>VXAY01005043.1:794947-843152 GCA_013399855.1 Oxyruncus cristatus | reverse complement strand
GGGGGGAAGGCGCTTCTCTGTGATCGCGGAATTCAATTCATCCTTGGGTATTTATGTAGCAAGTGTCATTTTCTTCGCACAAAAGGGAGGGGTTCGAGAAACAGGAGGTTTAACTGAAGTCGTCAATACAAAAGAAGTGCCTCGGGTGGTACCACTGTAAACAAATTAAGCTGGATGTCTGTCTAAACAGCCGACAGCTCGCAGGCAAGTAAATAAAACCCACTCGGGATGTGACATTTCTTCGAGGGGACCTGACTGTTTTGATTTACCTTCACTAAGGCGCAGAGCGTGCTTGCCCCAGCCCTGAACTCAGCTGGCCCCAGCCCTGAACTCAGCTGGCTCCAGCGTGTCCGTGTGAGCACAGAGCTCCCTGGTTCCTGGGGAGGGGGACGCAGCCAGAGCTGGCTGGTGATGAGGCTGCTGTGCAAGTTGCTGCAGAGCTGGTTCTGCTTCTGCCTGGCTCCTTCCACCCGTGTGCAACCCTTCCTGGGGCCTCCCACGTTCCCGTGGATGCGGTGGCACTGCAGACAGTTTGAAGTGCACGGGTCTGTCGCCTCCATTCGGCCTGTCTGCAGAGGGGAGCAGCGGTGGGCGAGGCTGAACACCAGCACAGGGGTGTGATGTGCCTGGCAGTGTGGTGGGAGTGAGGCACAGGCAGCCACGGGAGCTGGAGAGCTGCAAACCACGTGTGGGAAGCCCAGACTGGTTTCCTCCTCCAGCTCTCTGGTCACCTTGTGGGAGAAGCTTTTGGCTGAGTGTCTTGGAATGCAGACACGAACAGGATTGTCAGGGCTCTGTCTGCCCACTCCACAGAGCAGGGCTTGGCAAGTGCAGGGAAAACACCGAGAGCCTCCTTGACATTTCCTTGTCGCCCCTTCTCAGCCATCCAAACTGCTGGTTTATGGCTGGAAACATAGGGAACAATTTCTCCTTTGACATTTAAATTACAGGCAACATTTCCAATTAAATTCCCCCCTTTTTTTACTAGATGTTGGTTCAGATGTATTAGCCTCTTTATTTTATTAGGGTTGTTATCTGTTGTGGAGGCTGCAAGCCATGCAGAATTTGCTGACATTTTGGCAGGAAGAAATTTAGAAAGCACTGTCTGCTCTTAACCTTTGGGAATGTGTGGGGGCCTCTGCTGTTGGGCATTTGCCAAAGCCATGGCTGTCTTAAAATCTCTACAAAGGATCTGCAGCTCCAGCAAATCCAGCGCTGCTAGGAGTCCCAGGGCATCTCTAACTAAGCACCCTTTGCCTGCAGCCTGTGGGTTCTCTGCCCAGGTAGAAGGTGGTGTGGCCTTTGAGAAGGATGCACAGGGAAAACCCAGACTCGCCCCTGGAATTGCCTCCCTGAAAGGTTTAGAGCTGAGCCCAGGTATTTCCTAGTGGTTTAGCTCCTCAGGTGTGTCATTCTGCTGGCCAGATAAAGGTTTCCTCGTCGTGAGGAGAGATGTTCTTTGTCAGGGCTCTCAGTCCCTGAGGTTGTGCAGATAAAGCCACAGACCTGGAAAGACAGGAGAGGAGGAGGATGTGGCTGCTCAGGCAGAGGGAGGGAGGCAGAAGAAAGAGAGCAGTGGGAGGGAAGTGGGGAGGGAGAGAGAGGTTAGGAGAGGGTAAGTCATGTCACATTTTTAGTTTGTGTTACTTGTTGTTCTCCCAAGCTGTTGTGAATTAGAGCAGACTGAGTCAGCAGGAACTTGGTCTCCCAGCAGAAGCACCAAGAGGTGGTGTGCAGGGATTTAGACATGATTTTTCTTTTTTTAGGTAATTTTATTTTCCAATGCTTTGTAGCTGGGGTTTAGCTTGGAATAGCTTTATTGAGAGACCTGCAAGGCAGTTGTAGCATTACCCAGAGTGAGCAGGAGCTGCTGTGTGGCTGTGTCAGGCTTTACAAGTATGTTGGAGGGATTTTGCTTTGTGCAGAGCTGTGTAGTTGAATCCTCTTCAGCTGCTTTGACTGGTGCTGCTCCTCTAAATGACTTTCTGAGCTCCTGGTGTGATAGGAGAAAATGCCCTTCGGCTCCCAGGGTGCTGAGGGCTGACACAGCTGCCTTTGCTGTGTTATTCTGAAGGCATTTGGGCTGCAGGACAAAGTGGCCTTGCAGCCTCTTACCCAGTGGTGGTGGTGGTCTGGATCTGAACTGGAAGAGCTGCTCTCCAGCTCCTGGCAGGTCCAGGGGCTGTGGGCTGGGTGGGTCCATGGGAGGATGCCTTTGGAGGCCCCTCATCCACACTCACTCCTGACACAAGGTGAGGAGTAACTGAGAGGAGCTCTGCTCCCTTAGCAGGGCACAGGACTGTCTGAACAGGAGAGGTTTGGGGCTCGAGGTGTGCAGCAGGAATGAAATGCAATTTGTGAGGGCATAGATTTAAATGCATCGGTTCATTTATAAAATCAACTTCTCCAGGCTACGCAGCTTAGTGATGTCTCACCAGTATTTAATTGTCTTAACTTGGCCTTAATAGAATTATTAGGTTTTATATCTCTGTAGATCTTGATTTATTTCCCAGCTCTCAATCTGTTGGCCTGTGGCAACACTTCTGCTTAGCTTTGATTTGTAGGGTTGGTGGGGGGAGAATTATTAGACCGGCAAGTTTGTTCTGCATTGGCAAAGGGGACGGTTCTTAACCAAATCATACATGTTTTGTGATGTAGGCTAAGTGAAGCTATGGCAATACTTACCACACTGGGTGCACTGGATATTATCTCAATGAATTAATTGTTCTTCTTTGCCATCTTGGAATGACCTTTTTTGTCCCTCAACACTGCATTTCTGAGTCTGAGGAAAAAACCTTTTCCAAGCTGTGAAAGGACGTTTTGAGCCAAAGCTGGTGACTGGAGGGTGAAGTGAGGCAGAAAGATAAATATTTTAGGTTTCAGAAGTGGTGTTTTTCTGAAGTGCTTAAGTATGTTTTGAAACAAAGTCTTTGTTTTTGTTTGGTTTTATACAAACCAGCTTTTTCTGGACTTGAACCCAGACGAAATTTCACTTTTCACATCCTTCTTGGTCAATTACTAAGTTAAAGCAAACAAAGACATGAACTCAGTGACTCGAGTCCTTCCCCAGGCTGCCGAGGCTTTGGCTGAGAAAGGAGAGATTGGCCCCGTACCCTTGGGGATCCTGATTTTTAGAGGAGAGGGTGGCCAGCAGCAGACTGGGGGAGGCATCTCGGGACACCAGGGGATTTAGCTCGTAATAACAGCTGGGTCAGTGACAGCTCTGTCTGTGGCTGATAAGTAAAAGAACAAGCTCAGAACTGCAGGTCAAGAAACAGCAGCTGTCATTACCCTCGAAGCCCTGATAACATAATCCTTTAATAATACCAACATAATACCAGCAGCTGAGGGCAGGGAGGGGACAACTAGAAAACCTGGCCCTCAGCTGGTGTGGATTGACTGACTGGGAGAGGAAGGTGTGTGCCCAGGCGTCTGGGGCACAGGGAGGTGAAGGTGGGTGTCTCTGAGCGCAGGAGGTGGCTTTGCTAGGAAGGATGCTCTGCTTCAGGCCCAGATGAATTTTGGTTTTAATTGCCTCCCTGAAAGATTTAGAGCTGAGCCCAGGTATTTCCTAGTGGTTTAGCTCCTCAGGTGTTTCATTCTGCTGGCCAGATAAAGGTTTCCTTGTTGTGAGGAGAGATGTTCTTTGTCAGGGCTCTCAGTCCCTGAGGTTGTGCAGATAAAGCCACAGACCTGGAAAGACAGGAGAGGAGGAGGATGTGGCTGCTCAGGCAGAGGGAAGGAGGCAGAAGAAAGAGAGCAGTGGGAGGGAAGTGGGGAGTGAGAGAGAGGTTAGGAGAGGGTAAGTCATGTCACATTTTTAGTTTGTGTTACTTGTTGTTCTCCCAAGCTGTTGTGAATTAGAGCAGACTGAGTCAGCAGGAACTTGGTCTCCCAGCAGAAGCACCAAGAGGTGGTGTGCAGGGATTTAGACATGATTTTTTTTTTTAACGGTTTTTGCTGTTGTTTTTAACTTTCACAAAGGGAGCAGTGGGACCTGTGCTCCTGTTTGTGCCCTGAACTAATGCTGCAGGTCCCTGCTGGGAGGAGGAATCCCCTTTGGGGCTGGGAGTCCTGGGACAACAGGGCTGTGATCAATCTCTGCAGGGTGAGGTCCATGTCCTCAGGCTGTGCAGCTCTTCAGAACTGGGGAGTTTGTGCACACCACTGAAAATAATACAAAAAGTGTTGGCTCTTACTGGATATGATGTCCCTCTGCCCCCACTTAAGAAAATATTGCCCTCCAAATTCAATCCTGTAGCCCATTATTCATGAGGTCATTACTGTTTAATTTAATCACCAAATGTCAGCTGAATCCCATTTATTCTGCCAGCTCACTGGAGATTTACCTATTTATTTTACATTTCAAATGAATTGCTCATTATTCTGTCATTCCGGGATTTTATTCTGTAATTTATTTTGTGGGGCCCTGACAAGTTGAAAATGAGCCCTGGTTCTCTCCTGTCTTGCATGTTAATTGTCAGGTCCATGGTTCAACTGTTTGCTTGCAGGACCGAGGGACCTGACCCAGTACTCGGGGAGGGAGGGGAGCCGGGCTGTGTAATCCCACAGCTGCTGTTGCTGATTCAAGTGTGACAAGAAGGAAATACTTTTTCCTCTTTTCTCCCTCCCACGCCTCTTGGGTCACTGTTAAAGGACAAATTCCCCTGTGCCAACAGCTGCTGCCGAGATACGTCACGGCAGCTCCGAGGTGTGTGCTGTCCCTCACGGTGTGTGGATGGAGTCCCGAGGGCAAAGGCTGCAAAGCAGAAATGCTGGACAGAACACACTGTTTGGGGGGTAAATCAGGCCTCTGTTTTAATGAGGTTGGGATGAAATGGCCCTCAGTGAGGGACTGTCCTTACACTGCATACTCCTAGCTCCGATTTTCTCTTCTTTGCTCTTGTTTGTCCCGTGCTGGAGAAGACAGACCAGTGCTCTGCTCCAGGGATGATGTCCCGAGGTGTCCTTTCACCTGGGTGAGCTCTTGGCTGTGCCCTGTAGGTCCAGGGGTCTGAGCTCACAGACCAGCTCCCTGCAAACAGGTTGTTGTGCCTGTGTGTTTGCCTGGCTGCCACAATCACTGTGTGTGATCTGAGCCCTGTCCAGCCTCTTTCTCTTTCCCTTTGCAGAGCCCACAATATTATGGAAAACCAATTTTCTGTCCGGATTAGTTCTTTATCTGCCAGTTGAGCGCTCTGTGCTTTTTCTCAGCTGCTGAGACCCCTGGGCCCTGCAATTTGCCCCTTTATTATCCAGTTGAAGAGCAGCTCTTCTGTGCTGGAGAGCAGACTTGTTAAGGAAATTCATGAAAGGCCAAGGACACTGGCAGGCACTAGAAAGAGTGAGAGGAGGAATTCTGAGGGCAGGAAGAGGGATTTCAATCTTCAGGGCTCGTTTTTTGTTGGAATATAAACCAAGCATGCTCTCAGCTCGATTTGAGCAAATGGCCAAAAAAAAAAGAAAAAATAGATCCACTGGGTTTGTCTTTGATGCTTTCCCTGCCTCTGACACAAATCCAAAGCACCTCATTGATTTTCCGCTTTGCCCAGCCCCAGATCAGCAGCATGAGGTTGCTCCTATGTGCTGGGCTGAATTACTGCCTGCTGCTCCTGGTGAGCTTCCCTGGCAGGTGTGAGAGCTGGATGGAGTAAATCTGCTTGGCTGTTTTTCTGAGATCTTCTTGGACAGGCTGTTTACCCCACCCTACTCAGCCCAGGCGATTAAGGGCGTGTTTAGGAAGTCAGTCTTTTATAGGACTGGGAAAAGTCTTTCTTGGGCCTGCCTCACTGTCTCTGTGAAGAGAGAGCTTGGTCTGGCCAGGCCAGCGCTTGTGCAGACCTGCTGAGGAGCCCCATGTGGTGTTTGTAGCCCTGAGACTGACAGCCCAGTCAAACTGTGCTGTCTTGTCTCCATGTCCCCACTTCTGTGTCTTGTCTGATGTTCCAGCATCCAGGGCAGTGGCTAAGGGATGCCATGGGGTGCTGCTCTGTGTGCTGGGAGGAACAGGGGCCGGAACAGGGTCTTCTGGACATGGCTCCACTATGAGCAATTGCCAAAGCACTTAAAACTTCAGTGACTCGTTGAGCTGTTGCTCCCTGGGTCTCCTCCCTCTTCCTGCCATCTGCTTTGACTTTCTGTGCCCTCACTGAGGTTGAACCCTCCCAGCTGATGGAGAAAGGATTTGCCTGGTTTGCACTTGCTCAGTGCAGGGAGGAAAGGGGTGGCCAAGTGCTCAGTACTTGTTCTTGTGAACAATGGCTCGTAAAGCACAATTTTCCATCCGGATGTCAGGCATGTTTATTTCTGGATACTTAAGTACTCTTGACTTGGCCCTAACCGAATTTGTGTCCTAGCATTTTTCTTAATTAGGCTCTCTGATTCCTCTATGCCAGTGTTTAATTGGAGAGTAATTGGGGAAAAAACAGTGGGATGCATCCTGCTAGAGGAAATGGATCATCTGCCTGCCTCCTCCACGCTTCTGGCAGGCTCTGGGGAGGGGCCTAGTTAAATTTTGGCCTGTGCCCTCTCCTTGCAAGGTCACAGTCTCCTCTGCTTCCCTCTCTGCTGCCTTGCTGATGCCAGGGAGGATTGCTGAGCCCTGGAGCAGCAGGGTGGCTGTGCTGAGAAATGTGCTGGGCTGAGCAGGCTCTCCCATGGGTGTCCCTGCAGACTGGCTCTCTGGGGTGTGACGGGGAGGAGTGTCACACCATCAGGAGGTGTTTGGTGGGGGCTTAAGCCCTGCCTGGTTAGATCCTGGCAGAGAAAAGGCTCTGGAGCCCAGCTGAGCACTCCTGGCTCTGCCTGCAGCTGAGCATGGGATGACAAATAGAGGTTATTGCTGCAAATGCTCCTTCCACCCATTAACGAGCAGTTAATGGTACAGAGATCCAATAACAATCCCTCAGACCGGCTCCAGAGGTTGCATGGCAGTGTCCCTGCCAAGCAGCATCTCTGGCGTCGCCCTTTGTCTGGGGGAGCAGTGAAGGGGATGAGGGAACCAGGAGAGGAATCCTAAGCTCCTCCCTGTCCCCCGTAAGGGGAGTGTAACCATGACTGACAGGGACACAGGACTGGTGTCCCTCTGATGCCCCGGGGGTGCAGATCTCAGTCACTGCAGGCAAACACGTGCTTTAGGCTCGTATCCCCCCCAGTTCCGTGTTCCCAGGCACTTCAGGAAGCCAGGAGCAGGCTTTGCTCTATTCAGCAGGCTGTGTGAGGGTTGGGGTGGCTGTTTGATGTTGCAAAGCTCCTTGTACCTCTTAACTGTAAAAACTCTGCTCCTTTTGAAGCTGCCTAAGCAGTCCTATTACCGAGAGCACTAAGTAGAAAATAGAGCCCCTCCAACATCTTCCCTGCTGGTAACACATTGTGAAAAGCTTCCTTTCCTTTTAAAAGGAGCAAAGAGCCTTGCTTTGCTGTCAATAGAAGATGCATTTCTCTGGCAAACGGCATAAAATAAATCTATTTAAATAGAGGTAATTTGGTGCAAAGGAATTGATTTTGCTATCACGGTATGTTGGATAACAGTAGTTTGTTTCTTTAGGGGAAATAAAAAAAAAAGGAAGGTGGGGGCAGGTCCACAGCTTGGTCCTGTGCACAGCAGTGTAGCTGTTTCCCTCTGTGTTTTTGTAGTCTGTCTCAGAGGGAAGTTGCTGTCTATCCCCCCCTCCCTCTCTAGGTTTAGTTTTGCTGACCCATTTAGCATGAAAAATGCCTGGCTCTGTCAGTCCAGCCCCACACTCATTTAATCTGGAATGATCCCACTTCTAGAGGAGTTGGTGGGTGGCAAAAAGACAGCAACAGTAAGGCTTCAGACACCTCAGAGCTCTGGTAGAAGTGCAGGGGCTTAGAGCAGCTGGTAATTGCACCATTGTTTACCTGCAGCTGGGCACTAAAAATGAGGTGTCTAAGGAAAATGGATATTGGGTCAATTTAGGCTGTCGAGCTGTAGAGGTGGCTGGTTTTGTCTCAGCTCTTTCCCTCTTTATCAGCAGGGTTGCTCTCATGGTTTAAGCCCAGCTGGCACCTGAGCACCACACAGCCACTCACTCATCATTCCCAGAGAAAGGTAAAACCTGGGGGTTGAGGTAAGAACGGTTTAATAATTGAAAAAAAGTAAAATATCATTATAATCGAAGTTAAAAGAGAGAGAATAATAATACTGAGAGAGAGAGAGGAGTAAACCCCAAGAAAACCAGGAGAGGCACAATACAGTTTCTCACCACCCACTGACCCCTTCCCAGACCATCCCTGGGCAGCAATGGGCCCTTCCCAGCGTGGGAAAAGGGCTTTGCCTTTTGCTCCAGAGGACACTGTCTGGAGTGAGCATGTGGAGAGCAGATGAGGCAATGGGGACAGTGGGGAGGGATGGAGCTGACTCCACTCATCTCCTCTCCTTGGTGCCTGTCAGTCATAGCACCCATCAAACTTTTGAGGATGGGGGTAAGACGTGAAGGGGAGGAATTAATTATGGCAGGAAAAACACCACATTTCTTGGTTTCTATCAGGAAGCCTTTCAAATTTACCTTCATGGCCTGGCTAGTCTAATAATGAATTGATTTCTCTGTGCCTTGGCACGTTTTTCAGAAGCCCTATCAATATAAGGCACTTGATTTAGTCAATAAGAAACGGGCTGGGGACTTCAGGCTGGGATTTAATCATTGCAGCATCACTGGTGACATTTCGAGTGACAGATTTCCCATTAACCTGGGGTACCCTGTTTGCCTTGTTCCTGCAGTACCCTCTGATCAGCTGATCTTTGAGGGGAAAGCCCTGCACTGACACTGCTCTTTGGGGCTGCAGGACCAGGGGGCAGTGGAGGGGAAGGGAAGAGTGAGACTCCAGCCTGGGATGGAGCTGCTGCCTCAGCAGATGTGCTGCTGGCTCCACGCTCACATCCCACTGTCACGCTGCAAACTTAATAATGTTTGGCAGCAGCCAATTAGCACAGAAACAACCTTCTTCTGCGAGGAAACTGCACAGACCGTGCAGCTCAGGATGCTCTGCCCTGCTGGGAAGAGGCTGGGGCAAAGATGGGTCCCTTTGACTCCAGAATCCAGCGAGTAAAAGCGATGCTGCCCTGCACCAAAGGTAGAGGAGGAGCTCTCCTTGGTTCTGAGGAAAGATCATCACTTGTAGAAGGTGCAGCCTGTGTGCACAATGAGAGGGGGGACATGCCAGACGTGGAAAAGTGAACTGTCCCTGTCCCTTGCTCCAGCTGGGGAATCACATTCTTCAGGAGCACAGCATTGTGAGACACCTGCCTCAGTGCTGGGTGGTAGGAATTCAGTGTATTTCCTTTGTGTGGTTCTGACCTGTCCTGCTGCACCTTAGTGCTGGTGGAAACGCTGTGTAGGCAGAGGTTGATCTGCACTGGGAGGCAGGACACGGTTCTGCAGGGTTAGTAGCTGCGCTGCAGTGGTGGCTCTCCTGCCAGGCCACCAGAGTCTGTGGAAACCTGAGACTACAGCAGGCTCCGGAATACAGGGATGTCCAGGAAACCACATTTCTCCATCTCCCATCACAGCTAATGGGACTGAAGGCGTTGAGATTCGCCCTGCCAGGACATCTGCTGTCCTCCTTATGTCATCTGTGTATGAGCTGTCACTTCACCAGTGGCATTTCCCCCTGACCCGGGGCCGCTCTGTGAGCTCTGGGCGAGCTCAGTCCAGACCCCATTCCCCACGCTGCCGCTGTGCACCGTTCCCTTGGCTGCTGTGGGAAGAGGTCTCTCCTCCCTGCTCCTCCTGGGCCCGGAGCAGCAGCTGCTGACGGTGGGTTGCTGCCAGCTCTGCCTCTCACAAGAGCCCTTTCTTCTCAGCAGGGCAAATGGAAAGCCCATGACCCCCTCTGCTGGCAGTCATCTCCCGCTGAAATGTTATTGCGAGCCACGACCAAATTCATCCCCAGCAGCAGTGTGAAACGAGGAGGGAAGGGTTTCCCTTGCTGTTCCCATTAGGAATAAATCTGCCCTCTGAGACAGGCTGCTCACGTCCCTTATGGAGTCCCGGCTGGGTGGAGCGGGATCGCTGCCGGCCCTGCGGGATGAGCCGGCCTTGCTGAGCACCCCCTTGCTGTGCTGCTCCTGCTGCTCGTGGGGGCTGCTGGGGGGGACTGGCTGTATTTCAGCTCTGCTGCCGACACTGGGGGTTTTGTTTGGCTGGGGCAGGCAGATGATGCCAGGACGCGACATAGAGACGAGCTGAGACTTCAGAAGGAATTGCTGTTGTTGTTATTTTAGTGAAGGAGGTCATTCTGCTGGTTTAACTCAGGGCTCTCCAGGCTGTGGGTTGCACTAATCTATGTCTTAGCTGAGCAGGGGGGAGGTGGGCTGGGGTCTGACCTGGGAGCACTTTCATGGGCCAGGCTGCAGGACAGTAAAACACTTCTCATCCATCTCCTCTGTGCTGTGACAAGCTGGGGTTGGGGTGGAGGGCTCTTTTAAGGGAAACTTCAGAATCCTGGAGTGTATTAAAGATACCTTATCCTTGAGGATTATTTTTAGCTTGCTACGGCAATGACATGAAAGCTTCTTCCAAGCCTCTCTAAACGAGGAGCTGCTTGCTTCTCCTCACTGGGTCTGTTTTACAGCTGAAGGAAGACAGTAATAGAGCCCAAAATGTAATTATATCTCTCACAGTGTGGGGCTGTTCCACAGCAAGACCTTTGCTCTGTGCCTAGTGCTGAGGAGCAGTGCTCAGCTGCAGGGCTTCCACAAAAGAAACGATGCTGCTGTTGGCTCCCTCCCCCAGATTAGGAGGCTCTGAGTGAAGTGTGATGCTTTGGGGCCTTCCTTGGGACAAGGCTCGGAGGTGTTGTGGTTTGGGCTGGGCTGGCACAAACAGTGTTCAGCCAAGAGCCTACTTGGGTTGCCTGTGATGGGCTCCTGTGTAAGGCAGGACAAGCTGCCTGCTCTGGTGGGAAGGACTTAGACTTGAGTCAACCAGAGATGGTCCAAATTGCCTCTTCCCTGCCTCACCTCTGCTGGATGGAGGCTCTGCAGAGCGTGGTGTGCTGCAAACTGACGGTCAGGGACTGGATTTGCAGTCTGTGCCTGCGCAGGGTGTTCCCTGAGGGAGCAGGGGAGTGCTGTCAGCCCTGCCATAGCCCAGGCTCCTGGGTGGCTTTCCATGGCCAACAAGAACCAGCCACTCTGTGCTTACACTCCCATAACAGTGTTGAAGGAAACCACTCCACTTGCCAAGGGTTTTTTTTTTTCCAAGCGTGCTCTGTGGTCAGTGGGGATGGCCAGTCCTCATCCCCTCCTGTCAACAGGGAGCTGAACTTTCCCAGGTTCAAAAGCTGTTTCTGGTCTGTTCATGCTCCTTGGCACTGCCAGGAGAGCAAGGGCCTTGTGTTTAACTGATTTAGCTCAGAGAAGTTGTCTCATCTTTGCTCTATGCTACGTTCTTCCTTTAAACCAGTTCCCAGAGACTGGGAATTAACTGCTCACTGGTTACATGGGCTATACAGACTTTCCTTTCTTTACAAGCACCCAGAGGTGCTGTTTGTCACAGCCAAGCCCAGCTAGAGGCAGAGGGCACCTGTAGGTAACTGGTGGAGCTGGAAAAGGGGATCTGGGTGTGCAGCTCCATGTGATGGGGTGATTGTCACCCTGTCCTCAGCTCAGAGCTGGAGGGGACAAGGGAGCAAAAGGCTCTGCTCAGCTCATTCCTGGGTAAAAACAGGGTACATTTTGCTGTCGATGGAAATTGGATGATATCCTGAGCTGGCACTGCTGGGCTGCCAAACACTCCTCTCCTCTTCCTTGGCCTGGATCGTGGAGGAGGGCTGTGCATGTTTACACCAGCTGCAGTGCTGACCCAGTAACTAGGAAGTAGGGTATGGTTTGTTTGGTTGTTTTTTTTTTTCGTTAAAGGATGGAATTGGTCCAATTTGGGCTGTACAAAGCAGCTTTTTAAAGCTGATCCTGCTGTGCAAGTTGAAAAACAGTGTTGAAGTAAAAAAAAAAAAAAAAACCCTACCTTCATAAAGGGGAGATCTTGAAGATTTTATCCTAATCTATGAATGCTTTCTGCATTAAAGCACTGCCGTAATGAAAATGTGTCAAAGGCTTTGCTGGAAAAGCCATTAAAACAGATTAGTGCATCTATCTGCACCATAAAAAGGTCCTTTTATTAGGTCTGCCCATAATTCCAGCTGTCACAAAACAAGGGACTCCTGAAATGCCCTATGAGCAGCCATTAAAACTGGGGAGGACTCGGCCACGTGGTCTTGCTTTGACTGTTTTCAGTGCAAAAAAATACCGTGACCTTTGGGCTGTCATTGCTCAGGGAACCTCTGCCTGGAGGAATTAATGAACCCTCATTATACCAAGATAATAATCACCTCAATTCCCGGCCAGCTGCGGGGAGGAGGATGAAGGCAGTGCTTTGGGATGTGCTGTATCATGTGGCTTTCCCTTGGTCCCCAGACCTGTCCCCACCTCCCTGAACACAAACGTGAGCTGGTCAGACAAAGGCTGGTGTGATCCAGGGCCTGAGAAGCTCCAGCAAAGCTGGGGAAAAGGACTTTGCAGAGATCCACACACAGGCAGGGACACTGGCCAAGGCGGGATGAGAAACTTCGGGGCTGGAACAGTCAGAACGTTATCTTTTCAGTGGAAAAAACTTTGATTTTTGTCCACATCCCCTCCCCTCTAGCAAATACACGTGTTTTTTAAAAAAATGAAACCCTCCCCCGTCTCTGAGACTTTAGCTTAGCTGAAGTGATGTTTTCACATGAAAAATAAGGAGGAGGAGAAATTTCCAGCCACCTTGGCCGTGATTTCCCCCTCATCCCCAACGAAGTAGTGGAGATACAAGGACAGATGCACAGGGCTGAAGGAGCTGGGGAGTATCTGAGGGAGAACAGAGTCAGGATCAGATTAGCATCAATGCTTTTGGGTTTCTGTCCTAGTAGCAATGCAGACACCAGTCCCCAGATCCTTGTTTTGATCCTTTCGAGCTGGGAATATAAAAGGAGTGCTCTTCCATATTCAACAGATGCATCTGAAGAAGGAACAAAAGAGAGAGAAAGTGCCAGATCCTTCAACTTCTTTGAAAAACTTATTTTAATGGGGTGGAGGGGGGAAGAGTGGGAGGGAATTAGCAGGGTTTAAAAATACAAAAAAAAGAAAGGGAGGAAACCCATAATTTTAACCCATAACTGTCCTTTCTGCATTCGCTTTGTTACCCCAGAGGCTGTTCCTTGTGCCGTGACTCCTCCCAGGTTTCCTCATTGTTTTGCCCCTCCTAGATGCAGTCTGTGGGGATTCTGCTGCTGCTGCATTCCCTCCTCTCCTCACCTCCCTGTTTTATTCCTTCAGCCACCTCTTGGTGCTGTGATGGTTCTGCTTCAGCCTTGTGTGAACGAACACGGTGAGCACTGTGTGGAGTTTGAAGTGTCCCCTCTGGTCCCACCAATGAGCTTGTTTAGACAAAGACCTTGGCACATGCAGAGGTTCCTCTGCTGCCTTCACTTCGGGTGTTCTGCCCTGAACATCGTGCTCTTCATGCATCCTCCTTTGTTTGGAGTAATTTGTCTTGCAGTCTCCACCGTGTGTTCCTTTCCTTTGCTGACAGCCCCAGGCTGTGTGTCAGATAAAGGCATTTGGGGTGGTGTCTGTCTCTCCATCCTTTAACAGACGTTTATGCCGCCTGAAGGATCTAAACCCCAACCCCAAGCAAATATCCAGGGCTCTTGGTGGGTGAAGAGAGGCAACTGTGCTCAGATTTGAGGGCACCTATGAACTTGTGATAAAAGCTGCCAGTTTAGCAGTGAGACTGTATTTTTCTGCAGTGCTTTGGTTGTATATATAAATTATAGTCCACTTTTCTCCATCGAGATCCGTTGGGAAATTCTATTTTTGTTTATCAGTTCTTGTAATGGCTGTGTAGGAGGGTGAGTACCTTAACAGGGAGTGCAGCTGGGGAAGTGGTCACTTGGCAGCAGCACGGCCTGCGAGGGGTCAGGTTGTTTTAACAGAGGTGCAAATTACTGTTGCTCCTCTATTGAATCCCAAAGCAGGTGGAGTCCTTCCTCCAGAGAAAATGCCAGGACAAGCCACACCATGGCTTCGCTGTTACTGCAGAGCACTGAGCAGTGACTGTGAAGTGCTGTTGCGTTTTATTTGCTTCCATTTACAGTCAATTGACTGACCTGAACTGTGCATAGACAGCCGTGTGATTGGAGCTTAATGAGTCGGTGGCAGCGGGGACAGAGACAGGTGGCTCCTCCAAGCATGGGTGAGAGGCCCATTTATGTGTCTTGGGAATGATGTTAGAATTGATGGCAGCAGATAACACCCGAAGGACGCTGGCATTTAAAAACACGCTGCAGCTGCCCCTGTGGCTGTTAAAGCTCACCCACGCAGGCACCTGGGAGCAGCAGGACCCTCAGGGGCTGCTCTATGTCTCCTGAGGGCTCACTCCCAGGGGATGCTGGTGTCCTGGGAGAGGTGGGAGAGTCAGCTGCTTGGTTTTGTCCAGTTTCTGTACCAAAGCAGCCTGTGCATCTGCAGTGTTCTGCTGTGGAGTGACACCAGAGGGGCCGTTCCAGGAGCAGAAGGCACCGCCACAGACATATCCCATGTGGTTTATTCCCATGCCAGCTTCAGTTGTGAAGGGGGGAGCAGTGGGTTACTTCCAGGCTGCCTCTGCTGGGGAAAAAGCACCAGGGCCCAGCTCTTCAGAGGCAATTCACTGTCACAGGGCACCCTGCTCAGGCACAGGGCCAGGCTGAGGGCTCAGAGCACACCCATCCCACTGTCACCAGAGCTAGCCTTGTAAGGACCAGCACAGCCCAGACCTGGGACTGGTGAAGGATCCCCTTGGTGGTACTGCTTTGTAACATGAAAATAAACCATTTTCTAGGTATGAAAGCCTGCAAGGTAATTAATATCCCAGCCATTAAATTCCACTGCAGTATACTCAGTGTTAATAAGCTAGCTAAGAGCTCTGCTTGAAATTAATAAGTTGCAAATGACCCAAGGGCCGCTGCTTCGTGCTTGCTTTTTTTCCCCATGTACCCACCCAAAATTACAGAATTTAAATAGAAAGACAATTTTCATTTATGAGCTAGTATCATTATTCATAACAGGAGAGTTGTAAGGAATAAAAAGCCTTTCTGGTTAATGAGAAACTTTGGCATCTCAGAGAAATTAGGAAGGGAATAAAATCTGGGCTTGACTGAGGTGCACAAATATAAAGCACAAATCAAATGGAAGGGTAATGTAATTCCTGCAGAAATTTCTAAATGTGTGATCCTGAGGGTCCAGCTGTCTGTGCAGGGAGCATGGATCATGCCAGGAGGTACAGCTGCAACATGCCCAGAGTATTTCCCCAACTCCTGGCTGCTCTCAGGAGAGGAAAACAGATGGATGTGCTCCAAGAAGGAAGGGGAGACAGGAATGTCCTGATTAGCTTCTGATCTGAAAAATCAAGGCCATTTTACCAGTCAAGCCATAAACTCAGGAGCTCTCCTGGCTCTGACTTCCTTGGTCTGCCTTCAGTCGAGCTGCTTGGGAGATGTCAGAGAGGTGCTTGGAAGGAAGCAGGAATAGAACTGGGCAGCTCCTCTTGGAGTCACAGAGCTGAGACCACTGGGCAGAAATCCCCTCTCTCCTTTGAAAAGGGTCACGACGGAGAGAAACCTGGAATGCTTTTGTGTATAACTATGGCTTTTGTTTTGTTTTGTTTTGTTTTTTGGGGTTTTTTTTGTTTTTTTTTTTTCTCTTGCTCTCAGGGCTGTCAGTCTGCTATCACCCACCAAGCAGCAGAATCTCTAATTAAAACAAATTAGGACAAGAAGACCTAGAAATATAGAAATGCTCTGCTAATTATGTGGCTGGTCTAGCGGGAGCGCCGGGCTGTGGTTTTGTTCCTGTCTCTTCTGAGAGGAGGTGGCGCTGCTCGGAGATGCTGAGGAGAGAGAGGGAGAGAACAGCCTGGGAAACTTGGGTTATTTGTATCCCTTGTCTGCGTGTGGATTGTACCTGTGCCAAGCCATCGGCCTGATTCCTGTTTTCCTGTGTCTCTCCAGCTCTTTCCACCCTCTCTGGAAACCGGGTGCTTCTCCTGAGCTGCTGTTTCAGAAGCATCACTAATGCTGTGCACAATCTCCCTGTAGCTCCAGATGCTCGTCTTTTCTTCCACCCTTATCCCATCCCTTAGGGGCAATTAGGGAAGAGCTTGTAAATTCATAATTGTGGACCTTTTCAAACCTAGATTAGTTCCTCCAGTCTATCAGGTGAATACATATTTATAAGTGTTCTTAAAAGTGCACCATCCTTCACTCAATGAGGTGTAATGAATCCATCATGTAAATACATGCTCAGGTGCAGAATGGAAAAATCCTCAGGGTATTTTTTAGGATTAATAGAAGGATGTTTCTTGAGTAGCTTGGCTTCTTTCAAAAGTGATGATAAAAGTGATTTCACTAGATGCAATGCACAGCAGTAAGTTAAAAGAGCTTGAGGAATAACTCACCTATGCTGCTGAGATCAGACTGTAGAGCACATCTTCCAAGAGTGCTTCTTTCAAATATAAAACCAAAAAAATCAGTTATTGATACAAGAAATGATGTTTGGCATACGTGAATCTGAAATTTCTTGCTGCCTAGTCCCTTTGCTGCTCTGGTAAGATTTAACCCGCTTGCGGTACCTTCTTTCTACTACAGTTTCTCTGACAGCAGAACCAGCCTTTGTTACTGCTTTGAGTTTTTAGTTTAGTGGTTTTCTACTCACAAATATTACCAGTGGATCTTAAAATACCACCAGGATATGTCTCTGGGACATACCTGTGATTACAGTTAATCAGGGCTGTGAGTGCTTAGTTGGACTGATGCCAGGGTGCTCAGGCACACTCAAATCCTACCTCTCAAATCCTCCTGCTGCTGGGCAGGAGAACACACTTCCTCCAGGTTACTGCGTGCCAGGGGAGGGAATACTCAGTATTACAGCTGGAAGTGAGCCCTTCTCATCTCTAAGCCAAGTTAGGAAAACTTGCAGACTCCTATCCTGCTCCTGCTCCTAATTAATAGAATCTATTCTACTTTCATTGCATGCCACTACTTAACTTCTTAGAAAGGAGGAGACAATTATCTTGGAGCGCTAACAACTATCCTAATTTAATGTTGCATGGAATAGCTGATGCAGAAAGAAATCTGAGATTTTATGGCTACAACTCTCCAGAGTCTCCCTACCCACAGGGAAAGGACTTTTTTACCCAGAACAAAGGGAGTATATTTTGTAAAGGAACGAGTCAAGAAATGGGTAGAAAAGGGGCAAATCATCTTTCTCCTACGGATTCATTAATTGCTGTGTGCCAGGAGACAGCAGTTGCTCCTTGTCAAACAGGCAGGGGGAAAACTTGATCCTCAGCACAGGTATTTGCAGGTGAATCCTGTGTGTGATGGTCTTCATGATGTTAAATTACCTTTCTGCCTTGGTGTCATTTACTACAAACCTAGAGATGGAAAAACTTTGCATGTGCTAGTCCAGACTGAGCTCATGTGAACATTAAATCATTAAATCCATGAGTGAGCGCCTGCTACACCTCACCAGTTGCCACCAGCCACAGGTCCCCAGGCTTAAAAATAAAAATCCAGTTGATGTGTCTGAGCATGGGACTGTAGATCAGCACGCAGGAGAGGCACCTCCTTTCTTCCTGGCGCCCTGTTTCTCCTAAACAACACACGGCTGTGTGTGGGTGCTCTGTTTTACGCAGCCTGATGGTGCCACGGTTCTCTTACAAGGCTCTCCAGCCCCCCCAGTGAGCTCCCACCCAGAGCATTGCTTTGGAGAGCCTTTCCACCCCCGATGGCTTGTACTGGACGTTGTGGGGCCGTGTATTTGGGATGCTAACGCTGGGCACTGCTGGGTTCAGGCTGTTCAGGTGTGGCCCTTCCAAGGGCTCTGTGACTGTCTGGTGAGGCTGGTGTGCCAAGCAGCTGTGGAAGGTCCTGCCCCTGCCACCCTGTGCTCCTGGGAGACTGCCAAGACTGTCACTGGTGACTGGCACATCGCTGATGGATGAGAGCAGCTCCTTGGCTCTGACTGCCAGCAGGTCGTTCCCCAGTCAGTGATCTCTTTCTCCTTCCATAGTGTCCAGTTGGGTTTGTCTTTAAAAAGTTACCGTTTCTAATTTGACAGCCCGAAGATGTTGTTGAAAAGTTTCATTAATTGTTACAGCCCATTATGGCTTTGGTTACTGCATTTTTCGAATGTGGACTGAGCTTTCTGAATTGTGAGTCTGTTTGTCCTCACTTTTTTTGTTGGGTAAAGCAGAGTGTTTTACCATCTAATTATAGTGGACTTCATAGAGCTAGCTGAGGGGCAATATTAATTACCCTTTGTCCCAGCTCTTCTCTTGATACATTTTCTAATTTCTCAATTATTTCTTTTTACGTTCTTTGCACTGTGAAGCGAAGGAGTAAATTAAAAACAACCAGCAAGGTCAAGGTTTGGGGTGGGGGGAGTTGTGTGCAGAACCTCATTGCCTGCAGTTCTGTACTGTTGGTCTGTGCTGGATGAGGCAGGGAATCGAGGGCTGGGGCACAGGGAGTGATTTCCTTGCTCCCTGTTCTCTCCCTGCTCACATCTCAGGGTGACGGATTTCACCCCCAAAACCCGGCCCGGACTAAACCTAATGGTAAGGTGGGCGAGGTGGGGAGATGGAAAGAGGCAGCTGGCAACAGTGCTGTGGCCAGGTACTCATTAAAATCTCCTCCAGCTCTCACAATGACCATTAATGACTAATTAGTTGTGCTCCCGGTGCCCCCACTGCAGCACTGATTAATTTAACAAGCTCACTCTGCATGCAGTACCCACAGACAAAAGGGGGGTCTGCGTGGCACGCAGCTGCCCTGCTGGCACCGGGGCACCCCAGCCTGGCCAGGGGCCCAGGAGGCAGCTGTGCCAAGAACCAAACCCAAGAAACTTGAACTCAAGGGTGGTGGTGGGTTTGGGTGCCTGTGGATCCAGCTCTGCTGTGGCAAGTCTCCTCCCTGTCAGCGAGCAGGGGGGGATGCTGGTGGCTCTGCTGCCCCAGGAGGGCAGGAGCAGGCAGGAGATGACTTGCAGCCTGTGCTGATGGTGGCCTGCACACTCCTCTGGCTCCTCCTGTAATTTATGGAAGCCCCGTGGTTTATAAACTGTGGTGTTGGAATGATGGATGGTGCTTGTTTAATGCAAGTCTGCCTTTGCTGCTGCTACTTCAGCAGCTGCTGATTTGTTTTCTTCCCTCTCCTGCACCGAGCCGGCACTGAGCTGGCTGGGATCAGGACAAGGCACTGATTTCTCTGACCTTGGTATGGGCATGAGCTCTTGCCTTTTCCTCCCTGCTCTCCCCCTTTGCCTCGGGAAGAGCTGGGTACAGGGTGGAGAGCAGAGCACACAGAAGGAGGGAAGCCCTGGGGACAACAGGACAGCACCCCTGGAGTGCCCGTGGGTTTGCTGAGGGCAGGAGAGGGAGCAGGCAGCAAGGAGCACATGCCTGGCAGCTGGACAGAGCCAGGGCAGGACACAGAGCTGCCTCTCCACTCTGCAGCTGCACCTCTGGAGGGGACTCCACTCTGCCCAGCGTTCCAAGGGCTTCTTGCCTGCCGGGCTCGGAAGAAATGAATGCACTCCCCAGCTGCTCTGCCTGGCTGTCCTGAGCATCGTCCTCCAAGAGAAAAGAGGATCTGCTGCCCTGCCAGCAGCTTGGTACTGGGCAGAGGCAAGAGCCAGCCTTGCCATGGGGGACAAGGACAGAAGGAGCCATGGCATCGGGGCACGACTGAGCTGGCTCGGTGCCAGTGGTGTCTGTCAGGGAGGCTTATTCATTGCTTGGTGGTGCTGTGTTACATGACCCATTTGCAGCTTTTTCTTGTCTGTTTTGAAACTGTGAAATGAGGCGCGGTAATCAAGGAGGGTTTTAATAACCATCCCAGCTCTGACATTTAAATTACAGATGGCATTTTCAATTAAACAAGCACTCTCAGCAGGTTTAATTTAGCTATCAGTTCTGCTTTGTTCTTTAAGTGTTTCCTTAAAAACAGTGATGAATTTAAAACTTGCTCCAAAGGGAGAAGGAGCCAAGAAAGGATTGGAGCTGGCTGGAGATGGGGAAGCCCCTCCAGGGGATGCCGAGTGTGCAAAGGGAAGCCAGAGACTGAGGAGATGAGACATTAAACTCCTGCAGCACAGATCCGTGCACATGCTGCTGTTCTCAAGTGTGATTTTGTGTGCCTACATGTTGTGTGCATACAGTCACAACTCCATGATTCCAAATGCAGTGATAGCCAGACTTGAGCACCCCGTGCTCAAGGTCCCTGTGGGCCTGCCTGCTTGCACTCCTCTGCTCCTTTGAAGGCCCACTCTTGTCCTTTCTATCTCTTCACACGTCTGTGCTCCCATTTTATCAGGGCACCCCAAATCCCCCTCCATACGTGACCTCTCACTGTTCAGTGCTTGCTTCTTCCAAGCAAGGCTGGGGCTGATTCCACCTCTGCATAAAAAACAAACCTAACAAGACCATAAAGGACACGTTGGGGATTGTCTGTTTGGTTCAAACTTAATTGTCTCCCTGATGGCTCTGGCTTGCTGTCCCCATTAGTTACTGGATGTGCTGGTTGCTGAACTTAGTTTGCAAGTCCTTATGAGCCCTGGGAGCTGCTGCTGCTCGGGGCTGCCTGTGCTGAGAAGTCCCTGCCTCCAGGTCTCTCCCAAGAGGAGGCAGGAGCAGCAGAGGAAGGGAAACAGCATCCTAGTTGTGTCCTAGAGCAGGGGGAATTGCTGCTCTCCCCAGCCTGTGTTGCCTGGCACTCCGCAGGTGAATAATACCCGGGTGGAACTTGCTCTATAATTTAGGGCAGGGGTGGAGCTGGGGGAACCTGGACCTGTGTGTGCCTGAGGCTGTTCTGTTGCCTTGCTTGTGGGGTGGACACAGCTGTTCTTTCTCCTTGCCTGTCCCTCTGCACTCAGGGCTCAAATCTCCAGGTCCTTGTGGTCCCACGTGCTCGGGTCCTGCTGTTCTCCTCTTGGTGAGGCCACCACGGTGCACGGCCACTCTGGGCACCTGGTGCTTTCACACGGCAGAGCCACGGGGCTGCAGCTTCCAGATCACTTCCCGATCTCCAGGAATGAAACCCTGCCTGATTTTTCTTGAGAGGTGGGTGTTTCCAGCCTTCCATGGCAGAGCTCACCATCCCCTAGATCAGAAACATCTCCTGTTACCTCCACACCCAGGGGACACAGCGGGAGCTCTGCCCAGCACAGCGACAGGTCAGGGATCACCTGTGACACTGCTGGAGGAAACTCAAGTCATACAGTATTGGGAAAGTTCTGCCTGGGCCAGAGCTCAAAAATGGAATGGGATTAGGAATCGTGGTGTCAATACCTGGCTCTGTGTGAGGGTGGAGTTCAGGACAACTTGGCCATCGTGTGCTGATGGTCCCCAGCTGGTGACTCCAGTGACCAGAAGTGTGTTGCATAAATTAAGGCCACAGTCCCAGCCCTTCCTTTGGGGGAGCTGCTGTGGCACTTGGAGGAGAGCCTTTCCCCTGGTGCCGAGGAGAGCTCCTGCTCCCCGTGGTGAGGAGCCTCCTGCGCTTCCTCCCAGTGTAAAACAGGGCTGGATAATTTCATCACCGCTAATAACATTCCTAGCGAGGCAGGCTACAATAATGATAAGGGTAATTGAATCTCATGCTTCAGGGATAAGCTGAACTCAGGAGGGGGATCAGGGAGGAATTCATTTCCCCCTTCCCTCTGGAAGCTGCTTTGCACAGTCGATCATTTGCGTTGAAAGGCTGATGCTTTCCCTGGCACGGGGGGCTGGGCTGACCCTCAGAGCTGGGATCCAGCACATTCCTCCTGCCTGCTGCCTGTCCTGCCTCTCTGATCCGTGACAAAAGGAGAGCCCCATTTGCCTGCAGTCATTGCAGGAGAAAGTGGAGAGGGTGATGAGGGCAGGTGAGGCACTGCCTGCCCGAGGCCATCAGTCCCTTCCAGCCTGCAGGTTGTGCGGAGGGTTGTGTGAGTGGACAGGGGTGCCCAGGAGGAGCAGGAGCAAACTGAAGTTATCTCCCATGAGTTGTGTTCCTGTGCAGCTTCCTCAGTGCAGAAAAACATGTGAACAAGTTGGATAGTGGCAAATTTTAGCATTGCCAGAGCCCTGCTTTGATTTTTAACATTGCGGGGGGATGAGCAAACCTACAGGGACAGGCAGTGAAGTGAACAATACTAAAGCAGGATGTCCTGAGGAGAGAATACCAGCCCTACTGTCAGCCAACATCCCTGGGCTGTGGTGAATATAAATCCCGGGACTTAGAAAGTCTCTTCTTACCCGTCATCAAAATAGCAAAGGGTTCTAATTCCTCCAGTCTCAGTACAAAAATTGTTTGTAGTATTTATGGTGGCGACTTAATTTCAAATACCATCATTTGAGAAGGTCCTGGCTGAGTCAAAACTTAGAGGAGTCCTAGGAAGCAAAATGCGTCTGCATAACTTTTTTGTTAAACCCCCAGCACCTCATTCCATCTGGAAGTGGATGCATTGCACTGGGGCCTGAGGGGATCTCTTCACGGCCTTCTCTTACCTCAGAGGAGGAATGTCCTTTAATTACCTCGTTTGTGCTTGTTGGGAAGCTTAAAGTGTCCTGAGCCGGGGGAGTGAAAGGGGCTATAGAGGATAATTTGTTATTATTTGTTAAGAATGAAGCACAGAGTGATGCAGCTCAGCTAAAAGGAGCTTTCAGACCTATCTGGCAGTGGGGGAGCTCTCACTGGAAAGACCAGGCTGGCTGAGCTGGAGAGAGATGTCTGGCACACAGTGGGAAAAAGATGTCAGCATCCAGCCATCTGCCCTGGTGCCTTTGCTCTACTGCATGACCACCATCCTTTAAATGGATTTATTTCCCCCAGCGCATGGCCTGGATTGCATCAGGTGGTGGAGTTGTCTCCAGCTCTGCAAGTGGGCACCCGAGACTTTGAAAATGAAGTGACATGTTCAAGGGAAACCATGCAGAGCAACATATCGAATGCAGCAGCCCAGAGGTGTTCTTTTTTTTTTTTTTTTTTACTTCTGGGAGGAAAAAAACTCCATGCTCAGCTGTGCTAGTCCTGGAGGGAGGGCCCAGGAGGCAGGAAAGCATTTCTATTCATTTTTTTCCTCTTAGCAGCTGTGAATTATTCATGGAACTCCACTGACTTAGTGCAGGGGAAAAGATTTCCTGTTCATTATTTACTGATCTCTTCAGGAGCATTACACTTTTTTTTCATTTTTTTTTCTTTTTCTTTTTTTTTTAATCTGGGATCTCTTCAGGAGCAGGAGAAGTTTGTCCCCCTGGACTTTCAAGGAGTCTTTTGCCATGTACCTTTGTTATTTATTCTTTATAATGAAGCTGCTGGAATTAATTCCTGAGAAAGACAGTGTAAAGAAACATCCCTGTCATTAAACAGTCTTCAGATTGCGGTTAAAAGATTTCCAGGTGGCAAATGAATGCCCCAGTGGAGTCTGTGTCGATTGACTCCTGATGTGATTGATGGTGTCTGGTCTGGTGCTGGAGCTGTCCTTGATGTCTATCACCCGCTTCCTTCCCTGGCTGGGAGCACAGGGTGAGAAAACTGCTGTGGGATGCACAAAAGCCCCAGTGACCAGGCTGGGAAGAAGCCCAGCAGCTTGGCCTGGGGCTGGGTGTCTCTTGAGGATACCGGTCCCCAAAGCACCCGGGATATTGAGGCAGTCCCATCGGGTTTTGTGGTCAGGGCTGTGGTGTGTGGGATCCACACCCCGTCATCGATCATCAGACACGATCCGGGCCATGTTCCTGCCACCTCCACACTCGGGGCTCTCTGATAGTCAGAGGCTGGTCAGTGCCACCGTGTCCTGCCTGCTCTGGGGTGGGGTGCAGTGACCTGTCTGCCCTGTGTGTCCCATCCACTCACATTCCCGCACATCCCAGGAGAACACTGAGTTTGCTCCACACTGGAGTTTCGCTCTTTTATCTCCCTCTCTCCAGCCCTAGCACTCTGTACAAACACAGGTGCCTGCTGGTTTTTTTTATGGGGCATTTGCTGTCTCCTGAAGGTGCTGTTCATCCTTATCTAGTGATTTGCAGGTACACACAGGGTAATTTCTCCAGGGCTGTTTCTGGGGGGGGGCTGTGATAGTGTCAAGTATTTAATTGGGCTCTGTGGTCTCTGAGCCCAACCTCAGACTCCTGATTACAGGTGTGGATGAGCCAGGGAATTGCTGCTGTGAATATTGATGAAGACCAGCTGTGGGAGCCTGCCAGGCTGGGGGGTGATGCACAGAGCCAAAGGTGAGACCCAGAGAGGGGAGTGACCACTGCTGTGAGGGGCAGAGTGGATCAGAGGGTGGGAATTGCACAGCAGGCATTGCTGCAGATGGGGCTGTGAAACACCCTGTGGCATTGCTCTTGCAAGCAGGGCAGTGTCTGGAGCAGAGCTTTTTCTCTGGGACACCAAGGACAGAGAGGAGACACTGTGGCCCTTAGTGTGGGTCTCTGTATGTGTCTCTGTGGACATGCTCAGGCTGTTATACATTACATCCCATTATTGTGCTCTGTCTGCTCTGGTTCGTGCTTGCTGTGCAAGCTCTGCCCACCTCTTTGTAAGGTGCAGAGCTCAGCAGGGCTCGTTCCCAGGAAAGCTTCCTGAACACTTCTGAAACACCAGAGCAGCAAAGTGAATTGAGGCATGAGACATATATTCACAGTCCAAAGGAAGGCAGCGCTTCATCTGGGCAGGAATTGCTCCCAGCCTGACTATCCCACCTCCCCATGCACAAGGTCACTACACTTATGAAGGAGCAAATGCGAAGGAAGGGTTTGAAAGCAGCCTGGAGAAGCTTGGCTGGGGTTTCTGGTCATGGCTTACAAGCCATTAGGGAAACAGCAGCACCTCTGCCTCTGGCTCTAACACTCTCTGGAGACTGAGGTTACCTGGCCAGGCTGCAGAGTTGGGGGGATAGGGAAATGGGAATGATTAAATCGGGCAGTTCAAAGGTCTCTGCAGGCAGCTGCTCCTCGTGTGTGGGTAGGGGAAGGTTGTGGCATTGCTGATGAGTGTCACCCATAAGGGAGGAGAGCCAGAGTGTGTGGCTGAAGCTGAAGCCTGGCACTTCTGGGCTCAGGGTGTTCACTGGCACTGACCCAAGGGCTGGGCAGGAGAGGATGGGCTTCCAGAGCCCTGACAGGTGTCACTGTCAGCACTGCACCACTCTGACAGCACGGGCCTTTTTGTAGCCTCACACGTCAGGCACTCTCTGGGCTCCCCAGGGTATTTCCTGGCTGTTTCTCTGCCTGGTGGATGTAACAACCCTTCCAGCACTTTCTGCCCCTCAGGTGTGCAGCAGGACGTGCTGGGGAGGGAGAGCTCCTGTGCCTTCCCATCTGACACCAGCTGGGTGTCGTTGTTGAGGGACGCAGACCTTGACGCTGGAAACGTCATGGAAGTGACTTGGAAATGAGATGAAATGTCATTCATTTTGCATGCAGGCAAAAAGCACAGTAAATGAAAGGATTAGATGGAGTATGCTTGAAGGGAGAGCTCTTGTCCTGATCAATAATTTAAAAATTCCCAGGCAAGTGAGCGTTAGGGCTGCATGTATAGACTTTCCAAGAAGTTATTAAAAAGTTTGCTCGGATTTACTGGTTGCAATTGAGCTGAAGGTCACAGTTAAATGTAACTGAAACTTATGCATGTATAGTAATTCATAGTTCCTTCTGTTCAAAGTGCCTAAAACTCTGTCCCTGTTGTGATAGCATGAGGGAGAATAAAAAACTGAGTTAGCCCTGTCTGCTTAGAGGAATGGTTTTGTCTTATTCAAGCCAGAACAGTTGAAATACTTTTCCTGAATGCGTGCTGGCTGTGTCCAAACTTTTATTCCAAGCAGCTGTGGCTGTGCTGGAGGCTGTACAGAGCAGGGAGTGAGGCTTGGATGGGGAGGCAGCATGGCTCAGGAAATGGGTCTGTGGGCTTGGAGTTCTTGGCTGCCTCAGGGGCTCCAAGGCAGGCTTATGTCTCTGCCATCCCTGTGCTGAATTAGGGATAATGGCTCATGGAAGACAATAAAATCTGCTAACAGTGCATAAGCACATGGGCGTGTCATGGCTCACACTCGTGGAGCAAGCACTGTCTAGATATAGGTCAGGAATTAATGCATCCTATGATTTTTTTTGTGTGTGTGTGTGTGTGTGTAAATATGATCTCGCCTTTTAGGGTTGCCAGAGCCCCTTTTCCCCACCTCTTTTCCCTCCATGCTGAATCCCAAACTCTCTGCTAAGAACAGAAGCACCAACCTTCATGGCTGTCTGTGAGCAGCATCTCTTCTCCTGTAAGGGCTGTGTCAAACCATCACAGCAGAAACTCTCGTTTCTTCGAGCTGAAACACCCAAGGACAACAAAACAGTACCGTGTCCTTTGTTTTATCTGGTTTTCCTCATAAAACCTGCCAACACTGGAATGTCTAGAGAAGTCCTGTGCCTCTTCAAATGTGCCACGTTTTCAGCACCCCCTGCCCCAGGTGGGGTTGCCCAGGCTGTGAGAAACCATGGCATCAGCAAGGACTGGTGTTCCTTGCTCTCTGTGGAAGGCTGGTTTGAGGGGTCTCACCTCAGATATTCCAGCAAACAGCCCCCTGAGGTGTCATGGAGGAGCTGGTGTTGCCTCTGGGGATCCCCAGAACCAGGGGGTCCAGTTAACCCCCCCCCCCAGGCAAAGTGTCAGAGCCTGGATCGTGAGAAAGGAGGGGCAGTTTGTGTGTGCTGGTCCAAACCCCTCCCAGGCAGGGCAGCAGGCTTGTCCCAAGCCAGGGTACAAGGAGTGTTTTCAGGAGTATGTCAGTGGGCTGGGGTCAGTGAGCCCTCCCCCTGCCTCTGTGCCCTTCTGCCTGGCTCTCTCACACCCCAGTGCTGTGTTCCATGACTTTGTGCCCATGCTGTTGTTTGCTCCCCACCAAGAGCTGCCTTTGCACAGGGTGCACTTGAACCCGGCGTGGTCCCCGCTGATGGTGGGTACCCAAGTGTGTGCTCTGCAGGATGGGGCACACGAGCATCTGAGAGGGGTGTTGTGGTTGGGGCTGCTGCCTGATTTCTTAAAATGTTGCTTAGAAACCAAACTCGATATTGCCGAACTCCACCAGATCTGCAGTGCAGAACTCCCTGCACAGGGAAAAGGATTTCTTATTTTTATTTTCTACTTCTTTCCCCCCTCCCTTCTTACAAGAAATAACTCACTTTTCAGCTGTTGGAGAGGGCAGTAATTGATCTAGAGCTTTGCAGCTTGCCTTCCGGAATAGTTTTATTCTTAATGTAGGAATAAAATTCTGTTAGGTCAAATACACAGCAATAAATACAAGAAGCACATTAACTTTAATATATTGGATTATTCCACTCGCTGGTGACGGGGAAAAAAACAAGATTTAATTCCCCTGGCAATGCAGGCAAAGAAAATCACTTTCCCTGCCCATTTTTTTTTTTCTTCTGTTAAGTCATTTTTGTCCGTCACTGCCAGTGCTGCAGGCTTTGACGGGGTTTAATTTTACTTCTTTTTTTTTTCTTCTTTTTTTTTTTCTTTTTTTTTAAACCTGGTGTGAAAGTAAGAAGTGTTTTCTCCAAGTGAATTGTTCACGAATTCACTCCGTGCCTTTTATTTCTGGCGGCTGCTGCAGATTCCTCCCCTGGTGTGGAGGATGTGTGGAGCTCTTGGGACCGTCACAAAAGTGGGGATTGCCCTGAGCTGGCAGGGGAGGGGTGGCTTTTAGCTTCACTCTGCCACGGGTGTGGGGCAGTGAGTTCAGCACAGCTGTTCTCCTTTTCCCAGACGTGCTGGTGTTGGTGTCTGTTCCGACCCTGGAGCCTCCCAGCTGGAACTAGGACTTGCTGCTCCATGCCAGCTGTTTCTGTGATGTACCACCCCCCCTCAGGGCTCCCACAGGGTGGTGACTGTGCCCAGCAGGGCATGGGGGACTCCCCCGCGACAGGCCTTGCGGTGCTGAAGTCTCTCATCAGGTCCCACAGTCAGTCCTTGTGCCAAGCCTTCCCTCCCTTTTCTGGGAGAGCGGTTTGACACTGGACCCTTTTCCTACAGTCCCCAAATTTCCATTTTGTATTGGAAAAAGGACAGATGGAAAGAGGCAGGAGCGACCTCCTTGCTCGTCGTCGTGGCAGACAGATGGGTAGAAGGTGGCTCTGCTGGGGACCAGGCAAGTAGCAGAGAGACTGGAGCAGAGATTTTGTGTGGATAACAGAGAGGAAACATCTCAGCGTGGTCAAGGACTGTAGAAAGGATTTGCAGGGGGTAAAGCCTTCGGAGCCAGAAAACTTTGAAAAAAGTCTGTGTTAGGAGTGCTGGGAGGGTGGGGAGGGGTCTGCCTTGAATGGGAGAAGGGGACTTAGAGCAGACAAGCCTGGGGTGTGTGGTTGGAGGTGTGTGTGTTGGTGCCTCTCTCTCTCTGTGCAAACTGGAGAGGCTGGAGAAAAAGCAGGGCAGGAGTGTCCATGGGGTTAACTGAGTGTTTGCAGTGTTCTCCTCTGTCCAGGCAGAGTTACTGCTCCAGTAAGCAGGGCTCCTGCACCAGCACCCAGACTCCATCTGATTGTTTGTCTGAGACGAGAAAGACTTCACGATAATCCTGCTGGCAATTAATTGGCTTTTGTTCAGCAAGAGTGAACAAGATCTCATCTTAATCTGTTTCATTATTTCTCCTTGTATAGCACAGTCAACACAAGATTAGGTTTAATTTACAAAAAAATGCAAAGTCATTACTCATATCTGGATCAGGATTTTATCTCCTTCGTTTTGCAACACTTTGTGTGTCAATATTAACGGGAGGAGCTGCACGGTGTGTGGTGAGGTGGAAACAGCACTGCTTGACTTCAGGACCTTTTGCAGGGATTGCAAGTGGCAGAGCTCTGATATCATTCTTCTCCATCATCCATCCTCTAGAGAGAAGGAGCTTTGTGCTCAGGGAAAACAGGGTTTATATATCCTGATGCATTTCAGTGCTTCTGGACGAGGTACCTACCTCTGCAAGGTGCTCAGTGGGAGGCACCTCGCTGCCAAAGCTGCTCTCCTCCCTGTTAGTGCCCCTGTTCTTGCTGCAGGGAGATGTTTCCCCACCATCCATCAGTCCAATGAGCTCTCCTATGACTTTATTGCAGCCTCTCTGCCGCTCTGGGAGCACTGATTGCACTGTGCTTAATGGGTCTGCGCAGACACCAGCTCCGGATGAGCTGCTCTCAGTGCCTGCAGGGGGGGTCAGCCAAGGGCATGTGGGATGTCCCAGGGACTCCTGACTCTCTGGGAAGGGCTGCCGAGCTCTGCGTGCAGGGAAGGTGACGGGGGCTGTGTGTGCAGGGTGCCCGTGGGGACACAGCCAGCCCCGCTGCTGCTGAGTCTCGTGGCTGGATTAAGGTTAGAGGATACTCTGCGAGGAAAGGCATGTTACTGGTCTGAGTGATACTCTTAATAAATCAATGCTTTGGGATAGTGTTGAGCAAGTTGTGCTGCTTCCAATCGAATGTGAAAGGCCTTCGTCTGCATTCAGGCAGCTTTCACTGCTCTGATCAGCCATTACAGCTGAAAACGCTGCCAGCATCCAAGAGGGGCGTGCTCTGCCTGCCGCCCAGGGGGCAGCCGGACTTCCAAAATGTGTGGGGGTGTCCCTGATGGCGGGGATAAGCAATAGAGTCTGCACAGCAGAGGCTGCTCTGCAGACCGAGCCAGGCACTGCAACAGGACGAGGAGAAAACGCTCCCTCGTGCCTGAGCTGCAGCCAGAAGAAACAACGTGCAAGAGCCCAGAGACGGACCCGCAAACGCCGCATCCAGGGCGGTACCTCTACAGCTCCTGTGCGTCTCTCTCGGCACGGGAGGGAGCCCCGCGGGCTCCTGCCTGCAGCCCGAGTGCCCTCTGCTGTCCCCGCCGCGGGGACCGCGCTGCTGCTGTGCCCGCCCGGCTGTGCCCGCCCGGCTGTGCCCGCCCGGCTGTGCCCGCCCGGCCGTGCCCGCCTCTGCGGCTCCTGGGACATCTCCTCCGCGCACACCCACCTGCGCCGTGTGTGTGTCTTGTTCGGGTCGTCGGCGAACCCTTGCTTTGCCCCCAGGCTGCTGTGTCAGGAGCTTCAGCCCTCTCGGGCCGTCGTTGTGCTTTCCAGCTGCTGTGAGGCTTCCCGGTGGAACTCGCTGTTCTCCCTGTAATTCCAAAGGGGCTCCCCAGCAGAAAAGCATCTTTAAGCCCTTCTTTCCCTACTAGATAAGGAGGCCGAGGGCAGGGCAGTCACTGCCCGGGGACACCGGGAGGAGCCAGCTGGATGGAAGGAGAAGCAGGGATCAGGTCAGCTCAGTGCCAAGGCTGCTCTCACGTTTTGCCCCCCGAGGTACCTGTGTGCTGTGGGACAGCAGTGGAGGAGGTGAGGGAGTGGCTGTGCCTGAACTGCAGAGGGAGGTGTGTGTGTGCCCCAGGGGACACTTGTTCCCCAGCCCAGTGCTTTCCAGGTCTTGAGGGGGTTTCTACTCTTGGCAGGCAAGGATAAGTCCTTGGTTTTCCATCCCGTTTGTGACTCTACTCATCTCAGCTGCAGCTTTGGGCTGAATATCTCTGCTGCAGGAGTGGTTGATGCTCTGCTGTCTTGTCTTTCAGGAAGTACCATTCCCAGCCTCTACAAGCTGTTTGATTTAGGGGGAATCAAGCTCCTAAACCATCCTCCCTTTTACAACTGGCTAGAACAGCTGGGCTGCAAGCAACAGGGAACTGCCAGATAGATTATTTTTGTTTTCTCCCCCATCTCTCCCATCCCCAGTCTTGAGTTGCCTGGTGGGGGAGAAAACTCCTCCATCTGTCCACAGCCCCCCAGCTGGGTAATAATAGATGCTTCATATAGAAAAATTCAATTAGATTTGACAAGAGATATATGGTAGCACTTCCTTGCCAGGGCCCCATCTTGCTCTGTTCTGTTCCTCTGCAAGAAACTTGCTGTATTAGCTGTTAAGAATAAAAAACCCAAAAGCAATCACTTTTTCAGCATTTCTGGCTGTATTATAATGGCATTTATAGCCAGGACCAACTGTGGTGGGCTGTGTAGAAAAGAAAAATTACAGTGGTGTCTCATACAACTGCAGCCACCAAGGTGCAGGTGGTTACCCAGGACTGGCAAGAGCAGGACAGGGCTGTGTGTTGTGCTCTACTAGGGCTTCTCTTGGTGCCTCTGAGTACTGAAGCAGTCAGGGTAAGAGGTGTGTTCATGTGTGAAACTCTCCAGTTCTCATCATCCAGCTGGTCCATTCCAGTGTGGGGTGTTTGGAGGACGTTTTCATTCTGTGTTTGGTGTAGCTCAGCAGGGCTGGGGTGCACTGGGGGTTTGATGTGCAAAGGGAACAGGAGCCCTTTCTGCAGCTCTTGTTGCTGTAATTGGGACTGGGGAGGGGACCCTTTTGTGTGGTTTCAGTTTGGCTGGTTTTTTGGGGTTTTTTTTCTAAACATGAATGCTCCAGCAGCACTCAGTTTTTGTGTTTTAATTCTCATATCTCTAAATGCTCTGAGTCCGGGGGTTGAGAATATCTGCTATAAATTACTTGAGGTCACAGATCTTCCTGTCTGTACAGCACAAGTCTGCATTGGTCGCCAGTGTTCCCAAAAGCTGCTGTGCAGTGTCACACAGCTGCCTGCTGGTGTCGGCACAGCAGAAAGCAGAAGGAACTGGCATTGAAGCTGTAACAGAGCCCTGCAGTGGCTGGGAGATTTAATACATCCAAGCCCTTTTGCCACAGTTGCACCGACTTTCTGTAATCCCATGAAATTGTATCATCGCAATGTCCATGAAGTCTGGAACGTGTGAGAGCCCATTACCCATCTCTGACAGGTGAATGGACAGTGTGGAATTGGATGCACATGTGCAGTGCAGATCTCAGTGTGTTCACACTCCTGGTGTTTGATCAAAATTCAAAAGGCATTTGGAACAAAATATTTATAATGTGAGCAGGATTTTCTTTTTTCCCCGTGTGCCCAGACACTCCCTTGCTTTGGGACTCCGGCTGATGTGGCTGAATGCAAGGGGTGATGGCTCCCTTGAGGTCAGCAGTGACTTTTGGGAGCAGCTCTGGGGAACAAAGGGGGCTGTGCTCTGCAGGGAGGCTGCAGGCCTTGGAAAGCACCTCTTGGAGGGAGTGGGAAGGTCAGGACAGCTTTGCAAGATGCCCCTGACAGCCAACATGAACAGCACGAGGAGGGGGAAAGCCCCCAGGCAGCTGTTCATGGTGAGAGAGCTGCTGGAGAGGCTTTGTGTGTTTAGTGTGTGGTTAGCGGCTCAGCCCAGATAAGCCCAAAGTGGGGACCACGGCCCTACCCTGTAAGTACAAGGGCCACAATATCCAAAGGCTTAATCCTGAGGTTTATCCTGACTCTGAGGTGGTGGATTAGGAAAGGTTCAGTGTTACAATTGCATCAAGATGTGGAATATTGATCCCCTCACTGCACTGATTCCTTAGGGAGGGCTTATGGAGGGCTTGTTTCTCCTGTGGGGCAGAAAGTGGGCAGAGTTGAAGATTAACTAGTCAGCTGCAGTAAAGGCTGTGGTGAATAAAGCAGCAGTGTGAACATGTGTGCAGGGGGAGTACAGGGGAAAGAGGAAAACTGTGAGCTGGTTCTGGTGCCTCCTGGGTCAGAGCTAAGGCTGAGCTCACAGCAGAGCCAGTGATGGTTGACCTGGAGGGTGTCTGGCAGGACTGGGCTTTGCAGGAGCCCTCCTGGGCCTCCTCTGTGCCTTGCCTGGATTCTCACCGTGCCTTAAGTTCACTTCTGCTTGCTGCTGCACTGCAGACCTGCAGCACATGGAGCGTTTCTAACAGGTCCAGGCTGCTGGGCTGGGGAACAGAGCACGTTCCTCTTTCAGGGACACTCGTGGTACCACACAAGGTGCAGTGACTCCCGGTTTTGGGTAGGACTGGCTGACGTGGCCGCACGTAACTGGACAGAGAACACGTGCTTGAGCACGGGACACAGACACCCAGCACACACGGGAAGATCCACACAACAGCTGTGTCACTTTATTAGGTTTGCCTGGGCTCTGGCGCGGCCTGGCTGTGGTTTGGGAGCCCCGTGTGCCCGGGGCACCCAGGGGCAGCCCTGCAGGAGCCCAGGGAAGCAGCGTGCACAGGGCCCAGGGGGAAGCTCTCTCCCCTGGCTGCGGGCAGCAGCAGTCACTGCTCAGGTGAAGGGGCACTTGGATGCAAAGTGGCAGCCGAGGGAGGGAAGACAGAGACACAAAAATACAAGTGCCTTCTCTAGGCAGCACAAGCTCTGTTAGGGGATGCTCTTGTGAGGGGAATAACTACAGGGACAGGCTTGGCTCAGGAGAGCTTGGGGGTCTGTTCAGGATGGGGATTCACAGCCCTGAGTGATATCAAGAGGCACAAGTGGGAGAGTGAAGTGCTGTCTTGTCAGTGAGCACACGGAGGAGGCAGATCGGAACTTCTTGCAGAGATGGAGCGAGGCAAAACAGCTTTGTGTGTGCAGGGTATCTCCTCCCTGCAGTCAGACTAGATGACCAAACACTTGCTGCACGAAGCATGCAGAGGCCAGGGAGGGGCAGAGGAGTTTGTTTTCATTTGTTCCTGGACCCCACCCCCCATTTTTTCTAACCCATTTCCCTAAGTCATTGTCATCTCTCTCTCCCAGCAATTACTCTCAGTTGTCATCTGTCTGAGGGAGCCAAATGAAGCCCCAGGGTTGGACACCAGACAGGTTTCTGTTCCCAACACTTGCCTTGATAAATGGACAGTGGGAACAGTTTAAGGGAAAAGGATCCAATCCCTCTTGCTTTGCATTATCACTAAAAATTAAACTAATAGCACTTGGCAGCCAGGCTGGAGCCCCTCTGTGGTAAGCAATGACATCTATTGTTTATAAATGGGAGAAGCCAAGGTTCTCACTGCAGGCCACGGGAGCAGCTGGTGACAGAGCTGTGACAGGGCTCTGGGTTTCCCTGGTACATTCTCAGACACAAGGTCTACGTTTTCCTTTCCTACTTTCTTCCACTCTTTACCTTCCAGAAAATAAGCCTGAAGTACCCCTTTAAGTGAAGGAGCGCCCAAGTCTGGGAGCAGGCAAGGAGGGGTGTCTGGCTTGGGGTTAATGGCTCAGGAGAGAAGGTCTGCAGGACTTTTAGGTCATCTCCCGTCTGATGGAGAACATCAGTGCAAGTGGTGAGGCTGAGCCTTGTGGTGCAGTCTCAGATCCATCCCCACTCCTTGCACAGACCTCTGGAGGAAGGCCGGGCGCTGGCTCCTGGCGTCTCGCAGGCGCGTTCCTACGCAGAAGGGCCCAGTGCTCTACAGCCAGAAGCAGCACCATGCAGAGACCATCCCAAGGCCGGGGGATGCCCTGAGGGAAGTCAGCTCCAGCATGCAGGCCCCAGCTGAGCGTGGCTACGGCTCCACCGTCACGCTGCTGCTGGTGACACGGGCACCGTACCAGCCCTTCCAGAACAGCGTGTCCTGCCCGCCGTGCTCAAAGCGGACGAAGCGCACCCCGGGCCCGTACTTGGAGAAGGTGTGGGAGATCTTTGGGACAAGAGACAGAAGGGTTGTTGTTGGTAAGCATCGAACCACCATGAACCTACAGCGCACAGGGCCTTCAGCCCCCCCAAGCCCCAGTAATACCTGCCAGGCTGGGTAACAACAGGGACATTTACAGCGGAAGGAGCTTTAATCCCATTATTTTTTTCAGAACCTCTCCCAGCTGGACACGTCCTTCACTTTACATCTGTAGCGGTGGCTCAGCAAGTTTCCAAGTTTCCTGGAAGGTAGCCTCCCAGTATAATCCCTTTGTTTAATCACAGGGTCATGGCTCCAGAGAACACATGCCAGAGCCTTCTCCTCCTCCAGGAGAACTTTCCTGCTTCCCTCTGCTTCAAAATATTCCCAGTTCATGCAGGTTGGGCGTCACCTGCTGAGGCTGTAACTCACCTCAGTCCAGCTGCCATCGTTGTCCTGTGGGATGGTAACAGTGTCACTTTTGTACTCAGCCAGCACATCCTCGTTCTCCGAGAGCAGCTTCACACAGAGCTCGTAGAGGCAGCCGGCGTCGCGGCGTCCCGCGTACCTGCAGGGACACCGCGCTGCTGGCACCACCCAGGAGCTCTGCAAAGAGCCAGAACGTGGGCTCTCCGCTCCCACCAACTCACTGGGGCCTTGCTTTGAGGTGGAAGTGGTTCTTGCCCCAGCCCATCACCTCCCCTCATTCACAACAGGAACCCGGGCTTTGGAGTTCACGTGCACCAACAGTTGGAAGCTCGTGGGAGCTGCCTGGGAGCCCTGTCCCACTTCCAGGGCATCCTGGCAGCCGAGGTTTTAAGGCCCAGTATACACAAGGTACGTGCCCTCGCTGCCCTTCCTGTTCTTTCTTGGCTCTCTGCCTGCCCTCTGAGGCATCCTGGCTACTTACCAGTCTCTTACCACAATTTTAGGCTGGGTTGTGTCCATCAGCTCTTCCCAGTAGCCCTCAGCCCTAAGGTCGATGACCTGAGCCTTTCGACACCACCTGAAAGACAAGATGTTATTGGTATCACAGCCTCTTCCTGGCACTGGGGGAACCAAAAATGTTCCCTTCCCTAAATAAGAGAAGAAAGCAGCCTTACTCATAAGATGTAACAAAGTATTTATGGACTTCTTCACTAGGGAATTCTTTTCCAAAGTCCCCTGGGAGCTCTTCAATTTTCCAGCCATCACCTCCATTCTCTACCTCTCCCCAGTGCTCCAAGTCTTCTGCAAATGGCAGAAAAGAGTCTTGGATGAGTCTTAGTTTCTGTGGGCCTGGGGAACCTGACCATCTCCCACTGGCACCTTCTTTTGGCTTGGGAAGGTTCAGTGTTAGACACAGCGCTGATTTTGTGTGTAGACTGTGGGTATGTTAAGTAGAGGTCAGGCAAAAACCTTCAGTCTGGCTGAGCTTAGTATTACCAAACTTCAGCATTCCCCAGCAAAATGGCTGTGCACCTGTGGGTTTGTTTAAGGAGGTACTCCAAGGGAAGGATTTTGGTATTCTGAGCAGTGTATCAGCACTTCCAGTGATCACAAGACAGAAACAGCCTGGGGAGAGATGCTGATTGCTTTATTTCTGTTTTGTAAATCGCTAAGTGGTATTTTCAGAAGCAGCAAGGCCTTAATCATAGGGCTTCTCTGGTCTTAGCCAGAGGGAGCCTGGGTGCTGGAAAAGCTTGCAGAAAGTCATCTGTAAACAAAATGGAGAAGCTGTGTTGATATTGCTTTGGTCTATGATGTGTGAAATTGTTGCTGCTTGGGTTGTGAGGCTTGTTTACTGCTGCTTATTGCTCCTGTAGCTCTGGGAAGTTCATGGATCCAGAATAATGGCACGTGGGGTATGTGCCCAGCTCTAATGCGGGCAAAACACAGATTGCCTGAGCTGCTCCAAGGAAAGAAGCCTGAAGGGCTGGTGAGCTGAGGGCAGACAGGCCCCTGAGCAGGGAAGGGCTTCCTCTCTCCTGTCATGGTTTGGCAAGAGGCAAGACAGAAACAGATGCCACGACCATTACAGCATTGGATGGGGTCTGCAAAGGACATTTTTGTCTCTCAAACACGATTTGGATCCCTGCAGGGGTTATATAAACCTAATGTGAAGTAAAGCCCTTTGCAAAGACTGATTATCAAAGGCCTTCATGCCCATTAAATGATTTGGCTGCGTGCAATGAGTGATTTGACTCTCGGGCAAGGAGAAAATTCTGCAACCTGACAGCAGCCAAGATCTACTTTCAAAGAGTGGAAATGCCCAATTCTCAGTGACTGGCTATCCCTCTGAAATCTTGGGGCACGTTGTGCTTGTCTCTCACCTTCACCACATGGGTTCTTGATGAGGTTCTTCCTTTTCTTACTCAGGAAGTAGAAGTTCTGCCAGTTCTCTGCATCCTCCTCTGACTCTGCCCCAGTGAGCCCTTCCTGCTGACACTTCAGGATCCAAAGCGCAGCTCCATCGACCAGGTTCTTCCACTGGCAGCAGACCAGGCGACACACCAGCACCAGCTCCACTGCAGGTATGGCAGCCAGGATTCGGATCAGGACTGCTTCGGGGAGGGACTCCATCCCTGGGCCCAGCAACGTCGGACACGGAGGCAGTAGGAAAAAAGGGAAAATAAGTGTGTTATCTGAAGGCTTGATTTTGCGGCCATAGATTTCCTCCTGACCGCAGGGCCTCCTGACACCCATTAATATGCTGAAGCAGATGAATATTTTATGTCCTAAGTGAAAGCCCTGAGTTAAATCCCCCCACAAAATGGAGGTACTTGACATCTGCAACTGTGGGCAGCTTGTTTGTTTCCCAGATTGGCATTAGTCCTTCCACAACCTCTGCTGCTGCAAAAATCAGCTTCTCAGTAATTATTTCCTCTGCAGGGGAAATAATTGTACCTCTGCACGTGTGTGTTTGTTCTGCCTTAAGGAACATCCCTGATAACAAATGCTGCAGACAGGACACAAATATCAGCCGTGAGCATCTTGCCAGCCACCCTTGCAGAGGTTCATTCTATATCTGATAGGCTTTCCCTCAGGGGGCTGGCACTGAATCCCCTTAGTCATGAGCCTGTATAAAGTACAGGTCTGAGCACAGCTGAAAATAACTCAGTTGATATTCTCTAATATTCCATTTCCTGTGGCCTCATAACCTGAGCTATCGAGTCAGAAGTGTATGCTCTAACTTCATGTGCTCATTCTGGACTCCAGTCAACTCCCTGCTGCCCTGAGGTCCAGGTGCTGCAGGAATAAGGAAAGATGAGTGTGCAGTTTCAAAGCCCTGTCACCAGTGAGGGATGCACTGTGACACTGCTGTTGTGTCAGCTGAGTCCTGGGGCTGGAAAGCTGCTGAGACTGCAGTGAACTGCATGCATGCAGCCAAACTCCTCAGGAACGAGCCATTAACCCTGGGAGAGCACCAGGAACAGAGGGGAAATATCCCGACATGTGACTTGAAGAAATACAGCAGTGCCAAACCTGGCAAGGGAGGGAAGAAATAAAGAGTCACTGCTGTAACAGCATCCTAAATCTAGATGATCAAATGCAGAGCATTGCATGTCCTCTATCTGCACTGCAGCCAGCACCCACAAACTGTCATTAAAAATTCCCTGCCTTTTCTGGGGGATAGCATTAGCGATTTCCCACTCCCCCTGCTTCCAACCCTCCACCACAGTCCTGAAGGCTAAAACGTAACTTAAAAAAACCAACCAACCAACCAAACAAACAAACAAAAAAAAAAAAACCAGAAACATGAGCAGTCTCGCTGGTTTGACCTCTTACAGGAATTTCAGACGCCCCGCCTGCTGATGGAGCACCGCCGCTCTCCTCGTTAGCGAGGATCCCCCGCGCTCGGGAGAGGGGCGGAGGTACCTTCCCTTTCCCACCGCGGTTCGCAGCATCCTCCAACCAACCAACCAAACAAACAAACACCCGGGGACCGGTCCCGCATCCCCGCATCGCGGGCAGCGCCCACCCCGTGCCGCGTCCCCATCTGTCCCCGGGGACAGCCCGGGACACCCGCAGGGGCTCGGGGGACACCGAGCGCTCTTACCTGGGCGGGAGGCGGGCCGGGCTGTCCCGGCACAAGGCAGCGGGCTCGGGGAGGGCGGTCCGGGCTGCTCTGATAAAGCCCGGCGGCCCCGCCCGCGCTCCTCCCTCCCCCGCCCGCGGAAGGGCCGCGCCCGCACATCCGGGGCCGGAGCGCGCAGGGCGGTACCGGAGCGGGGCCGGGGCCCGCACCCGGAGCTGCACGGCCCCGGCCCGCCGGGCTGCCCGTGGCTCTGCCCCTGCCTTAGGCAGAGCCTGTGTTTGCCCCGGGGCTGCGGTTTCCCCCCGCCCTCGGCCATGACAACCATCGGCGACCTCCCCGAGGACGTGCTGGTGCAGCTCCTGTCGCTGCTGCCCGCCCGGGACCTGCTCCGCAGCTGCCGCCTGGTGTGCGCGCAGTGGCGGTACGTGGTGGACCTCAACACCCTCTGGAAGAGAAAGTGCCAGCGCGACGGGTTTTATCGGCAGAGCCTGGACAGGAACATCTCGGACTGGAGGGTCTTCTACATGCTCTGCCACTTGAAGAGAAACTTAATCAAAAACCCCTGCGCTGAAGGTTGGTTTCGTTATTTTATCACTTGAGAGTTTCCGAGAAGTCAGAGTGAGTCAGTGTATCCTGCATGACTCAACTGCTGGTGCTGCAGGACTGTCCAGCTGCTGGGTCAGATCCAGCTCAACACCAGCAATAGAACTGCTGTAGTTAGATGGGTGTGTATTTACCAGAACTTTGTGGTTGCAACCAGAAAGATCTGCAGTCACAAGGCCCCAGCACTGCAGACGGTGGCAACTGATTTGCACAGCAAGTACAAGGTGGTAATGAAACCATCAGGTATTGGGATTAAACATTTGGGCAGCTGGAGAACTTTGTGTTATCAAAGACTTGACTAATAGGACTACAGTTATTCGACTTTATTGCCGATGATGAGTCTGTGATGTGGTCAGAAAGCTGCTACCTACTGTGCCAGCTGCTGACAGCCACATGAAAAGCAACCTAATGACAGGAGTCACTACTTCCAGTTGTAGGAAAAATACAGTGGATTTGAAAACTCCAAGTAGCTTAATAGAGTTCTCCTGTAGCTGACTCTTTAATGAAAGCAGAGCTCCTGCTGGTAGCTGAAGTGAGGTCCTAACCCTCATCTTGGACACCTGTGTTTGTAGAGAAATTCCAGCACTGGACAATTGACCGCAACGACGGAGATCAATGGAACATTGAGGATATGCCTGGAGCTCATGGGAATTTGATGCCAGACCCCACAGTACGCAAATACTTTGTCACTTCATATGGGTAAGAACTGGATTCCAATAATCTGGAACTGGGAAACTTCCTTCCCCCCGTGTGTCTGCACAGGCACCACGGTTAGAAAGCTTCAGGTGGGTCACTGAGCCTTAGCCCAGCTGTGGGAAAAGGAAGGAGCTTAATTAAGCCTTTATGCCAGTTAGTCTAAAGAAACAGGGTACTGCTGAGAGAACTGGTCACAGTATATGCCAAATTTCTCGTCTCTACCAGGAACCTCCTGTAATTGTTATAGTTAAAATAATCCACAGGGATTTTATAGTTACAATAATTCTCCTCTCCCAGAGTTGATGGGCAAAGGTTGAGGCTCTGGCAAACATAATCAGCTGCACTTACCTGACAGGGTCACAGCTCTGGAACCTCCAGGAGTGGTAGGTGTGTCATGCAAACAGAGTGTAGTAACAGTTGTCAACAGAGGAGGAGTAGCTGCTTTTACATGCACCAGGCAGTGGTTTCCTGTTCCAATACACAAGTGCAGGGACCCCTCTTAATCCAGCCTGTAGGTAACTATCCCTTTTATCTGGGGGTGAAGCTAATTCAGTTCATTTCCTTATCTAGTTCTGGTTATGGAAAGGGCAGGCCTTAGCCAGGTCAGGTTTATGGGCCTTCCAGGTCTGGGCAGGCAGTAAATCTGTCGGGGAAAGGACATGGACAGCGAGAGGGAAGAGATGTGTTTTAAGGAACTGTGTTTCTATGGCTGTTTCAGGCTATGCCTCAAGTCTCAGCTCATCACTCTGAAGAACGAAGGATACAGAGATCAGCTGATGGATGAGATACGGCCTGAAATTGTAGTCAAGGACTGGTAAGAGGATGCACTGGAAACTAGAATTTCTGGCATTGGCCTAGAATTAAGCTAGGCCTGTGGAGCTTTTCATGCTGTAACATCAGTTCTTTATCCTTCGGGAGTTGTAGCTCTCGAGTGAAGCATAAGCTACCTCTAAGCTTATTAAAGGGGTGCAAGGAGGTGGCAATCCTGGGAAGGGATAGCTGGAAGTTGTAGAACTTCTCCATAGCTATGGGGGATGACAGTCCTTTTCGTGTGCAGACAGGGATCATCTTGGAGACTGCTTCTGAACCCCAGGGGGAAGTGAAGGCTGTACATACAGCCCTGCTCCTTGGCTCCTCTGCCTCCCCAGGTACGCTGCCAGGTTCGACTGCGGGTGCCAGTACGAGCTCACGGTGCGGCTGCTCTCGGCTGATCACATCGTCCTCGAGGAGTTCCACCCCGAGCGCGTGGTCATCGAGCAGTGGAGTGATGCCCAGTGGAGAGAGGTGAGCAGCAACCCCGGGGGCAGGAGCTTTACATCAGTTTTGTGGCACTTGAGTCTTGCAAGTCTTACTTGGCCAGAAGTCCCACTGGACTTTTCTCTGCTCTTCAGCCTCCTCTGTACAGCAGGTGAGTCAGTCCTTGCTGTTGATGATGCCGAAGAAGCAGTGGTGCCCTGATCAAGTCAAGTTCCTTCTTAGGTGCCCAGGATTTTCTAGAGAATATCCCCCGGGCTTCTGTGTTGTTTTATAGCTCAGTCTTTTTTAATTGTTTCTGGGTTTTACTTAAGTTTTTGTCTAAATAACTAAGTCACAAGAGCAGGTTGCTGTTTCATCGTATCAAAAACTTTTGTTTTAGAACTACTGTGCAAGGCTGGCCAAGTATTGCAAGACTTTTCTTAAACTGTTAAAGGTGTTTAACTGGTTTGATTTGCTGTAACAACCACATAAGTAACGTCCACCTTAGATGTTACTTACGTGACAAATGCACCTAAGAATTGAGCTGAATGTTAGTTTGACTCAGAGAACATTTCAGGGCAGAAGGCTGAGTGAGAGGCTTTTTCTGCCCTATCCCTCAAAAAAGGGGTAATGGTGCACTTTCAGTGAAAGGCATCTTGGTCTCAGGAAGAGCTCAAAGACTCACAGACTGTAGTTGTCTGAGGTTCAGGTCAGTGCTGGTCTATTTAGGCAAATTAAGAGGAACTTTCTTATTTCTCTCCAGATTTCCCACACATTCCGGAATTACCCAGCAGGAGTTCGTTACATCTTGTTTCAGCACGGAGGGAAGGACACCCAGTTCTGGGCAGGATGGTATGGGGTCCGTGTGACAAACAGCAGCATCACCATTGGGCCCCCCACATTGCTATGAAGGCACAATAAAAGGGTTTGCTTTACCTCAGGACTGTAACCAGGTGGCCTCAGGTGCACTTTTTGTCTGTACTCTCTGGGTGAGTGTCCTTTGTCCTGCAAATACAAGCAGCTCGTTTTCCTTGTTCACAGCAGAGCTTGGTTTGTACTGAACTGTGTAAACTCGAGGTAAAATGTTAAAGGAATGCCCAGCCTCAATCTACAGTGTTCTTGCACTTGTTACCTGGAGGAAGCAGGAGGTGCTGGGCAGGCTCTTGTACCAAATTCCACCTTGCTAATGCCACCTGTGGGTGAGAGGTCTCCCATGGAAAGGGGAGAGACCAAGGTTGTACAGCCTTTCATAGGAACTGACAGAGTCCACATCTGTGCCAGGAAAGTGGTGAAAGCTCCACAGAAAAAATACTTCCTCACTTAAGAAGGGAGGCTGGTTTGAACAGGACTCAGCCCAGTTCAACTGGGGTAAAACTTCATATTTATTGAAGACTACTTGAGACAGTCACAGTGCACAGACACTACATAAGGCCTCACTCCCCCTTAGCACGAGTCCATTGCTCTCGTGGAACAGCTCCTTGCTTGTCCATCCCTGTCCCATCAGGTGAGAACTGGATTGGTACAAAGCACAGACTCCCCAGGGACGCACCATAACAACACCTGTACTCACTCTCACACATGGGAACATGGGAACAGGCTCTGGCTCCACATTCCAAGTCAGTCCTATATACAGTGGTAAGAGCACTTGAAATAAAGAGGCAGCAGCTGCTCTACATTCACCAGAAGGCTGGCTGAAGAGATGGTTCTCAAGGTATGGTTTGTGACAGATCTTACTCTGCTGGAAGATCACATGAGGCTCGAAGGCAAGGAAGAGCTGAAATCAGGTGCCTTTGTGGGCTCGCTCCTCTACATAGAGCTGCATCTGGAGGAGAGAAACCAGCATCAGTCCTGTTTGGTGTACAGGGAGGTGAATGGGGAAAAGCCTGCAACAGGCTGGATAGGAAGGGTTTGTACCTTCCCCCATAACCAGGGGGTTGTTCTATTATGAGGAGTCTTGCCCTGCTTTGATTACTGGCACAAACACCTGCAAGGCTAAGCTGCTGCTCAGCAGTATTAAAGTTGTCACCCCACAGCAAACTGCAGAGCTGGTGTGAGAGCAGACAAAGCTCAGAACTACAGCAGGTTCAGCCACCTCTTGGTCAGAACACTCTGCTCACCTTTAAGATGTCAGATGTCATGGTTTTCAGGGGGATAAGCCGGGGGTCGTGCATGTGCACGTCCTGCTCGTCAGCGAGGATCCACGGGAAGTCCTGGGGGCAGGAGCACAGGGCGTGTTAGTGGCAGAGCCTGGCAGTGCTGCAAGGTGAGCTCTTCCTCAGCGTTAAGTGAATGAGTGAATGGCTGAGGAAGGAACAGGTAACTCAACTCCCAAAAGAGCAAAACATTTGCACACTTGGCCCTGAGACTCAGCATAACTGTCTTCAGCTGCAGCATCAAACAGTGATGGCAACCCTCTTTGCTTACTGGAAAGGGGACACCTCACTTCTTTAAAAGACACACTCTCAGCTGTCATGAGCTACCGTGTTCTTCTGTCCCTTATACCAGCATTTAACTTCAACTCCTGAATGCCTGGGGCATGAATTTCCATCCTCCCTTGGAAGTTTAAAGCTTGGCCTACGACACTCCTAGTTTCCATTACTAAGCAGTACAGAGCCAATGAAACAATTTTATACTTCACTAGCTTTATTTATTGTGCCTTAGGACACATCATATAACTTGGCTCAGGAAAAAAGTTGCCCTGTATCTGTGCAAGGATTCGTAAAAAAAAAAATAAATCTTGCTTTAGAAAGTGATCTGTACACACTTCCAAATTTATCTGTGCCCCCAAACCCACTAGTTACTTGAATCTTAGTCTGCCTTGCTCCTTATGCAGAATCGGCCATCCACAGAGTGGATGGAGGATGAGAGCTGCTTTTCACTGATAAAATTCAAGTACCTGTTCTACCTGTCTGAGCAGTTCTAAGTGACTGGGCAGGCACTGGGCAGTGAGTGTTGTTACAGTCTGTTTCAGGGTCTGAAGCAGCTGTTGTCTGCAGTTGTGGCTGTGTGTGGTGGCTGTGCTCCCACCTCACCAGCACAAACCATTCCAACCCACTTCAACAACAACTGTGAAGTGCATCATGTCACACTGAGTGCATGTCCAAAACATCTGTCAGCCTTAACCTCAGAGAGGCCAAAACTCTGCTCTGCCCAGTCTTTGCTCTGCAGCTTCTCACACACAGTCAGGTGCCCCAAAGGTGTCACTCACCTTTATCACCTGGATCTTTTCCATGTTCCGTGTGGCAGCCTCCCGCGTGTGAACCAGAACTGTGAAGGTGCAACCTGAGGGAGAAATGGCAGGTTCCAGCTCGGGGGACAGCTCGCAGGGGATGGGCCAAGCCAAGCAATGCCAGGCATTGGGCTGTTTGGATCCAAGTGGCCTTTACCTGGGGGGTTGTTGTCCAGCACAGCGTCGCACACGCTGATTTTCAGGATGAAGGCACGGAGTAACTGCTCCACGTGGGACAGCAGGGACTCGGAACTGTGGAGGACACAGCAGTTGTTACTGGCACGCAGCAAAGGCCTGGAGCTGCTCCCAGAACAGCCCTCAGAGGCGGGTGTTGGACGCCACGGGCAAGCAGGAGTGGAAACCTCACCTAATGGAAAGCAGAGGTGGCTGGGTGATCTCAAAGACAAATCTCTCCACCGGGTGGTGCTCTTTATCCAGGATTACAACCACAACTTTCTCCACATCGTTCTGCAAGAACAAAGATTAGAAAAATCCCTTCCTTAAAACAAGCTATGTGCTGCCCCCAGTGTGCTTTGATATAGTGGGAGTGCACTCCCACTATATTTGTTGGGGCTCACAGCACAAGCAGTTATCCAAAGCTTGAGCTCAGATTATCCTTAGCAATCAGAAGAATTGCTTTTGTAAAGCCATTTCTTGCTGGATTTTAAACTGACAGCTTGTGGCTAAGGCTGAGATGGGCGTGCTAAATTGTATGTTTCTCTAGATCCTGTTTTGGAACAAAGGAGGAGATGCAGCTATCTCACTGCATCACTCAGGGATGGACACTGAGGGAGGTCAGAAACACTCAGACCACTGGCCAAACAGAGCAGCTTTGTACAACCACAGTGTACAACTGACCTCATTCTGTTTCCTAAATGTGCGTTAAGATAAAGAGCAAGAAATACAAAACCTGCCAGCAGCCTCCTGGAATGTTCCACAGGTCACACCTTTCTCTTACAAAAGCATTCAAACTATTCTGCCAGAACAGGTGCTTAAACTGGGATGGATTCAAAAGCAGAATGTTAAAAGTGCTGGATGATGGAACTGGAACACAGACATATGTCCTCAGGTGCAAGTATGAGATGAAGCAAGGCCTTAACTGCCAGAGAAGGTTATGGGTGTTAGTGTTAGTTTTGTTAGGAACTTTATCAGCTAGTGTAGCGTATATGGTAAATTAGTAAATAAAGGTTGCAATTAAGAGAGTATTTACGTTCTCTTACTTTCCATCAGAGCCACTTGCAGTACTTTGGTCCCTGACTTGCTCTCACCTTCTCCAGCAGTGGCTTTACACAGTGCAGCGTGTCCTGGATGTACTGGTTCAGCTCCGGGTGGCAGGACATCTGCAGCAAACACAGGGAAGAGTCAGAGCTGTGTTTGATAAGAAGCAGGACAATGCTAAAAGGGGAGATTTAAACAGAAGCACCAGTGTGTACAAGGCACTCAGGTCATCTTTCAAATACTGGTTAAAAAATGCTGAGTTGCCCATTTAAACAAGTAATTCTTTCAGGGAAGGGTTAATCAGCTGAGGCAGATCACTGCACCCACACAGTTGTTGTCTATCAGGAAAATATGTCCACAACAGCATATTGGGAATAGCATATTCCAGCCATCCCTACTTCCTAGGAAACATGCTTTCCTGTTACCTCACTGCACAGAGCTGGGGAAGCCTTCTACTACTGCTGTCCATGACCTGCTTGTTCCATGAGCACTGCTGTATCCTCAGCTACGGGGCTGCTCTCCCTTATGACAGGAACTAATTTCCCTTCAAAAATGAGTTTGCACATTAAAACAAGCACTTCCAGAGTATAAGTTTTTTTGTTCCAATGAACGTTGACTGATCCTTGCTATTTTGCTTGTCCACATGGCTGTCAGCCTCTGGGAGAATCTCCTACCTGGACAGGTACATTGTATTTTTTCCTCTTCTGAAAGATCCCAATGGGGTAAACTTCTCGGACGTACAAGATGAGGTGAACAGCCACTTCCAGGAATTCTGAAAGAACATCTGCAACAACTGAAAAACAGAAGTAAAGAATGCTGAGGTGGGGTGGGGTGGGGAAGCAGAGCAATACCACAGACTCAGAGAAATTTTTTTAAAGGTATTTTTTTTTTGTACATAAGTTTCACCTGCATCCCCTTAGCTGCAGGAAGTTTAGGGATAGACCAACCCTCCAACAACACTCAGTGCCAAGGAGGAGGCTCACAGGGGCATCAGCTGCAGCTCAGCACAACACGTTACCTTGCCCAAAGTTCAGGTCCTGCCGCGTGAGGGTTGTCATCTTCCCCAGGCCCTGGAAGTAACCACAAAAGCAATGTTTATCCTCTGGCTGCTGTATTATGAACACAGTCAGCCCATGGAACCATCCACCTCTCCCATGCCCCTGCTGGCCCACAGACAGAGGTGTGAGCACCCTCTGCAACCACAACCCTCAGGGCTCACCAGCAGTGCACAAACCACAGTGTTCTGGTTCACACCTCCAACTGAAATTATCACCCATCATTTAATTCCTGCTTTTTTTCCACTGTCTCTCTCCCTTTTTGGTACACGGGTAAGTTCCCACCAATACTTTTTAGAAGCACAAGAAACGGTTTCTTTAAAGCTTCTTATTCCTTTCCTTTTCTAGCCCCCATTTCCTACTCTAACACAAGAAATTCTCAGTTTTATGGGTTTATTCTCACACCACCACCATGAACCAACACTTGTCCAGGCTTGGAGCTGCATCTTCCACTGACACATCACCACACAGGTTCTCATCTACTGCCACTGCAACCGCTTCAGAGTCTGTCTCTCCAGTCCCAAGGAACCCAAACCCAAATTAAGCCAACTTGAACTCTGTCACGCAGGATTATGGAATATCCCAAGTTGGGAGAGACCCATAAGGATCATGGAGTTCACCTCCCTGCTCCTCTCGGGGCTACCTAGAACTAAACCGTGTGACTCAGGGCATCATCCAGATGCTCCCTGAACTCTGACAGGCTTGGTGCCGTGACCACTTCCCTGGGGAGCCCGAAATTTGTGACACCTACAAAGGGCAGCACATTATTGTGCCAAACTGAGTATCACTGCCAACAGTCAAACAGCACACACTCGGTTTCAGCTTTCCAACAGCTTTCCTACAGGGTGGAATCAGCCACAGTGTACATAATTACCTACTAGAAATTTTAATTTGTTTCACTATTTTATCCACGCTCTCTGCATGCATGCAAACCAACTACCAATAGCAGCACCACTGCTGATGAGCTGTGTATGTCTTGAAATGCCTCTGAAGCACCACACAGACCTCTGCTGAACCACAAACATTCCAATCAGCTCTTTAGACACCGATCTGCAAGCTGTTCCAGCTGCAACAAACCACATTTTTCAGACTTACGAAGAATTAGTTTAACCTTCACAAAATAGGGAGCTACCTTCGTTTCCTTTTTTTAAAAAATCAGAATCCTCCCACTGTATACCAAGACTTCCTGGAATATCCGTGATCTGCTACACTAAATAAAATTAAGACACCTAAGCATCTCTCTAGCCCTCCAGCCACAGCGACTCTCACATTTGCACAAAGGATCTGTATCAGAGTAGCATAAACAATCTGTGTTTTCAAAGGTTTAGGTTCACATGCTCACCTAAACATCATCTCTCCTTAAAGAGAGGCCCCAATGAGGGAAGAGCATCCCAAGAGATCCACCCTTCCCTGCGGGACACTTGCACCGGCACGACTCCCCCACCCCGACTCGGTGTCCCTACCCCCGGTGTCCCCCCAGCCCCGGTGTCCCCACGCTGTCCCTGTCCTCAGTGTCCTCCCACCCCGCTGTCCCCATATCGCGCTGTCCCTATCCCCAGTGTCCCCCCACCCCACCCCGGTGTTCCCCCTCCCTGCCTCTGCTGTCCTT
>VXAY01005043.1:775331-793783 GCA_013399855.1 Oxyruncus cristatus | reverse complement strand
GGCGCCGCGGAGCCGATTCCCCTCTGCTTTCGCAGGGGCTGCGGAGCAGTGCGGGGACACTTTCCCACTTTCCGTGCGCCCCGGACGAGACAAAGAGCGGGGTTTTCGGGGACCGCCGGTGCTGCCGCCGCCGGGACGCGCGCGGTGCCCGGGTCGCGGCGGCATCGCCCGGCCGTGCGAGTGAGCACCGAGCCCGGACAGCGCCGGTGCCGGGGCGCGGTGCCTCCGGACAGCCCTGCTGTCACCGTGCCGGGAGCGGGCTCCGGGCTCTCCCGCTGCCGCCCGGGTCCCTCAGCGCCCGGTGCAGCGCCGTGCGCCCCGCAGGGTCACTGCTACTTCGGGGAGTCCTGCAAGCCCGCTCCCGAGATGTCTCTGCCCTTCCCTGGGAGCGAAGTCGCCTCGGACGGAGGCACCGTCCCTCTCGCAGGGGCTGAGCCCCTCGCACACGCCGGGGGCATGTCCCGGCTCCGGCCGGAGGTGCCGAGGGGCGAGGGAAGCTTTTCCCACTTGCAGAGCCGTGCGCTGCCAGGCACCGAGCCCCTGGGCACCCGCGGGTTGTTCTCTACTCTTCCTCTGTTGATAAAAGTGAGATCTCATTTCTGAATTAAATCAATTTGGCACCAGTTAATGGCTTATTACAGCTGGTAATTCATCACGTAGGATTTAAGCGACACTTATCCAATTCACACCTGAAGTCTTCTGTCAACCGGAGGGTTTAATGGAAGTGGTTTTGTATTCCCATCTCCTCTTCCTTGCAGAAGGAGGCATTAATTCTACACGTTTGGTTCAAAGTGAGAATGTCATGCAAGGAAAAATGTTGAAAGCACAGCCCAACTGTTCTGCCAGTCGGGACACATCCACGTCTCCCCCCAGAGAAGATCAGGGCAAATCTGCCCCCATTCTTCCCTGTCACACTGGCAGGGGCTTTCCGGCCGGGTGAGCAATGACCTTTGCTATTGATTGTGTCCCATTTGTCACCAGGCATTGTGCATGAAACTGGAGAGTCTTCTCTGCCGTGCTGACAGCCAGCGACTATATCTTGGATGCTAATCTCAGGCTCATTGCTATTTTAATCTCATTATTGGGTAGAGTAGACTCTGTTTGATAGCAGGTCGCCTGTGGTGGCTGTGTCAGCCACTCCATGGAGTCCCAGAGGAAGCAGAGCAGAGGGTACTGCATATTCATTCATGTGCCTCTCTTCCCCTTCAATGCAGTGGCTTGCTGGGCTGCTCCGTCCCTGGAGGATGTTGTGCTGGGAAGCTCTGAGGGCAGGTCGGGAAGATGCCCAGGAGAAGGGGGGGCACGGCTGTGGTTGAAGATGAGAGGCACCTGAAGGTGTCCAGTGGCCACCAGAGGCAGGGTGCTGGAGCTCAGCAGTGACTTAGTGACCAGCCTGGGCTGCAGGAGAGGGAATTCCCTGGGCCATGCTGTGTGAACAAGTCACTTCTGTCCTGATCAGGAGGGCAGAGAGCCAGAGCTGACCAGTGAGGGGAGTCCCAGCTCCAGCCCTTCAACTAAGGTTGAGAGAATCACATTTCAGGTGGTCACTGGATACAAATGGCCCCAAGGAGATGCTTTGTGAAGGCACAAGGCACCTACAGCTACCCCTTAACCCCCTGCAAGCCTGAATCTCTCTGTTCTGTCTCTTGTGCCGGTAGTGAGTTAGTGAATTGGCTTCTTTCTATGATGAAGTGCTGTTTGGGGATGACAGGAAGGGAGGGAAAACAGCACAAGCAAAGGAAAGCAGTTGTTTCAAAGGGTGGGGACAGGATTCAAGTAACCTAAATATCAGCAGAGGGGAAATCTCTCACACCACAGTCATGAGGGACAAAGAAACTGCGGAGTCAGGTAAATATGAAAGGCAAAGTAAGGAAGAAAGGTGACAATAGATAAGGGAAACCTAAGAAAGGAGGGCAGCTCTGAAAAGGAACCCAAAAGGACAGGAGATCTGTGAACAGGGAATTCAGTGGTTCTGACATCCCAGGGATGTCTGTACCAGCAGGGAAAAAAATTCTCTATAAACTGAGTATGCAAGAAGTGCTAGAGAATAAAAGTGTTACTACTTTTGCCCTGGGGAGGAAAAGAGAAGGGTGAATATAAGATTACCTGCCTGCTTTGGGGGACCCTAGAAAGCTGGGAGGGAGCCTTTAGAAATGGGAAGGTCTCTTGGCAGATTGTTTATGAAGCTTCCCAGCATTTGCCTCCAGAAACAGAAAAACAGATGGAAAGAGACCCAGCAGGGAAGTGAAATCTCATTTATCTGCACAATGCCATCCTCCTGGCTCCAGCCAGCTCTCTGCATGTCAGCTACCATAGAGCCTACCCCGTCCATTCTGCTCCAGGCCTTCCCAAGCCCATCCATCACCCTTTGGCTTCTTATTTACAGGCAGCCTGGCACACGAAGCCGGGTTTATTGTCTGTCATCCCTGCCACACAGGCACATACACACAACACCCATGTAGATGCACACACACTTAGTCTATTGCTGCAGCTTGGGATTGTCTGGAGTCCAGGAAATCTTTGTGCACGTCTGCCAAAGTCTGAGCTTATCAGAGCCAAAAAGAAATCTGGCCCAGCATACGTGCTTGGGTCTAGCTCGGTTCAGCCCTTGAGCATACAAACTGCATCATTTGCAGTCTGGGGTGATAAAGGATCTTGACAGTCTCTCAGTTCAAGGGTTTTGTTCCTCTTGGCTGTGACATGAAGAACATATGTGAGAAGTTAAAGCTACGGCTGTCAGGTATAAAGCTTCAAGTGAGATACATGAATGAAGGTGGATCATCTGATGTTGCTGCTTCGTGAAATACAAAACAAATGCAGCAGGGGCAGTTTCAGAACCTATTTCAGAGCCAAGGTGACACAACTGTATTTATAGTGGGAAAACATGCCTGAGTTTCTTTGTACCTACTCAATCCATGGCTGCCTTGCAGCATAGGAGCAGAGTATCAGTGTATTGTAATTGTAGCAGTGAGTCCAGAGAGACTTCCCATAGGGAAAGTTACCCATAATGCAAAAAGACCCCTAATTTCCCTTACAGGATTGTAACCACCCAGTACTAACCCAAAATGGATCAGCAATAGTGGCTGAGACAGCACTGCAACTCAGTTCCAAGCCTGCACCCTGGGCAGCTCTAGGCCTTATCTTTGCTGTACAGGTGTTCTCGTGAAAAGGCAGATTTGCTGCCTCAGGTGGCTTGTAATCCTGAGGGGCTACAAAAGAAGTGCAGGCATGGGGTGGAGCAAGGGGGATGTGGGTCTGGTGTAAAGAACTGTGGGGCAGCTTAACTTGGCAAATACTTCAGCTGCTTCTCTTACTAATATATGAATCCTAAGAGGAAGGTGGGTTCTGGGCTTGTTGTAACGTGTGTCTTTTGTTTATAGCAATTTAGGAAAGGCATCTCCCTATAAGGCCAGGCTTCTTTCTGCCTGGCAGAACTGCACCTTTGCAGAAAAGGTGCAGCACAGTGTGAGAGCCTTGCTGTCACCTACATCAGCAAGCCCAGGGCTAGGTGGCCCTGCCAGAGGAGGGGGTGAAGTTAACTTTGGTGCTCAGACATTGAGGAACTTGAGCGCTGAGAACTAGGGATGCTGTTGTGTTATCTAGCTGCCTCTGGAAGTGTGAATTTTACAGCTTTGGTAGGGTAAGAAAAACGAAGGAGGGAGGAAGAGGTTTCTGAAGTTAAAGGTAGATCACGACATGGAAACAAGCGATTAAGGAGGGGGGCTGAGACTCTAGCACAGCAGTGTTGCATTAACACAAGGTACCCAAACTTACCCATGCACCAGTTTGGTTTAGCAAACAGCTCAGATCTCCCCTGACAACAGTGTAATACATGTATTTATCTGCATTATTAATGCAAGATTCCCAGTGACAGTAACTCAGCATGTCAACCTGCCCCTCTGCCAGTGCAGAGATGAGGCAATCGATGTGCTCTAGCTGCACTTTCATCCCATGTCATGCCAACAAGACAGCTGGGCAGCTTAAATAAATGCCCCCCTGCACTTGGAAGCAGACCTTCTGTTTAACTGCCCTGCAGCATTTAGCTGCCTCCAAGCCCCTGCTGAAAACCAGAATGTGCAGCTTGTGTCTGTCAGGTTCACCATCAAAGGGCCCATGTCTGTGAGAGTGAGATTGGAGACACCCTCGCGCTCTCTTTGCACTTGTTCTCTCCTCTTGGTATTTTGCCTACAGATGAAAAGGTAAGATGCTCTTTCTGGCTCTTTGAGTTGTTCTGAGTGATGCCTTAATCCAGCTGGTTTGCTCTGGTTCTTAAAGAGAAAATCCTAGGAAAAAAAAACAAAGACCTCATGGTCTGGGGAAAAAACAAATGACCCCATGCAGGGCCTGCATGTTGCTGGGTTGCTGTTTTTTCCATTGGTTTTGAAGCAGGACTTGGTGTGCTTTGTTAATAGATTGAGCTGTCAGTCTGGTTTTCCTTTGTTCCAGGTAGCTGCCAATAAAATACTATTTCATAGTGTTATGCCTTCAGCAAATTAGCTTCACAGCACCTCCTAAATCAAGGAGCAGTTTGTTGTCCTTTGTGGCAGGAGAAGAACCTGCTTTTTGGACACTGCATAAAGAAAAGGCCCCTATCCTGCCTACCTCTCTCCAGGGGAGGGCTGAACTGAAAACTTGCTCCCAGGCTCTGAGCAACAACAGAGAGGAATCTTGGAAAGGCAGAATTGGCTGGTGAATGTGTGAGCAGGCTTTTTTCAGTTAGTGAGATAAAGGCATCTCCCTCTAAACTCACAAGACACTCGGAGGCTGGGGCTGCTATCATGGCAGAGCTTACACTGGCTCAAAACACTCCACATCTGTCTCAGAGTTGGAAAGGAAGAGCCCAGGCTATTCTTAGGGTGTCTCCTGTCAGCTCCACAAAAAGGCTCAGAGATTGGCCTCAAAGGTTGTTACGTGCCCTTCCCAGGTGACAATGGCTGGTCAAACAGCCAAGTACCTGGAGAGGGAGTGCAAACCATTGGAATTAAGCAGCAAAGTGGTTCACCCGGTGAACAGATGGAAGTCAGGTGCAACTGGGACTGCTGTGGACTGATGGAAGGAAGGGAAGGAGGTTGAGTTAAAAGCAGTGGCTGTAACTCTGAAAGTATTTCTCCAGTGTGAGCACGGGCCTGGTTTTCTGGCAGTCAGTGTTGCAGGGAGCTTTGGCTTTAAGCATGCCTTCATGCTGCCCAGAGTGAGAGGGACAGTCTGAGAAAGTTGCCCCAAAGCGAAAGGCTGCATTGGAAATGCTGCAAATCCCTTTCCCCTTTCTGTGGGAAATACCAGAGGAGAATGACTTAATTAGAGAATGCTCTGACTAGTGCAATGTCCCAAAGCCGTGTCTTGTAACACAAACACAGGGATGAAGGAAGACCTTCAAAAATATGACAGTGAGTACAGTCTGCAGACACAGTGCTGAGGGACTTGGTCTCGATATTCTTTGGACCTAAATTACCCTCCCAGTGACAGCCTTGTCTGGTGGAGTGAAGTGACCTGTGCAGGGTCAAGGAGAGAAAGTGAGACAAACTAGAGAAACCTCAGTCTGCCTCCCTGCCCCTTGATCTTTAGACCAGCATTCCCTGCTCTGCTGACAGCAGATTTATTTCTCTGCTATGCCATGAGGTACCAGCACAAAATTTCGAGCGTTTTTTCTTCCCTTGACCAATTTCAGCCACCTTGAAGCAGTGTGTGTGCATGTGAATGTCTCTGGCTTGAACTGCTCAGGGCTGTTGCTGGTCCTGCGAGGCCACCATCTGCCCCCAGTTTTGTTCATCTTGACATCTTCATTGCAAGGAAACCAGCTGTGAGGAGGGGCCAGTGCCAGCCAGGCCCAGGATGCCAACCTGGCAGCAAACTGCCCTAGCCAGACAGCTAATGCTGTGCCTGGGCTCAGGGACTGTGGCCAGCAGGAGCCAGCCCCCCCAGCCCCTCAGATGGTGGGCTGTGAATGGGAGGGTAGGGGGGCCTAGTGAGGAATCAAAGAGAAATGTCCTGCTGATTGATGGCCTCATTTGCACATGAAACTGGGACCTCTCAGCCCTGCAGGCCCTGCACGTGTGTCTCAGCTGCCGTAGCCAGGGCTGGGAGAGAAGGGTAACCAAGGAGGGAATAACTCACTTCCAGCTCCAGACATAATAGTGTTTTTCATCTAAGTATCCTAGGACCGAATCTTGATGGACTTTACCCTTCCTAAATGTTGGTTGGTTATTTTTCTCTTTTTTTTTTTTTTTTTTTTAATTGCAGGTGAGGCAGAGCACCCAGGATTATGGCAACTTCTTCCACCTTCTTCTCTCCTTTCCTCTTCCTGTGCGCGCTGGTTCTTTCTGACATCAGTCTTGCAGTCTCCCTGAACCCTGGCACAAAGCTCAGAAATGTTCCAGAGAGCAACAACCACCTTCAAAACCAAGAGATGTGGCTGCAGCAGCCCAAAATTGGGCACCACCACAAGCATGGCCTGGCCAAGAAGGAGAGGGTCCACGCCATGCCTTCGAGAGGGCGGCTGGCCGGGGAAGAGACCCTCAGGATGGGCAGCGGAGCGTCAGCTGTGGAGGAGCTGGTGACAGAGGGACAGCCAGCAGCCCTGAAACAGAACAAGGATGTGTTCCTGGGCTTTGAGTTGCCATACCCCGAGAGGGAGAACCAGTCCCCGGGCTCTGAGAGGGGGAAGAAGCAGAACCGGGAGCAGCGGCGGCACAGCCGCAGGGACAGGCTGAAACACCACCGAGGTATTTGAGCTCCGGGGGCTGGCGGGGCGCTGGGAAGGAGTGTCGCTGGTGTGAGGGCAAGGAGATGCAGCTGTGGTAGAGCCACATGGGTGTGTGGAGGGTGTGGGGTGTGTGCCTGCTCTGGGGAGAAATCTGCCAGACAAAAGAGGCACAAGAAAAAAGGGGAACTCCAGAACCAGAGGGTTTTAGTGCTGGCTGCAGTTTTGTGAAAATGACCTGGTTTGCCTTACAGGGGCAGCTCAGAGAGTCCCTGGGACTTGAGGGGTTGTTTTGGGGTGGCCTGCTTTGTTGTTTTTTCAATTTTTCTTTTTTAGTAAATGGTTCAAACATGTCCAAGCCATGCTGAATCTCTCCACTGACTTCAAAACCTGACCAGAACTGGAAATAATACAACCCCCATTTCACTTGAAGACCAGTTTCTTCTCACCAGAGCTTGAATTCTTCTATGTTCATGCTGAACTACAAAAAAATATAAATTTTGCTTATGTGAAACTGCACTAATGATGTTGAAATGTTGTTTGGTTTTGACTGGGACTGCTTTCCTTTGCAGGTCAAGTTGTGGGTGTGTGTCTCTGTGCTATGCCCTGCTCAGTGTGCTAAATGTTGAGTTCGGTTAAAGCCAGGCAATTTGTGTCAGTCTACACTGTGTGACAAGCTGGGTGTCACATCCCCCTGTTCCAGCTATCACTCCCTACCTCAGTAAGAAGAGCTCTCTTGTTTTCTCAGGGGACTGACTAAACAACTCCTGTTAGGCAATAAAGAGGAGTATGCACCAAAGCTGGTTTGAAGCAATATTTGCAGACTACAAACAGGTCTTGTTTCTTGGGTTTAACTTAAGGTCTGTATTTAAATTTATACTTATGAAAAACAGGGATAAGCCTGTGAAGATAGGAATTTCAATTGAGGAGCTAAAATAACTCACTACTAAAATAAAATAAGAACATATTCACAGGTATTTGCTGCAGCTTAATCCATTGGTTTAAAAATGGTGAAAACAGGTATGTTTTGTGCTCGAGACCAGTAGAAGACATCTTTTTCTTCTTAAGCAAGAGATAGACATACCTTCAAGAAGATATGATTACATACGTCCTAAATGTATAAAAATCAAGCTGCATATACTCTGGACCTGATCTATCACTTTATTAGCTCATTACTCTGTTTTACACTGGCCTAAAGAGCAGCTCAGGGTTGTGGTTGGATGAAATCTGAATTCCTTTGGCTCAAATCTATGGCACTCAGAGGAAAGGCAAGAGAAAGCCAATGCTGCTGTGCCTGTTGCCCTCTGCAGGGAAGACTCCCGATGCTGGGCCGAGCTCCCTGTACAAGAAACCTGAAAGCTTTGAAGAACAGTTTCAGAACCTTCAGGCAGAGGAAGCTACAAGTCTGACTCCCACCGTGCTCCTCATCACTGCCCTGGACCAAGCTGTTTCCACAGAAGAGCCTCCTGTTCTTCCAGCCACCTCACCACGGTCACAGGTAGAGCTGGTAACTGCTCTGTCCCTCCAAGCCCTGTCTGTCCCTCATCTGTCCATCTCCCCTGAGCTTCACAGACCAGAGAGGCAGTAGGAGCCTTGGCTGCAGAGCCACCATATCCTAACGCTCCTTGCTCGCCTTTTGTCCTCACACAGAAGAGTGAAAACTTCCCTCTTGGCTCAGCTGCAGCAAGGGAGAGCTCTTCCCTTTTGAAAATGAGATGCCAAGAATCCCCGATGGACAAGGCAGGGGTGGAGGGGGAATCATAAGGCCTTTTTAATGTCTAAAAACACCAAAAAAGTCTGCAAAGACTTCAGTGTCACTCCAGAAGTGTAACCTGTTGTCTGTCTGGTTTCTTGTGGTTCGCAGGCCCGCCTCAGGCAAGACGGGGATGTGATGCCCACCCTAGATATGGCACTCTTTGACTGGACAGATTATGAGGATCTCAAACCAGAAATGTGGCCATCTGCTAAAAAGAAAGGTGCTAAACCTCCCTGTCCTCTTTCCCAAAAGTCACCCTCGTAAGGCTTGTCCTAGTGTTCCCAGATGTGCTGAGGACATGAGATCGTAGTGGTGGGGAAAGAGAGAAGCAGCACAATGCTGATTGTGTTTTTTTCTCAGTTGCAGAATGTTTCTCATTTTGGATGCATAGTTTGAGGGCAGAGGAAAAATGATAGATGGAGGGTTGAGAAATAGGAGATTAGACTATGAAGGGTTAGAGTTCAAACTCAAGAGTTTGAGGCTGTTTTTACCCTGGAACAATATACTCTTAAGGATGAAAACACTAGCATGAAATTTTCTATCAGCATCTCTCTTTTTTTTTTTTTCCATAGAAAAGCGCCGCAGTAAGAGCCCCAACAGTGGAAATGAAACTGTGACAGCTGAAGGGGAGCCGTGTGATCACCACCTTGACTGCCTCCCAGGTCAGGATCCGCTTGGCAGAGGCATTTCTCCAAACGTGGGATTGTTTGAAATGTATCCTGATTTCTGCTGCTGATGGGAAGTGGTATCCAAGGGAAGGGCAGGGCTCTCCAGGCCGTTGTAGGAACAGATGATGTCTGTGTGATGGAGCTGTCAGGGGTGTCAGTACTCCCACAGGGAAGGGGGTACATGAGCCGTGCTGACCCTTGTCCCTGTGTTGCAGGCTCTTGCTGTGACCTGCGTGAGCACCTTTGCAAACCCCACAATCGAGGCCTTAACAACAAGTGTTACGATGACTGTATGTGCACTGAAGGTGAGTCCAGCTCTTTGCCCTCCCCCGTTGAAGTTGACAGCACTGACTTGGAATAATGGTTTGTATGTGAAAATAAGAGCTCTGCTGCTCTTAGCCTTTCCCTGCCACTGACTCACAGTGTGGCTGTTGAGTCATCCAGGATATCTTGTTTTCCCTCATGAAAACAAAACCCCTCATATCTACAAACCCAACAGAAGCAGCCACAATACATTAACACTTCAGTGGTGCTTTCAAGTATCACAGGCTATAAAAACAGACTGTTTTGCATGACCTTGTGCCTAACATGTCTTTCCCGAGATAATTTCAGCTGAGCTTGTAGCAATTTAGTAGATGTGGGAAGGACACAGGCATTTGTTTCTTAAAGCTGTTTCTGAAGAACCCACAGCAGCCCTTTCTAGACAGGTGCATTACAAAGATGTTGAAAGGCACTCTTCTAGACTGAACATGTGCAGGGGCAGCTCCAGGCAGTGAGTCTTGTCTGCCAGAACAAAACTCTGCTTGCCAAGTTTTGTGACCAGTGATTTGACCAGGTCATTCACCTATTTTTACCCAATGAAACAGGCAGCTTCCCTGGAGTTGAAATGTTAAATGATAGTTTTCACCTTGGGCGTGTTGTGTGACACCTGAAGGTCCTCATCAGAGGTGACCTTCTGATAGATTAGCCTAGAAAAGTGTTTTTGCAAGCCTTATGAGGGCTGCCCCAGGCCCTGCTTTATCCTTAAGCTAGTTATAAGTTGATGCCAAATGTGCATCCTCTGTAGCATTAAAAAGATCCCCAGAGATGGAAGATCCAGATAAGATAGACAAGAGGCTTAGATAAGAGCAGAGCTCTGATCTTGTGTGCTCTCCTTCTGGGAGGCCAGACTGCCCTGGGGGGATTGGTAATGAGGGGCACAAAGCCAACTTTGAGGTAGCTGGTCTCAGTGTAGCCCAGGGACATGGACTCCAAAAGGCTGCTCTGTGACCTGTGACATCCTCTGGGTCTCTGGTGTACAGCTGAGGACAGTTTTGGGCTGTCTCATTATACGAGCTATAAATCCTCAGCCTGCCCTGCTCTGGGGGTGCTGGCACTGTTGCTATCTGCTGCCTGCTCTGGAAGGTAGAAGGGCTGCAGTTTCAGCTCCTGCCAAACCCAATGACCAGATCCTGGGCTACTGAAAATCAGGGCTTTTGTGAGAATTATTTACCCACAGACTGTACCCCCGTCTGGCCCAACTAGCTATGCAACTCTGGTGTAACAAAGTCAGACAATAGACACCAAAAAACAGAACTAATGGTGTCAGCAACCAATTAGTTACCCTGACCAGAGGCTCCCATTGCCTTCCCATTGCCATGGGAGAATATGTACTCACGGTTTTTGCAAATAAAATGCCTTTTTTCCCCTTAGTATTCATCAATGCTATATCAGATAGCTTCCTTCAAACGCTGCACTTTGAGTCCAAACCAGACAAATTGAAGGAGATGAGCAGCGAGCTTTGGATCAGACCTCCCATGAATAGCACTTCAAAGTCTTTTGCCTCCTCTCTTGAAGCTTCAGGGAAATAAATAGCAAGGGGAGGTCCCAAGCCATTGCTGCTGCACATTAAGTCTATAGTAATTTCCCAATGGAGAGATCACTTAGACAGTAATGGGAAGTAATAGGGGGAAACCAAGCAGAGCTTCTATAAAATCACTGGAAACAATTGGAATAATTCATTGGTATTTCAAGAAGCCAGTGAAACCTGCCTGAACCAATGAATCCCAAACCAGAACAGGGAGCCAAGCGGAATGCCAGGGCCCGGCGAGCAATGCCCTGCCCGTGTGAGGTATTTCTCTGCCACGCCATCTGCCACAGCCCTGGGCCTGGCCCCACTGCAGCAGGGTCCATCAGAGGGACAGTTGTGTGGTGTTCCTGCTGTAGGAGCCCTGGTCTCTCCTCACCTGGGCGTGTCTCTTCCGCAGGGCTCCGCTGCTACGCCAAATTCCACCGGAACCGAAGAGTGACCCGGAGGAAAGGGCGCTGTGTGGAGCCCGAGTCGGCCAATGGAGAGCAGGGATCTTTCATCAATGTTTAGGAGGGTGGGACTCCTGCCCAGAGGGTTGGGAGCTGGGCTTAAGCTGTTCATACCTAGCGATGGGAATTAGAGGAAAAAGTCGAGCAAATGACTGGAGCTGCAGGCTCTGGACATGCCAGGTTCCAGCTGGGCTGAAACTCATGTTATTTATAAATAGAGTGGTCTCAGCCTTTTCCATAGCAGACTGCATTCCCCCTGCCTTCCTTCAGCACATTCCTGCCACCGAGTTGGGGCCCCCTCTCCCAGTTAGTAAGAAGTGATCATTACTCCCATCCTGATGGTCCTGGCAGGAAAAGGCTCTGCAGTTTCATCTCTTCTCAAAGGAGTTTAGATGTGGAAGATCCTTCAGGGCAAAGGAGATATGAGCTTAAACTTTATCCCTTAATTATTGCTTGAAAATAAATGTAGATTGCCCTTAAGGATTGGAGGTGGAGGGGAAACTTGTAGATGGGAACTTCAAAGATGGGAAGTGGATCAGCAGGAACCTGGCTGTCTAGATGAGAGAGGACCCTCTGACAGAGCTCTTGCTCTTTCCCTTTTTCACTGCTCCAGACATATTCCCCAGCTGTTACACACTACCGCTTCCTACCTGTCATCTTTGGGACCATCCAGTCCCACTCCATCCTTCCTTCCTTTCTTGCTTCCAGAGAACCACCTGGTTTCTGCAAGGACGTGGCAAGACATCCCAGCCTGCAGCTCTCACTCATTTAATTATACTGCCAAGTCTGTTATTTTTAATGATTATTTTTAGGAGCTTTCTGGGGAAGTGATAGTTTTCCTAGTGAGCCAAAAATAAAGTTTTTGGTGACAGGAGATAGGGACAGGCTGTTCCATTGTAGTAAATCCTGTGACATGTTGCATGTGTGTTTCCATGATATGTAAATAAAGATATGATAGATATTCTTTGTGCAACTCTTTTGCTTCTTTGACTGCACCCAAGGATGTGGCAGAAAAGCCAATAAGGGAGCTGGTCAGCAGGTAGCACTGATGATATCAAGTAACCACAGAGCAATTATGCTACTTGAGAGAAAAATTTCTCTACCCAAGGTGAGGATCCAGGCTTCCCTCTGTCCTCACTCAAATTGCAGCTAACAGATTCTGCCTGCTGTAGCCCTCCAGATGTTTCAAACTTCTTTATATTAATCCTTAATTGCTGACTTCAGTGATATATTGGAGTGACACAGGCTACCTGTGTTAAACTGCAGTATTGTTAGTTGGTAAAAATGTTCTTTTCTACTGCTAACACTGCACTATCCTGACTTTTGGGGGGACACAGCTCTGAAGCCTTTTATATTCAAGAATCTGGAGATGTACAGCACTTTCTGTAAGCATAGAAATATTAATCCTGGTGCTGAACCCTCTTTACACAGCCTCCCTAAACCCGTCTGTGTTCTATTTAGGCAGGCAAACCTCCATTTTGCACTCCTGTTTGTGCTGTGGTGTCACTCTGCATTGTGTATTCACTCAAAGGCTGCTAACATAATGCTTTACATCTCTAATATAATGAGTGCCCAGTCATGGCTACAGAGAGGTGCTGTGAATACAATGTCAGTTCTGACCTGCAGTGCTGAAGGAGGAATTTGTACAGGAGCATTTAGGCAAAACCTACCACAGGGTTGCTCGTAGCTTTTTAGATTTCTGCTTCCAGCATGACACGCAGCCCAACAGGCACGAGTAAAGAAAGGTGGTTTGGCTCCTGCTCGATGCCAACGGCAGCAAGGATTCAATTTGTTAACCTAGGGAGAGCAATGCAGCCCCTCCCTCAGCCCAGATGCAGAATAGTGGGTGGTGCTGCCAGTGCCATTGTCAGTGGAAGCATAAAGGGAAAAAAGGCTCCTAATTGATCACAGTCAGTTGCAGAGCTCTCAGCCCCTGGTCTCTGTGACACCGATGAAAACCACATGCACAGCCATTGTCAAGGGCAGGTTTGATATCACAGTGTGGTGCTTCCCAGGGTAGGAGCCGAGATCTGAGTGGAACAGAGCAACTGAAAGGAAGCAGGAAATTTTGCTCGGTCTTTATCCTCGGTGATTCAGGTATTCCTTGCCCCTTACACTGCATACTGAATCCTTGTGGGATCATGGACAGTGTTTTGGTCAAGACTGGTGCAAATCCCACTACAAGCAGCCTTAAACAGCAAGTCTGAATTTTAAGCCAGAGCTTTTAGATGCCAAAAGGAGACTTGCTCCTGTCTCTCTTGCTTTTTCAGCTTTCAGTCTGCTACTAACTGAATATAAAGAACAGATTATTCTTAATTGGTGGGATTAGTTAAATGTGTAAGGTCAGTGAAAATTGAGTTAGTTATTGTCCCTCAAGTCATGGGATTACTGGATTGATTGCTCGCAGTGGAGTTTCAGAAAGAGAGCCTGTGACCAAGTCTCATTCCCTCTGAATCAAGCTGTGGTGTTGCAGAGGTGAGGCAGGGAGGGTGAGCAGTGGTCCAGGCACGTGCTGCACAGCCACAGCGGCGTGAAAAGAATCAGCCTGAATTATGTATCAGCCACATCAACCACTGACTACACAATTGCAGAGCAAAGGAAAGCTGTTGAGTAAATAACATGCCAAGGTGTGGAATGCAAGAGTAGCCTGTGATGTAAAACCCCAGGGCGACATTTGTACAACAAGTCCAACCCACTTGTGAGAGCAGCAAAGCTTTTTAGTGCCGCTCTGTGCTGTCTCAAGGGCACGACAGCAGCTGCAGAGCGATACTATCTCTGGGTTACACTCAGCAACTTTCCCCTTCTTTCCCAGTATGTCCCAGTCACAGCGCAGTCAGTGACAGCTCGGCCTTTGGGGGCATTAGATCTGAACAAGAGAGGGACACAAATATCAAGCAAGTCTTGATTTATATGTCTTCTCAACTGATTGTTTGAGAAACTCAAATTAGGAATTCACACAAGCTCAGCTTCTCTACTGCCCCCAGAGAGTTTAAGCCAGAGCTCTTGCAAGATTTTCTATTGTCTTGAAAGGACTTTGGATGGGGCCCAGACCAGCCATAGCAGGGCTCTGTGCAATAATTTTTAAAGCTAATTGCAGAGCATGAAAGAAAAGGGAGTGACATAGTCCCACACAAACTCCTGCTCTACAGCTACTGCTGTTACCAGCCAGTCCAAGGGTTACACATCATTTTAAAACACTTCTCCAAGGGTGAAAATCAGACATGGAAAGGAGGACAGCGTGCGGATTTGACATAATCATCCCAGCAGCCGCCTGCTCTGCAAATGCTGTTGAATCTTGGGGTTGCCAAAATTATGACTGCAAGAGAGACAAGGAGTGGAAGCACAAATTAAAACACTTGGGAATCATTCTGTCTCAGGTCTGTAACAGTCTGCATTCATTTTAGCTTGGGGGTGTTTTATTGAAACCCTCTCTCCTCCTTTCCTCCCCCAGTAATTACCCTGTTGTCAATCCACAGTGCGTGAAAGTGCTTCAATTTCAAACCCATGCTATACCAAATTGTTCACGTCCATGCCAGTCATTCTCTGCTACATAAAGCCTGGAAAAAACATTGCTTTCATACTTTTTATTGGAAAAAATACGAGGGCTGTTGTTTTCTTGGAATGTACTGCGTGAGCATATGCACTCCATAAACCCACTTCTGGTGTGCCAGTTCATTTTCTAGAGTGTCAGTGAATCTTGAAGTGTAATCCCTCAGTGATACCTCAAAGCTCTACTTCGATTTTAGAAAATCAGAGGAGCAGCTTGTCACTGCCGAGATTGGAAAGGACTTTCAAGCGTGCTTGTCAAGACACCACATTAGTGTGACCCTCTCCACTCCCCAAGTCACCTTGCCATAACCTCATTTGCAGTGAGGTTGCAGGAGGAGGCTCCCCACCAGCATTACAAAACACCTTCAGTCTCCCCTTCAATTCAGGTAATGTTTCTGCTTGCCTACTGTCCACTGGGATTTAAAAGGGAGTTTGTAGAGCCAGGCAACTTCTATGTGCCCTTCCTCACTGCTTATTCAGAAAGGCTTCATGGCTAATATATGTATTTGTGCTGAGCTGGTGCCTTCACTGCTCTCAGCTGCATAGCCAGGGGCACAACTCAGAGACACTGGTGTCAGCTGCAGCCTTTAGTTACCTTCAGAGCAGACCCCAAGAGAGGGGCGAGGAGGGCAGAACTATGAGGGGTGAGCTTGTCTCCATTCCCATGGGCCAGGTAAGGACAGCAGGAGCAATTGTATCAACACCTTTACTTCCCCGTGGAATTGCTTCACCTTACCCACCAAGGGCAGAGTGTCCTGAAAATGCAAAGGGAGGCTTTTCTGCCTTATTAGCCTCACTTTTATGCTGTCAGGAAGGGAGCCAGCTGTATATTAGGCTTTCACTCAGTCTGCACAAGGCATATCACCAATTGGCACAAAGCATCTAATTGCTGGATATTCGTTGCAGTGAGCTGAACTCACCTGGACCAGTCCTCTAGTCACAAAAATCTCCATATCCTGTTTCCAGTCTCCTGGATTGCCTGCTTCTCCCTGCAGGTCTTCTTTAACTTGCTGCTTATCTTCCCCTCCATGTTTGTGTTGCTTTATCAAGGGGAAGGGAACAGAGACAATTTACAAGGTACATGCAGCACAAGGCAGAGATAAAAACCAACCAGCCCCCAGATCTCATAGGTGTGAGAGACGTGCAAATGCATAATGTCTGTCATAGCCCTCATTGTTTTCACATTCACAAGATCATTAAGACATTTCTGAGTCCCTTGAGTGCATGACATGCAAGCCCAGGATATAATAAGCAGGGCTGAATTAATTGCACGATACATTGATGAACAAAATGAAGTAAAGTGCTTTTATTGTACAAGGGGAAAGGAATGCTTTGCGTTAAACAGCGGCCACATCAATCCCAATTATGGCTCAGGCTGCATAAATGATAATGAGACTCTGTCTCACTCAGAGTGAGTGAGAATGCTGAAGGGAGCAAAGACACCCACACACTGCTGCATCCAAACAGTGCTTATCGTTCAGCTGGGACAGTGGGATTTGCCTTTATAGCAAACAGCTCTCTTTGATAGATACCTGTCTTGGCAGCAGGGCATCCCAGTGCACTTCACACCCAACACTAAGCCAGCAAAATGGGTATTCAGTCTCTCTTTATACTTGCCCCCACCCCAGGTGTTCAATTTTTTTTTAGGGTAAACTGCATCTTTTTTTTAGGGTAAAACCCTGTCCTTGACATTACTGGAACCACTAGCTTTGATCTCATTTGATGCCACTACTTCTGTGAATAGAGGCAGGACTTCCCTATAAGACACAGGAATGTGTCCCTGAAAGACACAGCAATGGAAATGAAGTCACAGCTGATGTGTCATGTGGCAATAGATGGATTATATTTCAATCTTTCATTTGAAAGTGACACATTCAGAGATTCCTCAAGGGACCTCTGGTTTTTTACTGCTGTTCTGAGCTATGCAGCCAGTCAGTTTTATTCTGATGCTTCCTCTGGTTAGCATCTTCTAGGTTGTTTCATTTTGGCAATTAATGCTTTGCCTTGGGAGATCTGCAAGTGTGCTGCACACAAGCAGACAGCAGCATTCAGGGCATGGTGAAGGACAAGCTAAATAGAGCTACAGTTGTGGCTTGCTTAAGAATGTCTGAGGGCAAGTTCAGCGCTGCATGATTCTCATGCCTACTCTTGCTTGAACTGGAAATGAGACTGAAGGATGACTCATGAATTTCCACATACAGCCCTGCAATAAACCTCTGACCCTGCTCATCCCTTAGAGACCCCATCTTTTCCTTAAGAATAATGACAAGAAAGGAACTGACCTAGTCAGACATTGCAGTCTTACACTGCAAACAAGTAAAGCACACACTGGGCAAGGAAGGGAGGGTTTGAGAGGTGTCATCCTGGCTTTTGGGTTCTGTTAGTTCATTTGCCATACTTGGGGCTGCTGGACAGGAAATGGGAAGTCATAGCTGAACTGTGTGGGGTTGGGTTGGTCACTTACCAACTCCCCTAGCTCTAAAATGGAACAAGCTTTCTTTCAGAATGAGAAGCGAAGAACTTGTGATTTGTACTAGACCTTCATGCAAAGAGTTCAGTCATCTAGTTCTAGAAAAAAATCTAGGGCCAAAGGAAGCCACTAAGCACCTGCCAGCCATTCTAAGCACCTGGCACAACCCCGAAGACTGACCTGAGCTTGGCTTGGCCATTGGGTGACACAGCTGAGCACATTCAGAACCTTAAATTGCCTTTTTATTGGTGACTATCAACAGGGGTTTTGGCACTCCTCGCTTTTTGGTCATAGCAGTGATGTGCGCACAAAAGTCTTCTCTTCCTGCAGAAAGCTGTTAAGTTCTATACAGGCCTTAGGCCTCCTGGACACTGATTACAGCCCAAGTGTGATGTCAAACCCTCCTGCATTGCATGTGTGTGCAGCAGGAAGAGTTTGGCTGAGTGTTTGGAGTCAACAGACTAATCTGTGTACACTTTTAACTTAGTAGTGACTTTGCAAACAGAATCACAGAATTGTTGGGGTTGGAAGGGCGCTCCGGAGATCATCCAGTCCATCCCCATGCCAAGGAGGGGTCATCTGGAGCAGGTGACACAGGAACGTGTCCAGGTGAGTTTGAATGTCTCCACAGAGGGAGACTCCACAACTTCCCTGGGCAGCTGTTCCAGTGCTCTGCCACCCTACACATAAAGAAGTTGAGGTGTTGAGGTGAAATTTGTCGTGTTTTAATGTATGGCCATCGCCTCTCATTCCGTTGCTGAGCATCACTGGAAAGAGTCTGGCACCATCCTCTGACACCCCTTTGAGATATTTCTGTGCATTAACGAGGTCAGAAGCTGTGCGATACACATCAGGCAGGCAGGTAGAGCCCGCAGACCAGCTCCTCCGCTGGAACACGGCTGACGAGCTCCAGCGGTTGGTACCGAGCGGCCGCAGGACCGGCCGGCACGGAGCGCCGTGCCCGAGGGCGCGGCGGGGGCGGTGTCCCGGCTCCGCCCGCCCTTCGCCCTC
>VXAY01005043.1:735063-775272 GCA_013399855.1 Oxyruncus cristatus | reverse complement strand
GGGGCTGCAGGGGGGGGCTGAGCCGCGGGGCGCGGGCGGCATCCCGGGGACGGGGCGCTTGGCTCGGTCCGCCTTCTCCTCTCCCGTGATCTCCAGCCTTGTGCCTGATCCAGAGCCCGGCCGAGGCCCTGCTCGGAGCTGTGGAGGCCTCTGAGGAGGAAGAAGTGGTGTTTGGAAGCTCTTTTTCATCACGTGGGCAAACGCAGCAGAAGTTCTGAACGGCACGAAGCTGAGTCAGGGCAGGGTTGGATTGGATCTCAGGAAAAAGTTCTTCCCCCAGAGGGTGGTGGGGCACTGAACAGGCTCCCCAGGGCAGTGGGCACGGCCCTCAGCCCGACAGAGCTCAGCAGAGCGTTTGGACAACGCTCTGAGACACGGGGTGGGATTTGTTGGGGTGTCCTGGGCAGGGCCAGGAGCTGGACTCGATCCTGGTGGGTCCCTTCCAGCTCGGGATATTCTGTGAGTCTTGGTCATGAAACCCGTCAGGTGACCACTCCAAGGTTCACTCAGACTTCAGGGACATTGTCAGAGTGGCAACAACAGCTATTAACCAGCGTCCCTGGAGGTTTCCAGCTCAGCTGACCAGAGTTAAGCCAAGATAAAACACTGTAGGGGATCCTGAGCAGGCAAAGTTTTTGCTTATCAGGCAAAGTATCTTAGAAAGATGAGCCTGCTTACTTCAGGGTTATCATCTGGTAGATAACTGAAATTGCTTCTCTGTTGGGGAGGGGGGGCTTCAGTTGAGGGCAATTTGGAAATTTCAGGGAATATCTGATAACCAGAGAAAGGAGAAATAAGAGACTTGACCATAGTTACATTTTTCACTGTGGGGAGAAGCACATCCTTGAGGATAAGCTGGAGGATGCTAAAATCGCACTTTTTTTGCTTTTGATGTGGGTGTTTGATATCAAAGCCTTCCGTGCTACCAGACAGGTGACATTTTCCTTTTTTTTTTTTTTGTCTTTCACATTTTCAAAGCTCTGAGATTTCTAGGTGTGCGTGTGCCCTTTTCCAGCTTCACTACTTTGTGTAACTTGTTCAATACAGCGAGTTTGAGGTGTTTTCTGTGGTTAAAGCTTTGCCCAGAGAATGAAAGGTGATCACATCAGGTTTTTTAAGCTGGGAGCAGTGGCCTTGGAGCAGGCTGCCTGCGGGTTGGGTGGGGGGAGAGTATTATCTCAGCTACCATTATGAATTCAGCTTTGGACAGGAGGGCTTTCATGTGGCTGTGCTAAATAAAAGCTCGGTGTTCATATAATGATGTTTCCCCCCCTCTTACTAGTTCACCAAGAAAAGCAACTTCCCTTGTTAGAGGCAAGTAAGCAAATGGATTTTTCAAGGCCCGGCATGTGGATTATATTACATTCTGGAGACTTGCTGATACTTTGCTCTGACAAGTTTGGACTATTGTGTGATTCCCAGGGCACTAGGAAGATTAAAAGATCTTGCCTTCTGCTTTGTCTTTTAACTCGGTTTGAGTATTTTTTTCCCATGCTAAAACAACAGTGAAAACTAAGGACATTGAATTTAAAAGTTTGCCAACACAAAATACGTGTTCTACCATGGGAGGTGGAGATAGGGGAGCTGAAAAGCACAGCCTTTTCAATTAGTGAGTCACTGAGACAACACAACTAAAACGTTGCCTTCTCTGGTTTTAGACAAGCATTTCCCAGTCTCTGACTAGATAAGAGGGAGCTTTTCCTGGGCAAGCTGTTTCCAGCATTAAGAGACTTCTTGTTGTCGAGTCTGGCAACTCTGGAGCTGAAGAGCTGGGAAATAGGGAGTTAATAATTATACCTGCATCTTTGTACCGTTCCCGAGTTAGGGCCCGATTCCCTGAAAAACACCACGAAGGTGGCAACGATTCTTCCTCAGAAAGGGCCTGGAAATAACATACACTGCTAGTATTCATTGGCATGATCTGCTTACGGGTTCTGTGAGATTAGAAAGATAAGCCTCGTGATAGAAGTAGCTCCAAGAAAACGGCATGACTGGGCTGTGTTTGTGCCAGAATGTAGCAATATCTCAGCCTTGAGGCCTCTCTTTAAACTACTTGCAGAGCTGTAAAATTAATGTAGCAGGCTTTGCCCTAGAGTGGATGAGGAACATGGTCGGTTCTAACTAATGCTCAGCAAAATATGTGGGAAGCAGCACAGCCCTCCTTTTGCCATGAAAACTTGACACCTGGGATCATTGCAATAATTATGGAGAGCCTCAAAATCCAAAGTTTGACTTTGATCAAGCCTGGACAATGCCCTACAATCCATGTGACTGGAAACACACATTTTGTGCTTAGGCATTTTTAGATGCTAGGTCACAGAATCATAGAATAATAAGAGACCTCTGTGTGTCATCTGTTCAACCTCCTGCTCAAAGCAAAGTGAACTGCAAAGTTAGATCAAATAGCTCAACTCAAAATTCAGCTGAGTTTTAAAACTCTCTAAGAACAGAGCCACAACAACCCTGTTGGATGGCTTGTCCCACTGCCTAACCACTCTCATTATCCCTCTGGTATAATAATGAGCAACATCCTCACATCTGTATTTTGGGTAGTATGTTCTTAGGTGAATTTGTCACTCACAGGGTAGATGAGCTCACTCTAAAACAAAAGAAAAAAAGGCAAGTAAAAAAAAATTTAGATACAACAAGAAAATAATTATAATTTGGAACCATGTAAATTTTAACTTAGTCAAAATTCAGCCTCATGCTATGGTCTGTGCTGAAGCATGTTTAAAAGAATTCCTGTTCCAAAGAGTTTTCCATCTAATGAGACCCAGGCAGACCCCGTCTCTTTTTATGCTTGGCAATTAGTTCCATCACATGCTGGGATTTGCAGAGGAGCTAGGAATTCCCCTTAGCTCTCCCCACTTTCCAATGGGATGCTTTTAATCACATGGTCATCCTTCTGCACAGAAGGGATGGGGACAAAGGACCCACCTTTCTTATTTTCTGCTCTCAGCCCTAGTTCAAGTCTTAGGAGTTATCTTCTCAAAAGAAGAAATGTATGTCTGTCTTAGGTACAGACTTAAGTCCTTGAACAGATGGAAAAAAATTGAATTCTCTTGTTGTCTTATCAGGAGACTGTCTACAAATTATCTAATCTCACATGGTGACTGTAGCTTTTCATTAACATTATAATTTCTATGTTAAAGCATACCAAGACCACCAGCTAATTCCAACTGTCATGTAAATTGGACTAATAACCAGGAAGGGAATATCTTGTTTTTATTTCAGCAGTCCCTCATACTATCAGCCCTAGATTACCTGACTTCATGCTGATAACTAAACATACTTCATAATTTAATAACTGCAATATTGATCTAGACAGTTTTAAAAAAAAAAAGCCACCTTGCCTAATTATGTTAACTGGGGAGCCTTGAGGGGTCTTGTGGGTATGTGACATGCAGTTAAATACCACCTAATTAAGAATTTCCCTGATGTTGCGATAGTCTCTTGAGTAAATGCTATTTGCATCTCTCCATTCTTATCCAAGAACATCTTGTATTTTAGTGATTAGCAGCTTCTCCCTGGTCTCCGTGGTGCAATTTGGGAGAAGGGGAAGTGGGGGGTGGTGCTGAAGCATTTTGTAAGCTTTCATGAACAATTAAAAAAATTAATTAATAAAAACCTGTCTGAGCAGCGTTTGAAGTTACAGCAAAGACTGGTGAGTGCTCAGCAGCTGTGCTGGGGCACTGCAGGGAAGGAAGAGCAGAAGGCAGCGAGAGATTTGCATTGTGGTGTCGTGGCAGAGCAGTGTGAGCCACAGCGAGGGGTCACCCCCTTGGGTTTCCTGGCTGGGCTTCACTTGTGTCACAGCCTCACAGGTCGCTCTCTCCTCGAGCAGCCAGCTTTGTTGGAAGTTAGAGCATGGGTGGATGTTTTAAGTCAAGGGATGTGGCAGGATGTCAGTAGATCTTAATTATTATTTTTTTTAGTGTCTCAATGCTCCTATCTGCATACAGCTTTCCTGTGTCCAGTGAGTAACGTAGGCTTTTCTTACTTCCTCATTTCAAGCTTTCCTTTTTACTCTTTTTGGTGGGAGTGTGCTTCAGAGGGGTTTTGTTAGTATGGGGTTTTTTATTATACCAAGGCCAGTATAAATGACAATTGGAGCCTTTCTCACAGAAAAAAATGGAAGATTATCTGTATCCCATGGATCCTCTGATTTGTCCAGGCTTTAGCTTTTCTTTGGTGAGGCTTCTGACAGAGCCCATGTTCCATATTCTTGTTTTCACAAATGTTTAGAGTGAATATGAGGGATCTCTCTTTGCTGGATTGGCCAGCAGGCTCTAAAGTGAGTGAGCACATGGATATAGATACAGAAAAAGCCTGAAGTGATATATTGTTGTTCCTGTTTGCTGTCTGAATAAATATGTAGAGTATGTCTCCTTGGTTACAGAAGTGGAAAGTGCTGGGGAAGAGAATCCTTGTGTCACTTGTTACAGTACAGTCCTTTTTTCTTGGATTTGTTCCCTTGAGCACAAGGATCAGGATCATTAGGCACATGTGCCAAGTACAGGATTTGTGACAGCGTTATCTTATTGCTGTTTAGGGCACTGTTGGCATTTGGGCCTGGTGGCTTCACCAGGAGTGAGAAGAGCTGTGTGCTGTGGCAGGATCAGGTTCTTGGAGTCCTGGAAGATGCTTTCAGGTCTGTTAATACTGCAGTGAGTTTGGACCACTGCTCTGAACAGACTGGAAGGAGGTAAAAGGAGGATTTACTGGGGACCGGAGTGAAATTTTGGGAACTGCAGGCTCGACTATTCATGGACTTCTTGGTGATGGGATGCCAGACTGGTCATGTATAAACTGTGCTAGCATAGTGAGTCAGATTGCCGGGCTTTCTGTGCAAACTCTTCTGGAGTTCCAAAATCAATAACCCATTTAGAAAAAGACTAAGTGGGCCCTGAATCAGCTGTCAGCAGAGATGACAACAAGAATGAACGACTGCAGTGCAGCGCCACAGGAAATACTCAGCAACAGAAGTGGAGAAAAATGGTTTTGTCTTCACTGTCCCAGTTGTCTCACCAGCTCTCTGCACTGGTTCATGGCTCCAGGGCTCTCTTCCAGACAAGGTTGTGTCATTTCATGTGGATCCTCCCAGGGCTCTCCCAACTTGCTGACCTGTCTCCCTCTCTGTTTTCTTTCCCTAGGCCATCATTCTGGTGCACTGGCTGCTCACAGTGTGGTGAGTGATTGGTGCCTCGCCTGGGTGAGAAGAGGGTATTCCTTCAAATTAGGAATGGGACATTCTTGGGGAATCAGCACACTGTGTCTGCCTGTGTGCAAGAACATCCTAAACCTACGAGTGAGGTGTTTGTATGGGAACAGGGATGAACACTGTTGCAGGCTAGTTGTGAATTTGGTCTGGGGTTTTTTGTCTTGTTTGGCAGGGGATGCATGAATCACATCTTGCCAGCCTCCTATGCCTGGGGAAATTTCAGTGTCCTTGCAGTGGGGATCTGGGCCATTGTGCAGCGAGATTCCCTCGATGCCATCGTGATGGTGAGTATGAGGGTATTGGCCTCCCCCAGGCTGCTCAGGGAGAGGGTGGAGGACGGAGTCTTTGAGCCAATGATGATTTTCAGCTGTTCCCAGTACAGCAGTGAACAAGTCAATTGTCTGTACAAAATCATGTTACTCTCCAGGGGATGAGCAGGGAAAGAAGAGAGACCTCTTTGGGTGGGTTTGATTTTTTTAAGAGTGTATAAATCTATAAGCTCTGTAAACCATGGTGAGAAGCTTTCAGAATCAATTATTTTTCTTCTCAGAGATAAACATACACGATTCTTGCTTTTTTTTTACCTGCTGTTGTGACTTGTAATGCCAGAGGAGGATTCAAAGTGTTTAATATGCTTGAGTGGAGGGGCTTTATAAAACCCTTCTCTGAACATCAGAGAGATTGGCAAACAAAATTAAACAGTTCTGGAATACCTTATAAGAAGGTATCTGACAGATATGAAGAAAATGCACAAAATACAAGACCATTCATGTAGGAGTATCTGTCTACCTGGGGCAGTGTCAGACTTAGCCACGTGTGATACTGGGGTGAGGGATGATTGTGTGAACACAGATCTCACAGGAAATGGATTCTGGCACTGACTGTTACTTGTTATTTGTTAAACCCCTGTTCAGTTCATCTCCCATTCTCTCTCCTTGTTCCAGTTCCTGACTGGCCTGCTGCTCACAGTGCTCACGGACATCATTCACATCTCTGTCTTCTACCCTGCACACGACCATCTCGGTGATACGACCCGTTTCAGTGTGGGCATGGCCATCTTCAGCCTCCTCCTCAAACCCCTGGCCTGCTATTTGGTGTATCGCATGTACCGGGAGCGTGGAGGAGAGTACGCCTTTAACATAGGTAGGATGTTTCCTCTGCTCCCCTGTCAGTTGGGCCTTCTCCTCGGGTGCTGAGGGGTCCGCCTTGCTCTTCAGACCCTTCAGCCTGAGCCCTGTGTAGCAGGATTCTGCCCCTCTTTCAGTGGGGTGCTTGCTCTCTTTTGCCGGTGTCTGTTCTCCCGTTTTGTGGTTCTGGTGTGTTTTTGGCCTTAAATTAATATTCCGTCTCTCTTCCCATGCAGACCTGGAGTCCTTGTCTGACAGCCACTTTGCCCACAATGGTATTGTGAGAGGTCTTTCCTGTCTTCCTCCTCTTGCATTTGTTTGTGCATGTTGGAAGCCTTTGGGTGTCCTTTCTTTGCCAACCCTTTCTTTTCCTTCTGGGGAAAAGTAGAGGGAATATCTTCTCTAGACGGATTATGCACCAGAGGAAAAGCAGCTGGATTTCTAACTCCGAGCTTTCCATGGGCTTCACATGTCCTTGATTTGGTTTGGACTGCCATCTCCTCCCCTGGAAAATGGGACTGATGTTTACCTCGTGGGGCTTTGCCTGGAGACACTAATTATTCTCCTGGTTGCACTTGTTAATGATAGTGTGGCAGCCTTGCCAGAGAGAATGGGCTGTGGTGGGATGTTCTGGGTGTCTAAGCTTTGCTAAGCATCCCTGGTGCTAGTTCATGCCTGGGCATCTGCCAGGGATTGTTTGTTGTGTGGGAATTCATGCTGGCAAAACCAGCAGCTTGGCACAGCTCTCTTTGCTGTGGCTCTGCAGGACAAAGGGTGGTGTTCACTGCATTAGTGTTTGGAAGCTGTCACTTGTGCTGCTTTGGTGTTAGCAAAGATCACACTGCTGTGAAAAGAGGTGGATACCTGCAGAGGAGAAGCCATGGAAGGAAACCATGGCTTGGGGCACTGTGTGCCCTTTGCATCTCTCTGCTAGTGCAGTGTGGGTGTCTTCTCTGCCTGCTACTTGTGAAAATCCAGACAGATGTGTCTTACCTGGGTCAGGAGGCAGGTGAGTCACTGGCAGTGCCTTGTTATGGGCCACGTTTGCGCCAGTTTTTATTAGCTGCTCCCTGTGCTCGGCGTTGGGATTTGACGTGTGTATCCCATGGAAAGTGTAGGTGTCATTGAGGAGTTCACCCCTTGGCATTTGGGAAGACTCCTTTTCAACCACACTATCCCAAACCAGGCATGGTGCTGTCTGAGAGTCTCCTCCCAGGCACAGGTGGAAACTCAGACACTTTGTAGTTTCACATCCTCTCCTGAACTGTCTTTCTCACGAGATTTTCAAGGTTTTTTCAAACTGTGTGCTCTTTTGTGTTGAATGTGCTTGACAAATTTCTTCTCATTTCCCTGCTATCCGGCATTTTCCTTCTGCACCCAGCAGTGTTGCATTTTTCCTACTCTTCTGTGTCTCATTTTCTTTCCATACAAAATCCCTTTCTGTTGCTTGGCAGCATCTTTGCTGCTTAGAACAAACCCCTCATATGGTTTGGTGCCTGCCTGTGATTCTCCCCACGGCAGGTGCCTGGTCCATAGATAAAGAGCTGTCCATGCACATTCTCTCTTCTTTCCCTGCTCATCCCCTGGAGAGTAACATGATTTTGTACAGACAAATTGTTCATAGTGCAGTTGGGAGCATTGCTGGGTTCAAATTTAGTGCCGTGGTGTGCAGACTACGTTGTTGGGAGGAGTGGTTCAGGGATGAATCATGCCTTTAAATCCATGCTGTCAGCTGGCCATGGTTCCTGCTGCTTCTGGCTATGTCTGTTCATTTTCCCATGAGCTCTCACACACTGGTCTTGCTGAAATATGCTGTTACAGGAACCTGTTATGCTGCAATGGGGTATTGTGGGTCTTGCTTTGCAGACAGCCGTGTGGCTACTACGACAGCAGTTGGCAAGGAATGAAGAGGCATGCTCAAAAGCAGTGAGTTTCCCTTTGCTGGAAGGATGAGTTTATTACCTCCTGCCTGTGTAGTGAGGATCACAGAGTGCAGGTGCTGTGGAGCTGGTAGGGCAGCTGATGTGTTATGCTCCTGAGCTGTTGGCTTCTTCTAGAGGATACAGTTCTTGTGCTTTTGCGTTGTTCCCAAGCTTGTTCTCTTCCATCTCCATCCAGGTGTCACCAGTGCAGGCCAGGATCGCAGCACTTACGAGCCCATTGATCAGCCAGAAGCACCTCCCCAGTGGCCTCCCCCGGGCAAGGCAGCCCAGGCGCCCTACTGAGGCACGTGGAGCCCCAAACAGACACTGCCCTTGCCCAGCCAAGGCTTCTGCTCTTCCTCTGCCTGTTGTCATGGAGCCACACCTGCTGCTGAGCTAACTGGACAGGATCTGATACTTCTTTTGCCTCCCTGAAGGTTGGGCAGATGGGTTGCTGCAGTAAGTCCAGAAGATCTCGGAGGTGTCATGTCAAGCACTGTGACTCGCTGTAATCCCAGTACTTTCCTCCTGCTCAATCCCTCCTCAGTACGTGTGACTGGATGCACCTTCTGCAGTCTTCCATTGTGTATCCTCTTTGTTGTAAGGGAACCACTAAAAGTACCCCTGAACAAACTGTCTTTAAAAGCCTTATGGACTGCCCTTAATACAGTTAGCCTGCTTTTATGCAGATATATTCCCAGGAAACATCTGGGAGTTCTCAAGAGCCGTTTTTGATGGAGTTCTTTAAGTAAGATTTATGACCTCCTAAGATTTATAACTCCCCGTGTTAGCTGTGGTGGTTTGCACAAATCTGGACTTGGTATAAAATGCTCTTAACTGGGCCAGGGAGCTGTTTGTGCTCCCAGTATCTGGTCTTGGGTTTTATTGACTGATGCTTTTATGCAAGTTGAATGTCCTTCAGGATACTTAAAATGACTATTGAATGTAGGTTATAGATGTTTTGTGCCTTGAAATGTCCTTGTGCCTTCAGCTGCCTGTCTTAACAGAACTCAAAATGTTACATTTTTCTAAGAAAACTATAAAATGAACACAGTTTTTCTGTGTTAGAAAAAGTTAAACTGGTCACCTATGTCTCATTTGAAAATGTAGCTGTGCCTGAGGGTTTGGGACTGTAGCCAGGCAGTTTGGGAGGGTCATTATGGGCAAAGGTCTACAGGGCTCTGATGGCTTTTAGTCTAAGCTTTACTGCAACAAGTAGAAGGTACTGCTTGTAAATATGTGGGTGGGAAGGTGGGCTAGTAAAATGGGGATTGGGGAAGGGAAAAGATGGATTTATTTACACTGAAGAGGTGAGCTCTGTGGAGTGTGACAAACCATAAACTAATGTTTATGCACAATAAATCTGCCCTGCTGTAGCTTTCAGGTGAAATTCTAAAACAAACAAAACCCCAGAAACAAATAAACAAACCAATTTCAACAGGATTCTTTTACAGAAGAAAAAGAGTATGTCAGCTTTGGCAGAATTCTAGTTTTAGGAAGATCTGTGTTTTTCTGAAGCAGGTTAATTTTCAAAGTTTACATCTATTATTCTACAATTGCATTTCTCTTGACAAGACCTGCTGCTGCGTTCATTCTTCAGTGACCAAGAGCCCTGTCAACTTTGCTCTAACCTGCAGAACCGTGCCATTTGTATTTTTAAAACCAAGCAGTTTTCTCCCAACTTTGGTCGCTTTAAACATAAGCAGATGCTTCCTCTACTCTGCTGCACAAGCACTACAGCGACCTGCTGGTGTCCCTGGACCTTCGTTATCGATACTTGGACCAAGCACATGGTAAATGCCATAAAGGTGTGATATTTGGGTTTACTCTCCCGGGATGAGTGTTGTGCCTTCATTTTTTTCCAGCTGCCATGCAATAGAGCACAGGAATAGGAATCTGTCTGTTCTTGTGATCAGATGAGGAAGAAAGAATAGGTAGGCAGAAACTTCTGGGGCCTGTGGAGTTGCACAGCCTTTATGTCACAGTGTTTTTTTTCAGCTCTTTAGAACTGTATAGCGGCAGCACAGATCCCTGAATAACGCATTTAAATGCTCAGGCTGTTTTTCCCTACACCAGTGAACCACAAACAGAAAATCCCTGCTCTAAATGCAGTGGGTTTTGGGTATTTGCACAATGAGTTATATTTAGTGAGGCCATCCCAGCCATTCTCCACTGGAAATGCCCATCTAGGTGACCTGCTGTGTGCTTTTCTGTGGAGAATTTGGTACATCTGGGAGGGAGCTCAGGGGAGCAAGCAAGGCAGGACTTATACGACGTTTGCAGTGCCTCAAGGATACCTATTTTGGGCAGTAAATCGGAGAGGTGGCGATGAAAACAGGCCCCTTTCCTGTCTTTGGAGGAGGAGGAGAGTCTTTGTACTTGGTTTAGCAGGGCTCGAGGGGATTCATGGAGCTGCTGTGCCAGAGCAGGGCCTCTCTGATCCCGGGGCTCTCAGAGTTTCTCAGCCGGGTCTCCTCACCCAGACAAGGTGCAACGCTCCATTCGGGTGGTTTTGCTTTGTTTCTTAAAATCCTCAGGTCCTGCTGTGCCCCGAGGCAGCTCCCCAGGATCACCGGGGCAAGTTCCTCCCTCGGCAGCGGCGGGGTCGGGGTGAGGGGGAGGAGGGGGGGAAGATGGCGTCTGCCCTGAGGCGCTGCCCGGGACAGGTACAGCCTCACCCCGGGCTGAGCCGCCCTCACCCCGGCCGGGTCCCGGCTTTAATTAGCCGTGGGGTAGAGCGGCTTTCCCGCGGCCATCTGCAGCCCCGGTGACCGGCAGCGTTGCTAATCGCCGGGATAAGCTGCTTACGGAGCCCCAGCTGGAGCGGGCGCGGGGTCCGGGCGCTGAGGGGGACGAGGCGGGTCGTCCCTGCGAAGGAGGTGCTGACACGGAGGTGCCTGGCCGGCCCCCCAGGTCCTGGCGGGGCCCCGCAGTGGCGGCTCTCAGAGCGAGTAAGTGCCCACGAGGAGCGTGGAGCCATCGGGGGTGCTGAGGGGGGCTCGGGGATGGGCTTCCCGCTCCCACCACCGCGTCCCGGGACAGCGCCGGTGCTTGGATGGAGGCAGCTGGTGAGGGAACACCACTTGTGTTTGTGCCTGTTGGGAGAAATCGCGCAGTGGCAGCGGCGCTTTGGTTTGTAAGGCCGAGCGCTGGGGAAGAGCCTTGTTTCCAAGGCACGTGAAGCGTGGTTTCGGGACTAATCACCGGTCCCAACTTGGGATGTGAAATGGATCAGCCTTAGTCTGCAGGGATGGGAAAATGAGCGTTATGGCAGCGCATTTGTGTTTATTATGGGTCTGGCATTGTTATCATACTGCTGAAATGGCATTCACTTGAAAGAGCTTGATTTACTTTTCATGGACTGTGCTATTTACTTCCTTTTGCTTATAACAACAGAAAGAACTTGATCATCTTTTATTTGCTTAATTGGATTTGTTTCAGGTTTTAAAGCATTAGCGTGTTTCTGCGACGTGTTTATATAGTAAACATGCATTAAATGTTTGCATTGGAAACATAAAAACTAATATGAAATCCATTGGTCATGGATTTTGCACTTCACAAAATGTGTTGTTTGCCTTGAGCATCTCTTTTGGCCGTTGGAGTTTTAAAAAAGCACTTCATAACATCTTGTTGTCTTTTGAGTAAGATTAAGTACTGCTTAAAAGTAGTTATGTTAAAGTCCTGAGCGGCAATTTTGGGAAGGCAGACAAACATGGTTTTTAAAGGATGCTATTTCTTCCAAATCTTGATAAGACTGAAATTAGGAATGAGTGAGGTGAAGGACACACCCTAAAATAACCATAGCAATGTGTTGAGAACCAGGTACCTGGCAGAAAGAACTGAAATGGAGAGCTGAGAAAATCAAATGAGTTGACAAGAAAAAAGATTATGTTCAGGTTCTTGAGCATAAGGTAGTCCAAGGCTGGGTGTTCACAGAGCAAAACAGCACCAATGACATGGTGGTTTCATGTCCTTTCACAATTTAAATTCTTTGTAACACCCTTTCGTGATACATTACTTGTTGGCTGAATATTCCAGGGATGCAAGGAGTGCTTCCATGGAACACCAGTGCACTGGATTTTGTGGTTATACTTCATGCAGTGATGGGCACCCTAAGGAAGGCAGCTGTGCTTTGTCTGTTCACTCTGTAGTTGCCAACTTCAACTTAGCTGGAAAAAATAATGGGATCTTTCCGTTCATGGCACCCTCGGTGATGTATGAAAGGCAGTAACAGCAGTTCCCAGGGATAATTGCAACACTGCCTGACTGTCTCCTGCTGCTTTAGGAGCTGAGTTTGTTCCCCAGTTTGTGGTGATTACTGAAGGAGTCTGCATGTGAGAGGGACAAGTTGGCTGTTACAAACAGGGATAACCAAGGCTCAAACGCTTCCTTAGAAGAGAATGAGATAAACAGAGTTTGGAAACAGAGTGCAATTTGACAGGAGGCTTTCTGGGATTAGAGTGTGCTTGAAAAAGACAATGGGCATTGATTTCATAGGCTGTGCTGTCTCTTTTCAGATTGACTAGGGGTTTTAACATGATAGAGGTGTGTGTGTCTTTATACAATACCATTTTCACTTTTCAAAAGAGAGGTGGAAAAGAATGGTAGTTAGAATGACAGTGATTGACAACTTGCTTTTAAAATTTGAGGGAATGAAAGCACAGTCCCCTCAAATTGCACTTACCTGTTAGCAGCAACATGGGAATCTGTTCTCAGCATGAGTGTTATATGTATAATTATTAGACTTAGTGGCTAGACTGCAAATTAGGTCTCCCAGCTGTGCTGTAACTGTTCCAGGTTAGGGGACGATGTTGGTTCTCTGGATGTGTAAACGTGGTTTCATCCTTTAGTGTGGACAAGAAGAAATTGGTCTGTAGAGCCTTGAACCTTTGTAGGGCTGTAGCCTGATACTTGGACAAATTTTCACTTGCTAAGCAGTGAACAAGAACCTTAAGTTGAGGCCCTACCTCTCCTATCAGCCCTGGAGGAAATACGAGTGTGGAGGAGATTGGAGCTGAATTTCCAATCAATGAAGAGGGCTAAGCATTGTACTCCAGCTGGAACCGTGTTGCTCTGACTTCTGTGAAAACATATTCTTTCAGACCTGTTCTTGACTGGTGTCACGTAGATCTGGTGAGATGTAAAGCATTCAGGAAAAGCTGCTTTTTGTCATGGCAGCAGGATAATTCTGCCTTGCTAGCAACAACTTCTTTTTGAGGCTGCAGGTGCATGATGCTGGAAGTCTTTGTTTTCCAGGTTTTTTGTTGAGAGCTGAATCTGTCCCTTTCAGTCATTCCTGCTCTGCCAGACATGATTGTCTGCTGAGAAAAAGGAAGAGAGTAGTGTCTGTAACACTTTGAGGACTGAGGCTGGTGGATTAGAGATGAGGAATTCATAAGTACAGTACCAAAAGCCTTTGGCAAACTAGGCAAGATGTGACGGGAAATACACGTGCTCCTTTGTTTATATTTCTTCTTCTTTTTCTTCAGAGCAAAGAAACATTCAGAAGAACCTGAATTTTGATCTGTATTTGGGCACTAGAAGTCGAGTAGACATTTCTCATCCCTGGCTTGAGGCTGCAGCATTCAGCGTAAGCCCAGGCAGACAGCAGCACAAGGCTGGTTGTGTTCCACACCTCTCACCTGGGAAGAGACATCCCAGTCTGAGACAGACTAATCTCTCCTGCCCTTCTCAGCCGTTCCAGGACACTGCCACTCAGTTCTCCAGTTTCTGCTTCCTGCAGCAGAATAGTCTCTGCTCTAGGCTGCAGCACAACAAGTGTGTGGCTCACAGAGGTCCCCATCTTGATTTTGTCAGTGCTCCCTGCTGAGGATCTCCCTCGCCCCTTGAGGCTTGTGGTTTAGAAGGGAGAAGGAGTGAGAGTATTGACTTTCCTCAACAACACCATCAGGAAGCAAAGGCAGCTGGTCCCTGCTCCACACACACTCCTTGTCATCACTATTTACAAAGTAGGAACAAGAATAGTGACTATCCAGTGGAAAAAACAACAGCATCAGCCTCCTGGCTGCTTCTTGTATGGATCCTGTGAACCCTTCCCTGGTCAATGCACATTTGTCATCTCACACTGCAGATTTCTCTCTTAGTCGTGAGGTAGGGGTGTGTCCCTCTTCAGGGAGCTCAAGTGAAAGTGTGAACGGTTGTGGTAGTTCAGCCCTGACCTTGGGGGATCTCAATCCATCTGGTTTGGACTCCTTTCAGTCTCTCTTACAATCCTCACAGATTTCTGCTAGCTTGTACTGTTCAATCCAGAGGCTTAAGCAAGAAAGCGCTTTGATGGGGATACGGGGCTCCCTCCCTGTGGAACCCAGGTCTTCTCCAGTCAGTGGCCGTTTGTACTTAGCTCCTGATGATGCAGCTCCCGGTATCCTGACCATGGGAGAACATCTAGCTGCAGCAAGGAACAGTGCTGCCCAGGCAAGATTGAAATGGGGTGTCCCCTTTGCCAAAGACTGGAGCCTTAGTGCAGTGGCAAGGGAATTCAGTCACGCAGAACCTCTCTCTGTCTCTCACAGATATGGATACATGGACTCAAACACGTGGAGAATAAAAATTGCAGGTGTCATGCAACCACAAACCCTTGCTTTTAGAGTGGCCTCTGGCAGGCTAGTGGATACAGAAGCAGAATCCTCCTACAATTGGTCCCCTTATTTCAGATTGCAGCCCTCAGCAAAGCCAACTCTGGAAACTGCTAGTCTTCATGTTGACACAAAAAGTCATTCCCCACAGGAGGTTCTTAAAGGGGAAGAGACGTCTAATGGGGCATCTCTGTGTGCTGAATCTTGGAAGAAAGACCATCCAGGCAGTCTGTATCCAGAGGGTCTGCAGGTGTCACTGGAGACAGATTTCAGGGGGGCTCAGATGAACGTTGGTGTAGCCATGTATGGAACTCCAAGGGAAGTGTGTGTGAGGGTCGATTCTCCTCCTGGAGATAAAGAGTTTAGCCCAGGCCAGCAGCTTAGTGTTAAATCTGTAGAAGTCAACAACTCTGAACCCAGTGTTAAGTGCATCAAAGAGTCAGAGGATGTGTGTGACCCCAGATCAGGAGCAGCCGGAAGCTCGGCTGTGGTGGGCAGCAGCCAGTCCAGCCCTTTGGGTATTCAGGGTGAAGAAGGCTTTGGTGAATGTTCTCATGTAGATTGTATGAATGTGGGCAGAGAAGAAACAAACAGATACTCCTACCAAAGCAGCTGGAGGAATTTGGAAGATGATGCCAGTCTCAACCAGTCTGAAGAACACTCTGTGGAGAGGAGTGCCAAAGAACCACGGTGCTGTGAAGAAGGGAGCCAGACACAGGGAACTGTGTCCAGAGAGGTGAGGGTGTGCTCACTGTGAAGCATCCCAGGTCACTGCTTGTGCTTGTTTCTGCCACTTGCTAGAGGTGCAGAGCTGAGGTACAAGTGATGGGGATGCTTATCCTGTAGTTTTTTCCTGGTACTGAATGGCCAGAATCTTCTCTCCTACAGTCCTGCTCCATCCCAACAGATGCATCTTTCCATCTCATTTCCTTCTTCCTAAAGACCAGCTTTTTTACTTGGGAATGTAAACACCTGTCTGTGTTCTCTGGATCTGCATGCTGAGGGAAAGCATTAAACTGGTTTTTACTCTGTGCGTGGTTGCAGGGCCCTAAGATTTCAGTTTTGCTGCGCTCTTCCATGTCTGAAGTAAGAATATTCCCAGAGCAGTGGTGGGGGCAGTGTCTAAGGCATCTGACATAATACCTGACCCTGAGGCAGCACTACTCTGGTCTCCAGCCAAAATGACTTGTGCCACAAAGACAAATTCTTCAACAGAGTGGAATAGTGGGAATAGTTGTGTGTTACTGTCTTTTGTCTGTTTGCAGGTCTCTGAGAACAGCTTCTGGTCTTTGAAGGTGAATGAACAAAGGTAAGAAACCTGTGTTTATGTGTGAATGTGCTGGCAGTTAACAGAGGAGGAGAACTGCTGCAAAGGGCTAAGTAGCATTTGGTTTTAGGACTTAACCTACATTTTTCTGCTGCGGTTGGCTGAGGGCCTGCATCCCTCTCTTTTCAAGGAGTTGTCTCTAGAATTGAGTATGATCTAAAAAAATAATTTATGTATCTTTTAAATTCTGTCTTCTAAATTCAGCCTCGGTTGTTGCTAGCAACAGAAAGCATTGGTACCATCAATGCTGTTTCTCAGTGCAGCAAATTCCAGTGTGCTCACTGCATAGTTAAAGAAGGTCAAGAGCTGGGCTTATCCATGAGATCAGATTCAAATTTGTGACCTGTGTGTGAGGTTGCTACCAGTTTAGTGGTTCCTTAATTTGAAGAGAGACTGCAGGTTTTTCAGTCTTTAGAGAGAATGATTTGAAACAATTTCTTTACAGCTTGATGGCTGAACTCTGATTGCCACCTCCTGGCTGGTTTAACTTTCTTTTCTGTTAGCTGGAGCTCACTTTTGCTTTTTTCTTTTTAAGTTTCCAGCACTTGTGTGACAGAGAAATCCTAAGAAGGTGCTTCCAAGCCTGGAGGAGACACGTCCTTTGGAAAAGGGCTGCAGCCAGGCAGCTCTACAGTGAGCAGCTGCTTCGGAAGGGCCTTGGTGCTCTGCAGTGGGCTGTGCACTGGAGGAGGACGCAGCTGGAGGTGGCCCGGCGGAGACATGCTAACACTCTGCTGGCTGCCAGCTTCCACAGGGTGAGGATGGGCTAGGGGCAGCGGGGTGGTGCCATGAGCTTTCTGTTGTGCGCTCAGAGAGGACAGAAATCTTCTCTGGATAGGGAGGAGGGAGGGGTACTCTGTGTGAAACTCAGTGATGGGGACGCTGATCCCAGTACTCTGCAGTTTGCTCTAATCACACGCTTTCTTCTTCAGTGGAAGGAAGCTGTGGCAAAATGGAACAAGAAGGAAGCTCTGCAGCCTGAGCCGTATTCTTATGCCCAAAGTTCATCAGCAGGGGGTTTTGGAGTAGGAAGATTAGCAACTATGACAACCTCAGCTCAGCATCAGCTTACAACAGGATACTCAAAGGAAGCAGAGCAGGCTCGTAGGTAAGCCAAGAGCGTTCTGTGTTACCTTGGACAAGGCAAGCTTTACAAACACAGGGAAATTTTTTTCTCACATGGTGGCAAACTTGTTTCCATGTCCTTGAATGTACTGCTGTAGATAAACGCCGCAAGAATCCTTAACTTAGTTTTAAGAACTAAACGATCTTATTTCAGAGCTTTTGTGCACTGGTGTTTGAGTGTCTGACAGAAATACTCTTGTACTAATTCTTGGATTCAGCCATCACCTGCATATGTGATACAGGTGTAAACAACATTGGAATGAGGCAATAATACAGTACTCTAGCAGCAGTAGTGTCTCTACTGTGTGTGGAGTGAGGCAATACTGAAGTCTCTTGCAGTAGTTTGACAGTAGGGGGGTCAAAAGAAGAACCTTTTGTTGGGCATTCTGATTCTGAAGGCAGAATAACAAGTCCAGAAAAAAGAGAAGTCCAAAAAGAGAAGTCCAGACAAGAAAGATCTGGATTCTGTTCTGTGAGTGCCTTTTTGTTCAGCTGGATGTTAAAGCATGTTTGTGCCTCCTTCAGGGTGGAGGGAGAGCTGTGGACACAGCTTCGTCATAGTAAGAGAAATGAGTTCTGCTGGAGAGCTGAAGCCATCAGGGACATGAGACGCCTGGCTGGTAAGTACACATTTCATGGCCTTGGAACAGCTTTATGTTTCACCATGTTTTTTGGTTTGTGTGTAGTTGTTGCTTTGACATGACTCCTTCAGAACCTGATTCTGCAAATAGCTGGGCCAGTGTCTGTGGTGGTGGAGTGTGTTCTCTCTCCGTGTCATACACCTTTTGCCTTGTCCCGTGTATGAATTCAGCTGCAGCAGGTGCTCTTGCTCCAGCAGTGTGAGCTGCCTCCCTTAAGTTCCCTTTCCCAGGCAGCTGGAGTTCAGCCAGGGAATGTGCGCTGTGTGACACTAAATTGTTAGAAGTTCTTCTAAGTTATTTTCCTCCCCGTAATCTCTTCCTGCCCTGCGACGCAGCAGCTTTCAGACTGTGGCGCCTGCAGAAGGAGCTGCTGACCAAAGAGGAAACCAGGCTTTCGGAAGCCCGTGCCCTGCTGGAAAGGAAGAAGCTACGAAACCTTCTCTGGATGTGGCGTTCCCGATGCTTGGAAGTGAAACAGATTTCAGCACTGACAACTCAAATCCAAAGAACCTCGGTCTCCCGGTAAGTTGGGGAGAGTCTGTTTTTCCTGTGAAAAGCCTGTTCACTGTGAAGGTCCAAGGAATAACAGAGCCAACCCTGACAGTGATGTGTTGTTCCATCTTAAAGCCACATATCCTGTTTTAGGAGTTAATAAGGATGAAAGTAAGGATAGAAACATGAAAAGGAACTACTGTGGCCAGAGATGTTACAACTTGCCTCCTGTGCACTGCCAAAGCTTTTTGGCAGTTGATGAGCTTTGATGTTCTGAAAGACCAAACCCAAGAGCAGCCACTGTGCTGCTGTGCTTTGAGCGTGACAGTGGCTTTTTGCTGAAATAAACAAACAGAAGCTCAGGAGATGACAGCTTCTGTCTGTCTTTCCTGAACTAGAACTCTCAGAAAGAGACACAAGCTTGTACATGGGGGGGTTTATGTGTTTTTATTTACCTTTGGTATTCTCAGGTGCTTCAGTGCATGGAAGGAGGCTGCTGAGCAGAAGGCACTTGAGAGGTGCAACCTGGCCCACCTCAGAGCAGTATCACTGAGGAAGCATTTCCATCTGTGGGTTGAGATGCTGCAGGTCAGAGAAGGTGATAAGCAGGCAGTGGTGAACCTCTTCCTCATACAGTGGAGGCAGCATCATGGTGAGCAGCTTGGGGTCTGTGCAGAATCTAAGACTTGGAGGTGCTTAGGCGCCTTCTTCCTCTTCTTGTACAGTGAAAACCAGCTGAAAACAGCCTGATAACAGAGGGGCTCAGATGATACAGGGTATGAACAAGGCAGAGTGGGCAGAGCACTAGTTCTGGATGTGTCAGTGAAGCTACAGGGAGATTTGTTGATCTGCATCATAAACCTAGCAGGAAGTCTTAAACCTCACTGAGAAGAAGCAGTTTGGGGGCTGGGCTGGTCTAAGTTGGGAATGCCTTCTGACAAATGATTCTTGTTCTTTTTTGTACCTGGTTAAGGAGCAGTTGTAAGCTCAGAAGCTGACAAGAGAGTGACAAAGAGGCCTTTGTGGACTGTGGAGAGACAGCTTCTGGAGAAAACAGACTACTCTTTTGATGACTTCTGCCAAAAGCTGAAGCTGCAGAGGGTGTATCTGCTGTGGAAAGCAAGGCTGTGCGAGCATCACAAAGCTGAGTGAGTGCAGAAGAGCCAGTTCCTTGAGCCCTGCCCTCATTAGTGGTGTCCCCCTGGCTTTCTGATCCTTTTGGAAGAACCCCTTTTACCCCACTGATCATCCATCATGTACTAGTGTCCCCCTGTGGTATCCCTTTTCTGTCACTTTGCTGTCTCAATATCTTCTGTCTCAGTTATTTCTCTCAGACTTCGGAGCAATGTAAACTCAGGAAAGCTCTGAAACTATGGCACCAAAAGTACCTCGTGCTGAAGACAGTTGAACAAAGTTCTAAGAACTCACAGAGAGCTGTTAATGAGGAACCTCATGCCACGCTGTTTTCTGAGGACCTCTCAACATCATCTGGCTTTGACAGCAGTGCTGCAGCTACTCTGAACTCTCAAAGCTCATTGGAAAAGGTGAGGAGGCCTTGAGACATCCAGGCTGCTCTGAGGTACTAAATCGCTGGGATTTTTCAGGTGAACATTTCTGCATCAACATGATGTTGTCACCAGCAAACTGTGCTTAAAATTTAATGCTGAGGAGCACTGAATCCGTGGGTTCCTGGAGTTGAAGTGGAATCAGAAAGCGTAAAGTCAATGCTGGTTCATCATCTAGTGATGTTGGAAGGTGTTGAGCTGGTGAGGTTCCCTTGCACACTTGCTTCTCTTTGTGGCTGCAAGGTGGAAGGGATGAGGTATAAAGAGCCTCCTCACTGTGACAGTGTGACTCTTCCCTCAGTAGAGAAATACCTGTATTTCTGCATCCAGTACAGAAATAACTTTACCGTCATTACATTACACGTTTGCACTCCAGAGCTGTACTTGCTAGCCTGCAGTTCCTTTGGATGCATTATGGATTTCCTGAATCCTTGTTAGAAAGAGGAGTAAAGGGACTGGTCAGAACTGTTACCTGAGTGCTTCCCCACGAGGACACTCACCTCAAGTGGTCCTCCCTTCTCCCCCGCAGGAATGCAGTCTCAGTGACAGCAGCCAGCACGGCTTCTCCCTTCTGATCTCTGAGGATGTCACACACCTGCCATGTCACAGTTCTTTCCTGCAGCTCCACCAGTGCACAGAGCTGCCAGCTGAGCTGGGTGGGGAGCTGTGCTTGCAGACCTCCTTTCCTCCACAGAGCACTGGATCTGGGTGAGTTGGAGACTGGTTCTTTGGGATGCTGGTGGCAGTGGCCCCCTGTTTGGTCTAGCTGAATTCCTTCCTTCTGGATATCCCCTCACTTCACCTCACACCATTTTTCCACATACTTTATCCTTTTGTTTCTTTTTCTTTTCCCCCAACACTTCTGTCTTGCAGAAGAAGTTGGTTTGTGGGAGATCAGTTCCAGACTTTGGTGCTGCAGAGTCCAGACAATAATAACCAGCTTCTCACCAGTTACTCTGCATGGGAAGAGGTGAGGCTGGAAAGTGGTGCTTAAAATGTAAATGTAGAAGTGTTTTCTGCATAGCCCAATTTAGCAAAGAGCCTTTGGGTTTCAATATCAGTACATGGAAGGTCTCACTGCTGTTTTGTCTTTGTCCTATTGTCTCAGACAGAAGGTTTGGGAGATTGAAGCTTTCCTCAGGGTAACTCTTGCCTGCCATTTGCCAGCTGAGTGGAAATGGGCCAGGTGTCAAGGATTTGAAAGGAATGTGTTAGACAGCTCATGTCTGGGTGTTCATGGAGGGGTCGTGGGTGAGCAACAGAGAGCTGGGCAATCACAGAAGCCACAGCAGCAAGAGAAAAGGCTGAGCTGCACGGAGTAACTGTGGTATAATGGCAGTTCAAGGTCTTTTTTGCCTTTCTGGTTTACAGGACTACAGTTCTGACAAGGAGGTGAAGAGTTGCTGGCAGCAGGCAGAGAAATGCTGCCTGCAGAGGTACTTCATTGTTTGGTCAGCTCGGACTCAACAACTTGTAAAGGTCCAGCAGTACTTCAGGCACGTTCAGCTGTCTCGGTAGGGATTGTGCTTCCCAGAAGTTTCCTAAAGCTCTCTGTTTTGAAAGCTTTACACTTGCTTTAAAAATAAGAAAAAAAAAATCTTCATCCAGCTCTGTTTTTCTGTCTTCAGTGGGAGTTTTGCTGCCCATTATTTTGTGGTTTTACCCACTTCAAAATTACTACATCTGAACACAATAATTTCTGGTTGGATGGGATGCCCTACAAATTGAGCAAGCCCAGCACTGCTGATAACAAGTCCTGGTAACTTCCTATCCACTAAACTGGCCTTTCTCTCTACTGATTCCAAAGTTGAAGAGCACAACAGGCGTGGCACAACCAGGACAGAACACCTTACTCCCAACAACTTGTCCTGTCCATTATTTCCCCTGATATTTAATGGGAAAAGGATGTTAACAGCTCAGATGTGTTTCTAAAACTCCCTCGTGTATGTTTGCTGTTAAAGTTTCAGTCACGAGGGTGAGAATCTGTGTGAGTTGTTCCTACAGTTGGTGCAGTGACCTTTGTCTTTCTCAGAGCCTTTCTCAGCTGGCACCACTGGGTCATGGAAAATAAGAACAGAAAAGCAGCAGCGGCCCTAAAACATGGAGATCATTGCTGCCAGATGGCTTTCAGCCTGTGGAAAAAGAGACTGGCCCAGAAAGTGGAAGTTGACCGGAGATTCATGTGTCACGTGCACCAGATCACTGCCGATGCTCTGAAGCGTTGGCATTGCAGCTGGCAAAGTGAGTGACTCCACCCCACAGCAGCACTTGTGTCTGTAGGAGGGGGATGCTGTGGGAATGGCTGGGATGGAGAAAGCCCCACTCTTGGCTGTAATTCTGTGCACTGCTCATCTGGAAAGGCGCCTACTAGTCCAGGGGTCAGTAAGTGCCTGTGTCACTGCATTCTTCTGGCTCTCAGCAGGACGGGGGCCCTGCTCTTTTGTAGTGCTTTGGTAGGGAAGGTGCTCCTTTGGCACCTCTACCTCCACTGCCAAAAGAGTCCTCAAGCAGTGCATTTCAGCAGCTGGGGAGTTAAATGGAGTTCAGCGCAGCATTCCAAGCGTGAACATGTCTCCTCTGACCCGACAGTCAGGCTGTACTTCAGCAGGAACAGGGTGTGTCTTTTGGGGTGGCTTGACAGTCCTGATCCTGTCGCTCAGGGGATTCCATGTGCTCTAAGTGCTACTTGCACTGTCGTGGCGAAGGAACACTCCCAAATTTTGATGGAAAACTGCCTTGCAGATAAGAGTGGAAGTGATCTGTGGTCCCTTGCAGGGAAAATTAAAAAGGTCTGACTGCCTCGCAGACAGAAAACTACAACCTGAATTGAAAAGTCTCTTTAGCTGCTAAAGACAGGACAGGAAATCTTAGCAAATCTGATCCCATTTGGTGTTTGCAGCAGATCTTTGCTCTTGTCTGAACTCTGTGATGGAAAAATCATTGGATTTTTCCACAGCAAAATGGTGTGTTCTCTCCCAGGGATTCGTGCTCTGAGGGAGCTGCAGCAGCAGTGGGCTCAGCACAGCTGCCAGGAGAAGAAGAGGCTGGTCCTGCAGACATGGTATTACCAAGCAATGAAGCAGAAAAATGCTGCTTTATTCTGGGAACGTCTTCTCCTGCACAGGTTTGTTTCCTGACCTCAAAGTGTTTCTGAGGGAAGCTTTGAGTGAAGAGCAATTTATGTAGCAGACAATCCATTGTGTTCAGAGCAGAGCTTGGGTTTGAAAGTGCAGATAACTTGTGTGTAAATGGAGCTTCTGTAGCAGCACTTCCCTGGGGATGCTTCTGTGTTAAAGAGTCTCTTATCCGTAGCCTCACACTCCCCATCTCATTCTTCTCATTCAAAACTTCTCTTCGTACCAGAACTTGTGTTCAGTCGTAGTTATGCAGTGTTGTATTTGTACCCTGATCAAGGGAGATGCAAACAAATTTGTGCAGTTTAAAAAATTGAAAGCCTTGTTTTCACAAGCATTATTCAATATTTGCTGAAAGGAATCGTGGGCAGAGGTTTACAGAGATCTGATGTTTACAAACCTGAGTCTTTTAGGATTCTGGACACAGTGTGCTGATTTTAATTTAATGTGAAAAATTGAGTTCGATATATTCCTGCAGCAAAGCAGTATCCAGTAAAGCCTGCGAAGAACCATGATATTCAGTTCATCTTGGTGTTAGTTATAGTATAGGTAAAGCTGTAGTATGGTTTGCAATCTTATGTTGCAAATCCTGAAACCATAAGAATTTAATTAGCCGTGTTCAGTGGCTTTCTCATTGAAAACAGTTTTGTTTGTGCTTTATGTTGTGTGAGGCTGGTGCCTGGCTGAAGTGCAGTGCAGTGTCCAGCTTCAGTGAACCAGAAATTGTTCAGGTGCTTCTCTTTGAAATAACTCAGGAGGATAAGAATAAATAAGATTATTTATGCCAAGGGTTCATTTAAGGCATGACAAGTGCAGGTTTGGCCCTTGCAGGTTTCCTTTTGAGTTGCAGGGTCAGGCTGAGAGGAGACAAAGATCTGCAGAGAGAGCAACTGAAAACCCAGCGAAACTTTGGTGGCTGTGTTGCTGCACTCACCCCACCCAACTACATTTTTCTGTGCAAATCCATCTCTGTGGTGGCTCCCTGGTGGGAATTGTGTTTGGGAGAAGTCCTTAATGTTGCTCCTTCCTGTTGGGTGTGTCTCCACCATTAATCTTCCCTCCGAGTCTCCTCTGATGAGGCAGCATTTCTAATTTCTCACCTGGACATGGTACAGGCTGAGCCCTGTCTCTTCTGAGGGGGGCATTTTTCATGCTAGGATAACCTGCAATAGATTCTCTTGATCTTCTGGGAAGCCTGCCAGGCAGAGGATATTTACACCTCTGCCCTATGGTGCAGTGGGGTGATTTGCATAATGAAAGTCCAAGTGGAACGAGGAACCAAAAGGATAAGCCAGGAGTTAAAAGCAGATTGGATTCTAGGGTGGCCTCCTGTGCATCAGCCTGCAAGATACAGAGAGATTATTGTGGGTGCAGATTTGCAGCGCTGTTAATAGTAACTCCCATAGACACTGATTTTTTTGCAATAAAATTGTCTCCGTAAAGATTCGAGTTGTACATCCCACGTACACAGGCCCTGAGTTTGTGACAGCCAAGAAAAAAACTAAAATCTGAGTCTTGACAACAAGCTGCTGTCTTAAATTCAGCAGACAGACTTCAGAAGTCTGCTGGGTTCCATGCTGAAGGAGATTTTAGCAGTTTTGTTCTCATCCCATAAAGAAAAAGCCTTCATCAGACATCACCCTTAAGGTCAGCTGCTGGCACAGAAGAAGATTGAAGACTGACTAATTTAATTCCTTTTTTTTTTTGAGGGATCCACTATGTGTAGCAGCAGGGCAGCCTAGGAAAAGTGTTTTGTAGGCAAAGGAATAGTGTAGTGTAATATTGGATTCACTTTACAGAGGCCTTTGAAGAGGAGGAAATGCTAAAATGGCCAGAGGGAAGCAGACATCCTCCTGGGCTTTGAGTAGCTGGGAGATAACAGTGTTGGAAACCCGAAGTAAAATGAGGGCAAGTTTTCAGCAGAAAGACACTGTAGTTGAGGAGTCTGAACTTGAACCTCCTAAAGACGAGGCATTGGAGAAATAAGTAGCGTGGAGAAAGATCCATAAATGTTGATTGCAGAAGGAATAATAGGAACAGCCTTTTTTCATGTTGAATGCTTTGACCATTCCTGTGGGAGACTGCAGCCTGGGTGAGAAGGTGGGATTTGGTCTAACTTGGAAATGTGATTTTAGGCAGCTACCACTTTTCTATGTTTGTACTGTTCTTCAGGTGCCTCATCACCTGGGCCCAGGTCACTGCGTGTAGTCGGAGGCAGCACGAAGCCCTCTCTGAGTTTAAAAGAGTCAGAGAGCACCGTCTCTTACTTGTGAGCTTTACTGAGTGGAGGAACAAACTCTTGAGAGCTAAACAGAGAGTTCCAGGAGAGAGAAACCACAAGTGGCAGGCCCCCTCTCCAGGTAAAGCCTGTCACCGCTGGCGAGTGGCTGCACGAGGACAGCAAGCCCTGCGCCTGGGATCCACTGTCGAACAGGTAAGAGAGGATGAAGATCCCTGTGAGACAGTTCTTCTTACCTGCCTGTTCCCTCGTGAAGGCTCAGTGAGTCATGAGGCACTAAGAATTCAGTGACAAGGCTTGTATAAAAATTTGATTTGTGGTGACTGCTTAGTCCCTGCTTTGAAATTCGTTACAGGCTGTGCACGCAACTTCATCACCATAATCTGGCACTTGCAGCAACCATCTGGAGCACAGCAATAAGGAAAGGGGATGTTTTGACCAGGGAGAGGAGAGCACTCCTTCCTCTCTGCTCAAAGATGAGATGGGATAATCACTGTCCCTGCAGAGCAGAGTGAGCTGTCAGAGCTGCAGCTTTTTTTCAAAAGGCTCACAGCTCGCAAACCACAGAGAGGTCGATTGATTTGGAAGGGCTGAGTCAGTCCTGCTGGGAGCTCATCTGTGCAGTTTTCAGCCTGGGGTCTAGCACATTAAACTACCTGCAGGGCTGTGGCATAAATATGTCTCCAAGGCTGGTTTGTGTGAGTGCTGTCTGTGTGCATTGTGTTTACTGTTGGCTGCAGCTGTGTTATTTCTGTTTGCAGGCCTGCAACTACTGGACCAAAGCAGCTGCCTTTTCCCAGTGTTCACGTCAGCGCAGTACCCTCATAGGGGCTAGGAAAAGGAGGAAGATGACTCTGTCCTGGCCTCTGAGTAAGAAAATGCTCCCTCCTCTCTTCCTGTCACGGGGCCATGTGGGGAGTGTGTGAGGAGGGAAGGGGAATAGTTTTTGCAAGCCAAATTGACTGGGATTTCTCTGTGGAGTAGAACCTCATGACAGTCAAACTGTGTGGGTTGCTTCCATGTTGAGCCAAAGGACTAAGGACTCATGGCAGCTCTGCTCTCTTCCTGTCTAGCTGCAAGGTTAGCTCTGTGTGATTCCTCTTTCCTTTCCTAGAAAGCAGAAGAGGCAGAGGAGAGGGTTCAGTGCCAGCTGGACTTTTTCCCAGTGCCATTCAGCGCTGGCTGGTGATCTACAGAAACCAAAACAGGGCTGGAAGGCTGCAACTCCCTCACCCTGTGGAGAGACCTGATGTGGTAGGACCCTCTCATGCTCATACAAGGATCGAGGAGAACAAAGCAGAGGTGGACTTGAAGGAGTGGGATGAGGAGCGTCTCGGGTAAGGGGAGTGGAGGGCTCTGGACTTCCTCTTGCTGCTGCCATCAAGGAAGGGCTCCCTTGTAGGGCTGTTGGGCTGGTAAAGCTTAATTTTCTCCCTTGCCTGCAGGAGGAAATACCTGAGGTGGTGGCATCGCACAGTGGTCCTTTGCCGGCACCAGCGTGAAAGGAGACTGCTCTGTCTGGCAAGGGGCTGGCACCAGTGGAAGGAAGCCAGCAGGGTGGTGATACTGGCTCAGGTGTTGGTGAGTGTCTGCTGCCACCAGGGTGGCAGGGATGGGTGTTACTGGGCAAGCTTGCTGTGCTTGCAGCCTGGGAGATGAGACTTGGGGGTTTAACAAGCACCAGTGTGCACCAGAGAGCCTGGTTTGCTGCTGTGGATCGTTTTTCCATCGTTCTTTTTGAAATGCCAGCCTGGCACACTGGCATATCTACAGATTTAGTTGTGCTTTGCCCCGTCTTACAAACAGGAAGCTGAGACAGGATGATTTGTGTAGATTGTCTGTAGCTTGTGCAAAAAGTTCACAGCAAGCATTACAGTCTTTGTCCTCATCTGCGTTCCTGATACATCCCACTGGTGACCACAACCTACTAAGGGCTGTCATTTGGTTTCCTCTTCTTCTCAGCCCATGCTCTGCCTGACTTCCTGGGCTTTAGGTGTGTGAGATGTGCTCTGACCTGCCCAGGGGACAAGATGTTGCTTGTATATAGTCTGTATTCACTGAGGAGCTGTGCTGGAGCTCCCCAGGGTTTCGGGACTTAATTAGCCACAGGATTTGCAGGAGACAGTAAGAGCTTTGTTATTAGTCAGCTCTGTTTGTTACCAATGCAAAGTCATTCCAGAGGGACCCGGGAAGGCAACAGGGAAGCAAGGTGGGACTCAGGGGAAGGGAGGTAATTTGCCTGCCAGAGCCCAATTAATCTGTGCACTGTCTCTGTTCCTGGCAGGACCGGCAGCGGCTCATAGAAAAGGCCTGGAGGGTGTGGAGGCGAAGATATTTGCAAAGCTATGTGGTGCAGAATTTTTTGGAGGAGGAAGCCAGGAGCCTCCTGTCCCAGGTAAGCATTTGTGAATTCAGTGCTTCAATTCTGTGGGCCTCAGTGCACCAAAAAGCACCCCAAAGGGACAACTGGTGTTCCCTGTATTTCTCCCCCTGCACAAAGCACTTGCTTGGGGAGAAGTTGAATACATCAAAGAATGGGACTTGCCAATAACAAAGGGAAATAGCTTCCAGCTTTCCATGGGTTCATCTTTGGGTGTTTTTCAAAGCTTTGTGTCAGCAGTCAATTTCCCTGACGTGTGCCCCCTTCCCTGCTGTTATTAGTGATGTTAATCCACTAATCCCCTGCCTCTGGAGAGCCCACTCAGGGAAGAAACAGGCTCCACATTGGTGCAGGAGGACTGTGCTGACTTGCACCCAGGGGCAGGCAAATCACTATGAATTTGGGTGAGCAGGCAAAGCCTTAGAACTCATACCCACTTTGCTCCCCTGCCTGCCTCCCGAAGATCCATGCAGGATTAGGTCCTGCTTTAAGGAGATGGGAGCAGGTACTGAAATTAGAGGGCAGAGGGGACATTGTTCTTTCTTCTCTTACATTGATTTGTGCTTTGCATGCCATTTACTGGCTTAGGAGAGCAGGGAAGGGCTCTGAGTGAAGGGTGAGGCAGCTGGCAGAGCCATTGCTGAAGGGAAGGCTGTGTTTATGGGTTCTGTGAGAGTGGCTGCAACCCCTCGAGGGTCACCTGAGTGTTTGATTTGTCCACTTCCCTCTCTCAGGCCTTTGAAAGGTGGCAGCAGCTCACAGCATTCCAGCTCAAGGACAAAGGACTCTGCTGAATGGAAGGGGACTGCCTGCAGCTGCTGCTCATTTCAGGACACATGGAGGATGTGGCTCCTGTCACAACAAAGAGCTAGTCCTGTGCAGTCGAGAAAGAGAACACTGCTCTTGTGATAAAAGCAGTGCTGCAGGCCAGGAGGGTGACAGCCAAAGGACAACCAGGAAGACATGGTACCTAGTCAAAGGTCCTCTTTAAAGGACTTGTATCCTACCTCCTTAGCAGCACAAATGGAGAAGTTACTCCCTGTTGTTGTGAGGTTGCATTCCCTTCTCCTCTGGATCCTGCTTTCTCTGGAGTTCTGATTAAAGGTCAAAAAACCGCCTTACAGGCTCTCCCTTTACTCAGTGTTTTTGTCATGGACAGGAGTTTGTCATCAAGCAGGGGAGTAAGCAAATACATCAGTCTTAGAGATGAGCAGGAGTTTGCCTGTGCTAGATCCTGTGGATTCCAAAGTTTGGACTGTCCTGGGTAGGTACAAACACCGGTCTTTATTTTTAGATCTGGCTCTTCCCCTGGTGGGAGATTCCCACATGGCTCCCACCTCCTCCCCCTGTCTAGGTCCATCAGCTCTTCATTAAGCCTTTCAGTGGGTGGCCAACCTCCTGACTGCTTCCTGCTGGTTCCTTTCTGTGCTGAATGGGCAAGGGATGGAGAAACCTGCTGGGAACAGCTGAGCACCAAAAGCTTTGCTGAGGCGAGACAGGCGTGTCTGATCCCCAGCCTTCCCATTACTTGCCTCTGTGATTGATGCCCTGTAATTACCCTGGATATATGAGCCCGGCCTCAGACAGCTGTAACAAGAGGGTCTGAAGAATCTGGAAAAGGCTTTTTCTTCCTTGCTTGTTTGAAAGAGATGCTCACAGCATGGTGGGAATCTCAAAATCCCACTGGGAACTGCCCCGAGGTCTTGTTTTCCTAGCCTGGGGTAGCTTGGCAGGATTATTAAGTACACAAAGCAGCCTCAGTAGCTCCACACACCCCTTATTCCAGTGCTGTGGGGCCTAAGGCTGTTAAGAGTCATTAGGGCAGGAAAGATAGGCTGTCTTTCCCTACAGGCACTGGAAAAGGACCACTGCACCTCCTTCAACACTGCAGCTCTGAGCCGAAGATTGTAGCTGGTTACTTGTGGTAAATTCCAGGATTTAAGCTTTCTCTGCTCTAGCATGCAGTTTTGGCCACAGTCAGGGCATGCACTGAAAGTGAAGGTAGAACTGCCCCAGAAACAATTGGTTTTCTTAAAATTTTCCCTTGTGCCAGGCTGACTGGCTTGCAAACAACATGAGTCTCTGCTAGAGTATAGCCTAGGACAAGAGACATTTGCATTCATGTAATTTATTACACATAATCTAAGGAATAGTGGGATTCCTAAGTAGCTTAATCCAGAATTGGAATTCACATAGTCCTATTAAAAAGAAAACAGGGAATACAATAAAGGGAGAAAAGTTAGGGAGAAATATTGAACCTTCTTCTGGAGTGAGTGCAAAATAACCTGATATGAGCAAGTATGAAGAAATACATTTTAGGAGTGCAATATAAAAGCAATTTGACCTTCTTTTCCGGGTTTGTAACTGCTGCAATAATCCCCTTGCATAGGCACAGCTGACAGGAGTGTTTCTGCCCCCAAGGCAGCGTTTCTGGCATGGGAAAGTTACCAGAATCCCATGGAGTTTTGTCACATTGATGCACAGGAGTTCTCCGTTCTTGTAATCAACACAGCCCTTAGCAGCTCTTCGTCCTGCAGAGCTGGCCTTCAGGCTCAGTCTGGAGCCTCAGCTCAGAGGTTCAGGTAGTTCTGGCTATTGTTCAGTGAGAAGGGCTCAGGGAGCCTTTGTGCTGGGGACAGGAGAGCACGTAGTGTGGGTTTAGGAGTGTGTTGCCCATCATCCAGCACAAGAGCTGCTGCTGCTTCTCAGTGGATGGAAGGAGGAAGTAAGAGGTTGGAAGAGGGATTTTCACTGCTGAGTTGGAGAGTTCAACAGCTCAAAAGTGTCATCCACAACCTGCCAGAGGCAGTTTTCGAGGGGGAAGTCGTTGTCCACCAGGTTGACCAAGTAATAGTTGTCATGAATGTACTGGATGATCATGCGAGAGGGCGACTCCTCCTCGTAGAGCTTGGCCCACTGCTCGATCCACAGGGCAAAGGCCTCATCCTGGAAGGGGGAAAAAAGCGTTGGCAGTTGTGTAACATTTTCGTGTTACTTAATTTAGGACACCCAGTGTCACATGTGGCTGGCCAGCCTGTGGCTTGCTTCTCCTCCATAAAAGTGGCAGGAGTTGAGCAAGGAGCCTCATGCTTTCCAGTCAGGGGGAAGTGTCCCGAGCTGAAAGGAGACACGGTTTGAAGTGCAATGAATGGCTCAGTGCTGCCCCTGTGTGTGTAAGAGGGGAGGGAGAGCCACTGTCCAGCACTGTGAGGCCCAGTACAGTGACACTGGTAGTTCCCAAGTTACTGTGCACTTGGTGTTTGAGAAGAGATTTTGCCACAGCAAAGTTCTCCTTACACGGAGGGAGCAGGAGAAGCAATACCTGGACCTCTGCAAGCCAATATTGCAACAGCCCTCAGCTGTGAGAAGTGTCACAGACCAAAACCAAATCAGACACTGAATGTCACAGCAGTGTATCCAGCAGGAGGGAGGACTCACCTTCCAGTAGAGGAAGCTTACAGGATCCACTACAGTGGGCTGGATGATCTCCCTGCCTGGGAAGATGCCCCAGGTGACAGCATTGGGTTGCAGATCTGGAGCATTGGTGATATTCTGGCCCTGCCAAAAGAAGGAAGAGCTTTCTGAAGCAACCGCTGGAGGAGGAGCTGAGTGAGTTGGAACAAGTGCATTTACCCTCTCCTTGTTAACTCAAACAGCTGCTGCACGACACAGTTGACTTGCTTTACTTTCCCTTCCCTTCATCAGCCCTCATGTCCCAATTTGTTGATAGCAATATCTGAATCTTGGATATTTGCCTCTCTCCCCAGGTGGTGAAAGGAACGTGTCCTGTGCCCCACAGCCCACCTTGACGTTGACAATGTGGTAGTTCACCCTCAGCTCGTACTTCTTCAGCACCTTGAGCAGTGCTGTGACGATCTCGCTGGAGGCAAAGAACTCCAGGTAGGCCTGCAGGGAGGGATGGGGAAGGGGGAGGAGAATCAGACCCTTAAGTCACAGCAGAACAGATAAATACAGGCAAACAACGACAGAGTTGTGGAGTCTGGGCTGCCTTGCATGTTCATTCCCAGAAACATGTACTGCTGAGGAGGGTTGAGCAAAGGGCAGAGCAAATTCGTGAGAGCTGGGGAAAAAAAATAAATAACTGGGGAGAGCAGATATAACAGGCCAGAACAGTGAGCTCAGGAAAGCTACATCCATGCAAGCAGACAGGCTGGAATGAACTCCACTGTAACCACAACTGCTGCACCAGGAAGCAGCCTGTGCCAGAGTGCTTGGAAGAGGCCTGAGCTTGACCTCTATTCTACAGCAGTGTCTTGCCAAGGCAGCCCAGCCTGGTGAGAGCAGAACTCCCTGGTGAGAGCAGAACTCGGGGGTCTCAGCTGGGCTCTCCCAAGCACCACTCCCTGTCCTCATCTTTTGTTCACAGTTCTCCCCGTGTGCTTATACAACCGAATTCTGTACTTGCTCTGTGCTTGGCTGCTCCCAACAACTGCTTCCCCTCCCCCCATTTCCTGGCTATTGTGTGAGATGATGGATTTCCCTCACCTCGGGGGAATCTTTTCCTTTGAAAACATAACTGCATTTGCCATCTGCTGGTCTCTGGCTTTGGCGGTTTGGATCCCTTTTGAACAGGGCTGCTTTGTTTCCCAGTATGAGCCACTTGCCTGGCATTTACCTTGATGGGAGATTCCTATCACAGCCATTAGTGGCAAGGCTCTAGGGCCTGAAATGCCTGACAGTGGGAGGCAGGACTGCTGGCAGGCCAGGGAAGGAACCTGGCAGTTGTCTGAACAGCACAGCACAGTGCTGGGGGCTGGGGGCAATTGTGGAGAACTCTGCCTTAGTGAAGGACAGACAGGGGAATTTATAAATGCCCAATTATCACCGTGAGAAGCTGGGTGGTAGAGATACTACCCCATTGATTCCCATTTTATGAAGAACTCAGGTGCTTTCTGCATCACTGAATGGGATCAGATGCAGTGGGTAAAATGTATCTCAAACTTCACAGCCTTGCTCTAGAAAGAAGTTACCAATAATTACTTGCCGAGAGTAGGGAGAAAACAGCCCTGAAGTCAGCCACAGGATGACATAGCCTGGCTCTTAGGACACCAAAGGAGCTTTGCCTCATGTCACCAACAAGGCATTAAGATAAGGAGCAGGCAGAAAGATTATCTGGATGAAAGCCTGGGACCTCCCAACCTAACAGAGGCCAAACAGGGTCATAACTCTTTGCTGCCAAGCCCAGAATAGTACAGTACCTTTTGGAAAACATAGCCCCCACTGGGCCCCCAGCCTACAATGGGGTCTGTGGATGGTTTGCCATTGATGTTTGGCTGGGAGTTGATGGTCAGGATTCCTCGTCTGTTGACCTTCTCCAGCTGGTCCTTCAGAAGGTTGGTCTCAGTAGCCAGAGGGTCATCGTTCCAAGGCATGCAGGTGACCTGCCATGAGGAGAAAGGGTGGCTCACAGTGGGTGTAACCCCTTCATTACCATCTGAATGCTGAAGGCACTCAGAAGCCGCACTAATAGCCTCAAACACACCTGCTTCAGGAGAGAACTCCCAGCTTTGGCTCACGGGGCAGGATATGCTCCACTCTAAGAATGACTACTGAAGTCTATAGGTATCAGCCCTGTCATACTGTAGCAGCTTTCCTTTTATTTTGAGCCCTGGCTCTGGCTGCTGGATCCCCTTCCAAATGCTGTCCCAGAAAATCTTTTTGGATAGGGAAGTGACAATTCTTGTTTAGAAGAATGATGTAGTACCAGGAGCAAGGGGAAACATGCACTATTGTCTGTGCCACACCAACCATCCCTTCCTGGGCCATCACTCACCCTGTGCCCGTTCCTGTTGGGTTCTCCAGTGATGTAACACGTGAACACCTCAAAGACACTTTCCTCACCAGTCAGCTCCTCTCCCCACATCTTCAGAAGCTCCTCCCGGGGAGATTTGCTCTTCAGGTAGAAGAGGTAATAGTCCTTCAGTTCCCCAAAGGCTGGAGAGGAGGAGTTACCCCTGCAAGGGGAGCAGGCACAGAATTAACAGGCCACTGAGGAAGATGAGCTGACTTGGTGGTGCAGGGAAGCAGCCACCCAGGAAGAGAAGTATCCAACAAAACCCACCTAGACACCAAAAACCTCAGGATTTTGGTGCCATTCTCCTCACCTCATTCAATCCAAGCAACTGGGGACCACTTTGTTAGGAAGCCCCCTGTTCAGTGAAGCCCAAAGTGTGCCCAGGACGCCCATTAACAAAGACCAACTGTGCACCAGGCTTTCCTACTGCAGGCGACACTTACCACCGGCCATTGGGGAAGTCATCCCACTCCTGGGTCCTGTAGATGTAGCTCTTGGGCCTGGAGGCCCAGAAGATGGGCCGAACATCTTCCACTCTTCTCTTGGGGTGGGCACTGACTGCCCAGGGCAGGGGCCGCCTGCATGGGAGGAGCAGACATTAACACACTTCCTCTGCTGACTCTCCACTAGAGCCTGGAGGCCCTTCCCCTGGAGACAGCAAGTAACAGAGGCTGAGAAGAGTTCTGCTTGCCAAGAAGTAGGACAGGAAACTCTTCTTCCTTTATGGAAAGTATTTGCCCTGCAGTTCCCTTACAAGAGGCTCAGTAGGGGTCTATTTAAGGTTAGAGTGCAGCACTAACACCTGAAATTGGAAAAGGTAAGGCAAAGCACTATAGGAAGCTACTGTAAAGAAAAAAAAATAGCTGAGAATTTCCTTTGCTTCCTCTTGTCTATGCTGAAGCCTGTGGACTCAGAGAGAATTCCACGTTCCCTTTATCAGCTGCAGAGAACCCTAGAAATCCACTGTGGGAGCTTACATAGCACCCAGCCTGTAAGAGGAGTTGTTACAGGCATCAAAAACTTACTTCTTCCAAGTGGCAGCTCTAAGAGTCTGGATTTTTAAAGTTCCAGAACAGCTCCTTTAAAGCTACTTTACTAAATCAACCAACCAACCAAACTCCTCCTTCAGCTGTCCCCTCTATTCCTCCCAGCTCTTGTTGTAGATCTATAGGAAGGGTGAACTTCTAAATGCAGAAAGGAAAGGAAAAAAAAAAAAGGCAAAAAAGCAGAGTTTGTTTGCTTTCAGAAGGTGGGATGGGTGGATGTGAAAGTGGAACTCACAGAAATCAGTATATTCTGCTCACCTGGGGTCCTCCTTCCATAAGCCCAAGCGCTTCAGGACTTCAGTGGTGGCCACTTCCCGGTTGAGGGTGTAGAAGTGGAGCCCATGCACCATCCCACTGTCCAGCAGCTCCCGGCACATGGACACTGCCAGCTCCACCCCGTAGTTCCGGATTGCTGCATCATTGTCCTTGATGGGCTCAATCACATCTTTGATCTCCTGAGGCACCTCCAGCTTGGAGAGCTTCACCAGCTGGCGCAGGGAGTGGTAGCCCTGGAGGAGGATGCAGGGGATTTATATTTTTCCAAGGCCCTTTTCTGACATCCCCGTAGTACAGGTACTTGGTCTCAATTTTGTGGTAGATTTAGAATTGGGTCTCCTGGATTCTATTCCCAGGTCACGTCACTTAAGGAGATTTTTAGGTCCTTGTCCAAGCCCAGCATGCTGACAGTGACAACTAACACCTCAGGACTGGTTAGTTAGGACTGGTGGCATTGTCCTTTATACCCCTTTTTGCCATATGGGTACAGAAAACCTTTTCAGCTTGTTATTACCTGTCTCTTTAATTTAGCAAACCACCTACAGCTTTATCACATGTTTAGCACTCTCACTTCCCAGAAATTTTGTGGAGGATGTTTACAGACTTTTCTCTCTCGGGCCCTGACCCACAAACACTTAACATCCTGGATCCTTATTCCCTCCCCAAACCCAAATTACTGGATTTCACCTGTATGGGGAAGATGCCAGGAATAATGGGGCAGGTGATGCCAATGGCTTGGCAGTCCTTCATGAACTTGAGAAAGGTTTCTGGTCGGAAGAAAAGCTGTGTAATGATGAAGTCTGCTCCAGCAAAGACCTTCTCCTTCAGGTGCTTCAGGTCTGCCTCATAGCTCTCTGCTTCAGGATGACCCTTGGGGTAGCCTTTGGGAGGAAGAGGGGTGATAAAAAATGAAACCCTGGTAGTCAGGGCAAGTTGCTAGAAATTAGGAAGTATTGTATTGTCACAGCAGTCCAGGGAGGGACTGCTGAGCTGATTTCCCTGTCTCAGACCCTACCCCCCACTCTGCAGTGGAAGACACGTACCTGCCACACAGATGTCAAAGTAATCATCAAATTCACTGCGAATGTGCTTAACCAGGTCAACAGCATGGTTGAAGCCATCTACTTCTTCCTCCCATTCCTCACCAGCAGGATCTGAAAAGAGAACAAATCCACAGCTCTCTTCAACTGTTTACTGGACTCGGATCTGCTACTTCTCTAAAAACCTCCCTGCTATCAAAAGAAAGACAAAGATGAAACTCCCAAGTCTGCAGTTTCAACCATGGACTGGTTTTGTCTACCCTTGAGCTGGAGGGACTGCTAACAAAGGGCTCAAGTGAAATGCTCAGTCTCAACATTTAATTCTCGCAGAAGGAGCCTCTAAGTCTTATTTCTCTGTTTTTACCCTGGAATTGAACACAACAGCAGCACAGGCTGAGCCCTGCACATCCCAGGACTCACCTCCACGCAGTGCCATGATGTTCTTCAACCCAAGCCTCTTGGCCTTCTGCAGATGCCCCGTGATGTCATCCTTGGTCTGGTTGCAGCATGTCATGTGCAGGATGGTCTCCAGGCCGCAGTAGTTGACTGCAGTGTTGGCAATAATCATGGAAGAGGTTTCCTTGTCAGATCCTGGGTCCCCTGCGGGGTGCCACGTCACATCAATGAAGAGTGGGCCACCTGCTCCCATGCGGTCAAACCTGTGGGTTGTAGAGCTGTGTCAGCCTACACCAGATAGGCAAATCCCCTCCCTAGGCCTGGGGTATCTTCCTCACTGCTGGAATGCCAGCAACAGGCAGAGAGAGCTTGGGTGACAGCAGCAGGAGAGACCACAAAAGTGTTGCACTAAGAGTTAAGCAAGTGGCCAGTGTAAATAAGGAAAGCCATCCTTTAAGGCTCTCTGGGGAAGAGCTTACAAGAGCTTACAATCTCTTTGAAGAGGCAACTGAGGTATTCCCTGTATGATAAACTTCCTCCCTGCATGTTCTGTTAGACTGACACGGCTTCTGCTAGAAAGCAGCGCAAATCCCATTCCTTTTGAGATGGGAGACCATGCTGCAACCCCCTGCTCCCATCTTGAACTGTAGAGGCCACAAACATGAAAAGATGGACCAGAACTCTGTTGTGTTCCCCAGTGTGCCTAAGAGAAGAGACAAGGGCTCCCTTAACTTGTCTCTCTCCTGCTCTGAGTTGGAACAGGCCCTTCGGTTTAACATATGTCATTGGCATCCAGCAGTTACAAAGAGAATTATGAAATACCCTCTTCTCCTCTGGATGAGTACATGGTGGCTCCTGGGGCTCCACAAGAACTTCTAGCTCTCCTCTGAGAGCCTCTGCTGAGACCTATCACCTTTCATTTAAAGTTTGGATGGGAACACCTGTCTCAGAGGCTGAAACTTTAGTTCTCAATAACGCAGAGGCACAAACCATAATGGCTGGATGATTCTGAAAGCAAGTGGAAGTCTGTGCCAGAGACTTTGGCACACAGCCCCTCAAGGATTCTCTGCTTTCAACAGGTAGTTTTCTGCCCCAGCATTGTACTTCAGCCCCAGAACATAATAGTGGGGTTGCTCCAAATTCCCAGAGCATGGGAGCAAGGAAACAGCCTGGTCCCTCAATAATCCCACCACAGCACTTAACTCTTCAGGGCCTCCAAGGAAGACAAGTTACCTGGTGTCCATTACCCTCCTCAGCAGGAAAGCACAGCCCCATTACCTGCTTCGTCACCTGGAAGGGGAGACAGAGCATGGGGCAGAGCCTGCCTCATTAGCTATTTCCCAGCCCTCCACCAGACACTCCTCTCCCACCCTGCAGCGCTCACCTGGAGATGAGGTTGACAGCAGCATTGGCCGTGCGTGGGGGGAAGAACTCCAGGGAGAACCACTTGTCCCCGGCCTCCTGCCGCCGGCGCATCTTCTCGCGCAGCCGCTCATGCCGGTCGGCGTCGAGCACCGGGGTGGAGCAGCGCGAGTTGTCCTTGGAGCTCTCGCTCCCGCTGCTGCTGCCGCCATCAGACCTGGAGCTGGAGCTGGCACTGCAGCTCTGCTGGGTCTCATTGACCATGGTGGGAGCTCTGGAGAGGGGAGCAGAGATAGCATGGTGGGTACGAGGGTCTCAGCATGGAGCAGTTACTGCTGAGGTGGGCAGATGATGATTAAATAAGCCCATGCCAAGACCCAACATTCATCATCATCAAGGAGTCCCTTCTGCCAGCCCTCACTGTAAGCTGTAGTGAGAACACAATAAAAAGCATGTGTTTAGATAGTCCTGAGAGAAATAACACAGCAGTTGGCTTTGTGCTGCTTTGATGCGGCTCTTCTGTGCCTGCTGGGTCAAATTTGGCTCTCAGAAGAGTCAGGGCAACATCACTTTTGCCCTGACTAGAACTCAGCAAGCCAGGATGCCCATGTGAGCCAGGTGATGGCCTCTGTGATCTCATGGCCTGGGGCTGGGCATGCCAGCAGATTTTTATTTTTTTTTTTTGTCTACAGCAGGTATTTCTTGGACTGTCTCCATCCTCAGAATTTCCATTCTGTCTGTTCCCAAACATCAGTGCTGCTCTACACTGTAGGTAAGAGAGCCAGTGCTAACGGGGTAGGGGCACAAGAATGCACAAACTATTCCTATGTCGGAAAGAAAGGGCAGAATCCCCTCTGATCAGGCCACTCCCAAAAACTCTGGCCTTTGTTTTCTTTGCTGGAGCAGACAGCTGCATTTCCAACCATTGGCCTTTTCCACACGACACACCATCTCCACAGACAGCAGTCCCCTGGGCCAGCCCCACTGCACCTACTCAGCTCTTTAGCAGATACACTGTTCCTTTCCTCACCAATTGTGGCTGCTTGGAAACAAAGTCAGCAGAGATCATCCTCTTCTCCCTGCCTTGCAACACTACAAGCTGTGCTTGCCTCTGCTTCACAGAAAGCAAACCAGCAACTCAGAGGTGCAAGTGGGTCTAGGATGCCCAGCTCCACTTAGCTCCCCACCATGCTCCATCCTGTGCCTTTAAAGTGAGGTAACGAGCACACAGAGTTACAGAAGAGCTGCCACAAAATTGGGATCTGCATTATTTGCTTATGTACCTGCCAAAACTTAAAATTTTATCACTGGGAAGCAGCACGTTGTCCAAGCATTACATAACTTTGGAGCCTGTTTTGGAGGGAATGGTTGCTCGAGCCAGCACATGCTCTCTGTCCTTATCGTAAACTCCGTGGCTTTAGGTCAGCCAAGAGGACTTCGAACTCTTCTTCTACTGTTTACACTTGAGTTGCCAATCAAGCAAAAGCCTTTGGGAGAAAGTCTGATTTTACCACCTGAGGAACCTCTCCAGCTGGCAGGAGATGTGAGGAAGGAGCGCCGGCCTCCTGCTGCCAAGAGGAACCGGGAGCCTCAGATCTCTTGTGTACCAACACAGCAGCTGTGGCAAAAACAGCAGCTCAGACCTACTGACGAGTGAAGCAAAAACAAGCCGGTGCACAGGCACAGCCCTGACCAAGCTTCCCCAGAGGACTTTGCCTGACATCCACGTGCACTAGTCTGGGAGAATTATTCCAAAGCATGTCCTGGTGATCAAGCTGGCGGCTCAAAGCCACGTGCTGTCCACTAATATCTCGCTTCTAGCAAGCATGGCACAGCACTGTAGGCAAATCAAAGGATGTCTGCTTTCTCACTAAAACCTATCACGAAGGGAAAGGGTTTGTGTATTAATGTCTCTGTAGGATGAAAAAAGTTCCTTATCTTGCTAGAAATATCGAATCACAAAGACAGGAGAAAGGTTCACTTCGATTCTGTCTACAGGCAGCATGTGGAGCAGTCCCTTTATCGTCAGATGCATCACAGACTTACTGGCAGAAGCTTGCCGTTATTGCAAAGAGAAACAAGATAAGCCTAAGCAACAAAGCCAGCAGCAAAACAAGACATTCTTAAGCACATCTCAGCACTCCTGCTCCTGTCTCTGCCACGCTGCCGAGCTCAGAGATCCGTGGCTCAGCACACCAGGACGCTCAGCATGGGTGCACCTGTTGTGTTTGTATGATGCCGGTGCTATTCCAGCTCCTCCCGGCCCTGAGCTGACACCCAGACACGCAGAGTGGAGACCGGCATTCCCCGAAAGCTCAGCTTTACCACGCGGGCTAAACTCACTGCACAGATGCACCGTTCACACGCTGCAAGGGGCTGCTCCGGGGCCTCGCTGTCCCGGGCCGCGGCATCGGGCTGAGAGCCCTGCGGGGAGGTGAGGGGGTCCGCGGTTGGATCCGCCGCCGGGACAGCGGGACAGCGGCCACGGGAAGGCCGGGGGGAGCA
>VXAY01005043.1:668934-734419 GCA_013399855.1 Oxyruncus cristatus | reverse complement strand
GGCCCCCGAACTCGTGCGTGCCGGCGGAGATCCCTCGCGCCGGGCCTCGGCCCCGCCCCGCCCGGCGCTCGGAGCGTCTGAGGGCGGGCGGTGAGGGGGCGGGAGCGGGGCTGTGGCGATGGGCCCGGTGCCTCGTCCCCAGTACCTCACCCCGCGCTCGGCCCAGCCCCCCAGGGATGCTCGGCCCGGCGCCTCAGCCCCTTCCCGCGCGTTTCACTGCCGGGTCCGGCACCTCACGCTGTCCCTGCGCCGCGCTCTTTGTGTGGGCCTCGTACCCCACCGCCGAGGCCCGTGCTGTCCCTCCCTGGTGTGGGACGGTGGTGCTGGCAGGGGCTGTCTCTGACCCCAGCATTACAGGGCGCTGTTTCTGCAAGCTGCTTGTCCTGTTCTGCCCTGGAACCTGTTGCCGTGAAGGGAAGTGGGATGTGGGGTAGGACTTTGCTGTGGGGAGTTCCTGTATAGAAGTGATGTGGGGCTTTCTGGCTCTAAGGTAAGACCCTGTAGAGTTGCCCTAAAGTGGGTGACAGTCTGGTAACCCACGCTCTCAATTCACAGGCAGCAGTGGTGTAGGCCTTCTGTAATTTTGGCTTTGCTGGCAGTGTTCATGAGCACCTGCATATTCGTCAGTTCCCCTCATGGTTTTCCTTTCCCACGTTTGTTTGTTTTGCAGACAATCCTTGGAGAAACTCACGAAGAGGAGGATGAAATCCTTCCCCGCAAAGACTATGAGGTGGGAAATTAAGTGAGAGCAGCTTCTGAAATTAATGTGAAAAGAGCTATAGATGGGTTTCGATCTGTTTGAGTTTGCGATGGGGCAGGTACTCAAAATTTATCATTAGGCTGCATTGGCATCAGTGGAAATACCAGGAGTTGCTGTGCTTGCAAAGAACTGCTCCTCATCTTTATACATTCTGGGGTAAAGCCCTGTGAGCTTGAACAGCTGCTGCTCATGTCAGACTCTTGTTGAGAAAATTCATTTTCAGAGTCTGCTGCATTGTTCCACTTCTTTAATGTGAGATTTTCAGGCTCTAGTGCCCTTGTTTCCTTGTGACCATAGAAAGCATCTGTAGCTACTTGGTCCCATTTGCCTTCCTGCTGTCTCTGTTGTCATGCTGCCCCACAGGAGATCTTCCCATGTATCAGATCCTGCTTATTACAGGAGATTTTTGGGTTTTGCATGGCTGTGTGGTGGCCCTGAATGGGTGTGACCAACCAAGCCTGTTACTGCTTGACTTGAAAAGGTGAAGATGTGGGTAGAACTAGAGGTGTGTTTGTGAGTACAACTGGAAAACTATATTGCTGTTAACTCCCTGCTGTGATAAACTGAGAAATTGATGCTGTTCAGCTGGGGAGGAATTCCCATCTAGTGTTCCTGTTGTAGTGAGAGAGTAAATGTAAAGATCCAGTGTTATTCCCTGTACTGTCAAAGTGGAGGCACTTCAAGAAGTAAAGTAGAAATCTGTACAGTGTGGCTTTGTTAATTTAAAGTTGTATTACTCAGTTGGGCTTCTGTTTGATTCCCTGTCTCTCTCAGCCTGGGCAGTGAAATTTGTCTGTTCTTTCACTCCCCGATTCTCAGGGTCTGACTCTGCTGGAAATATTTAATTTGTTTCCAGGAGTTTTTTTCTCCTACTGTTGTTTGCAAAATCTGCTGTGCAGGTAAAAATTACTTCTGTAATCTTTAACAAGGCCATAATTTTTTTGCACAATCTGTTGTAGTTCGTTCCCTTAAATTGATCTTTTGGCATTTCAGAGCTTGGATTATGATCGCTGTATCAATGACCCATACTTGGAAGTTTTGGAGGGCATGGACAACAAGGTAGGACCTTGTTCTTTTCTTTTTCCTAAGCTTGAGAGCTGAAACTGTGGAAATTGCTCAGAGAATCTGTGAATGCCCTATCGCTGGAAGTGTTCGAGGTTTTGTTGGATGTGGCTTTGAGCAGCCTGGGGTGGTGGAAGGTGTCCCTTCCTGTGGCAGGGGGGTGGAGTAAGATGAGCTTTAAGGTCCCTTCCAACCCAAACCGTGCTGTGATTCTAAAAATGCTGCACTGCAGGGAGTTCTGTGGGATTTTTCTTCTTTGTGAAAGAAATTATATGTGTTCTCTTGCTTTCCCTACGAAAAGAATAAAGATTTGTGTGGAGATTATAGGTCAGCATCTGTTCTGATCCTCAGGTTTAAAGTGAGTGAGACGTTCAGTGCTTTCAGTTCCCTATTTTCAGTTTGCTGTTGTCACCATCTTCTGTTGATTTATCCCTCTGGATGTAGTTGGAACCCCAAAACACTTTTTTCCAATCGTTGTTTTTGTGTTGCTTTGACTTGACTTTTTTTTTTCTTTTCTTTTTTTTATCCTCTTCCTAAACAGAAAGCCCAGAGATACGAAGCCGTGAAGTGGGTGCTGGTTTTTGCTATTGGAGTCTGCACAGGACTGGTAAGGGTCAAGCTCTTTGGGGAATGAGAAGAATTCGGGAGACTAAGCAGGAATAATTTAGAAGTCAATGGCCAAGGAGTAAAGAGGAGGAAACATTCTCTCTCATGAAGTGGGGAGCTTAGAAGCTGGAGTTGTCCTTTGGGATTTGTAGCATGTTGTTGCTAGTTGACTTTCCAAGCAGCCTTTTTTTTGCTTTTAGACCTTGCTGTCTTTTCCTGGTAAAGTATTCTGGCAAATCCTTTAGTTCTGTGTACAGGAAAACTTGTCCAAAGTGAGCATTTAATAAAAAAGGATGAAAATTTATAGCTGAGCTCTGTTGTGTGTGTTTGGTAGAATTAGTGTCACTGCACATGCTTTGAAAGTTAGTTGACTGTGTGCCTCAGTTAAACACCAGCTTTCTTCTGTGCCCTGAAGTATGTTGAGGGTGTTAGAAGTGCTGCCAGATTAGTGCTCTGAAATACATCTTTTCAGGAATAATTGTAGGCTGGGTCTGTCCCAGTGGGAAGGAAAGAAGGAGGAAATCTGACCTTTCCAAGTTACTTTACTCTGAGTGATGATTCTTTTGGCTTCTTCATCCTCTGTCTTCCCATGTGTGCATACTAGAGGGTAGTCTTTGTTATTGTGTGTAGTAATTCCTGATGGCAATCCTTCTTTTCCCAGGTGGGCCTGTTTGTGGATTTCTTCGTGCGGCTCTTTACGCAGCTCAAGTTCCGGGTGGTGCAAAGCTGTATCTTTTTCCTCGCGTGTAGAATCAAGCGACCTTTCCTTTTCTGTTCCCCTGTCTTGCTCAGAACAGCTGACTCTCACACTTCTGCCATCGGTCATGTTGTTCATGATTAAGCAAGTTTTCAACTCGCTTATGTAATTCAGCCCTTGAAACTAAGGAATGTTTCCAATGTTGGGCATGTAAGCAGAGGCTGAAAGAATAAGCGGTTTCACTTCCTCATAACTCAGATCTGAGCTCTATAAAGGAAACCTGGCTTCCTGATGGGTTGTGTCAGGTGGATTAGGGAGCACAGGCCTGGCTCCTGATGCTGGTGGGACGCCCAGACATTACCCAGTGATTGCATATGGGTGTGGGGAGTGTTGTTGTTTTCCTTGACCGTCCCTGCAGCGGTGGAGGAATGCTCCGAGAAAGGCTGCCTTGCACTGTCCTTGCTGGAGCTGCTAGGGTTCAACCTGACCTTTGTTTTCCTTGCCAGTCTTCTGGTCCTGATCCAAGTAAGACTTCACTCGTTGCTGCTCCTCACACAGCCTCCCTTTCCTCTCACACAGGCCCTGGGTATGAACTATCCTCGTGAGAAGCACTTTCGGCCCTAAGACTTCAAACTAACCTTACAGTGCTAATTGATTTAGCTAAGCAGGGCCTCTTGGTCCCTTGCTCTGTGATGAGATGTTGTTGGTCAGGTATGAAATCAGTGCACCACAGTGTCAGTGTTTCTTTCCTGCAGCCTGTAGCAGCTGGATCAGGAATTCCTGAAATTAAGTGCTACCTCAACGGCGTGAAGGTGCCAGGGGTGGTGCGTCTGCGGACGGTGGTGTGCAAAGCCATGGGAGTGCTCTTCAGTGTGGCTGGAGGTAAGGAGGGCACACAAGGCTTATCCTGCCTTTCCAGTAAAATTATTTTGGTGGGCTGGAGCAGAGTCATGAGCCCTGAATGCATTTATAGAGCAGAAAATAGGAGGATCAGGACTGTCAGGAGAACAGGGGGTTTTCTGAGTGGACTTGTCAGACGTGACTCTGTCTAAAGACGTCCTGAGAATTTTCCAGGACACGCTGCCTGGAGCAGCCAGAAGGCAGCTGTGTTCTGGGCAGCAGGGCAGAATAACCTGGAGAGTCCAGAGTCCTTGTAACAGTTGTCTTTCAACGATTCCACCCACTTGGAATGCAGAATCTGTGCAAGTCTTCACAAACATTTGGAGGGTCAAGGGGACAGGGGGTCAGCACCTCCTTGTGAGGTGCTGCAGGCTTGGCACAGGGACCTGTGCCATGGCATGGCAGTGGGGAGCTGATCTCTTCTGGTGTTGTCAGCAAGGGAGGGTGGTGATAGGGAAAGTGTTGCCTCATTAGTCCTGTTTTTCCAGGTCTTTTTGTTGGGAAGGAGGGTCCAATGATTCACAGTGGTGCTGTCGTGGGTGCAGGCTTGCCACAGGTTAGTGCTGGCCTGGGTCACTGTCCTGGTCACGCCACTGCTTTGTAAGAGTAAGTTTCCATCTCCTGTGTTTCTAAATCTTTACTTTGTTTGTAGTTCCAGAGCATCTCCTTGAGGAAGATCCAATTTAACTTTCCCTATTTCCGCAGTGACAGGTACTGTACCCAGGATTTGGAGGAGGGGAGAGGAGGAGGAGTGAGCAGACTTCCCTGGGAGAAGGGTGGTGGGCTGGGCTGAAACAGTCAGTTGTTTTCTCAGTTTCTCTCTGGTGTCCTGCAGTTTCATTCTGCAGCAAGACAACACCAGGACGTGACTGTTCCCTGCTGCTCTGGTCTCCATGTTCATAGATGTTCTCTTGTGCTACTTAGCAAATCTCTACGCATTTAAAACCTTTAATCTGTTAAAACCTTTAATCTGGATGGTTAAATGGCTTCATTGTTGGGAGCAAGCTCAATTACTCACCCCTCATGGCCAGGATATACCACAGAGAAGGCTGGTTCACCTGAGTGTGAACAAATTCTTGCCTTTTTCTCTCTGTAATTCTTTCAAGTGATGCTGGAGTCCTGTGGTTTGGGATGGTTCCTCATGGACTGGGCAGTTGGGTAGTGCCAGAATTTGCTCTGTGTTTGTGCCCTACAGAAAAAGCACGATGCTGCAACAGCTTAGTGAACAAATGGTGGTGTCTGCCATGGCCAGCACTTCTCCCAGCTCCTATATCCCTGGGATATATCCATAACTGGGAATGGTCTCTTTAGTTGCGGAACCTAAGCATCGTGAGAGCTCTAATTTGCTAAATTGGGATTGGTTTCCTCTTCATTTCAGGGATAAAAGGGATTTTGTGTCTGCTGGAGCAGCTGCAGGGGTTGCAGCTGCCTTTGGAGCCCCAATTGGAGGCACTCTTTTCAGCTTGGAAGAAGGTTCCTCTTTCTGGAACCAGGGGCTTACATGGAAAGTGGTGAGTGGTGATTCTTTCTGTGTGTTTTTCCTCAGGAAGAGGGCTCCCCTTGGGAGGGCTTGTCCATGAGGGCATGCAGATTGTCCTGTCTTCTCCTGAGCTCTCCTGGCAGGAGGGAGAGTGCTCTGTCAGTGCTCCAGAGCTACTCAGATCAAGAGCAGAGATGAGTCTGGTACTGTCTGGAATCATGGGACAACTCTAGGCAGCAGATTTAATGTACCTGGGAGAAAAGGCTTTTGTGCCTGGGCTCTTTTCAGTCTGATCCCTTCCCCAATCAGTTCCCTTCCCCAGGCATAAGTCTCCAGGAAGAGCTGATTGTACCAGTCTTAATGTTGTAAGTCTTTACTTCTTCCTTTTTTTATTTTTTTTTTTTAACTTCCACAGCTCTTCTGTTCCATGGCTGCCACCTTCACCCTGAATTTTTTCCGCTCTGGGATTCAGTTTGGAAGTTGGGGGTCTTTCCAACTCCCTGGGCTGCTGAACTTTGGAGAGTTTAAGGTAAAATTTAGCCTTTTTATTTCTTGTTCGTTGAGTGTTTCTTTCCGTTAGTTTGGGTTTGGGGTTTTTTTTGATACATGCTTGTATTTCAGTGCAGGGCAGTTGATTCTCAATCATTCTATTGTATCAGTGCACTGATACCATATCCTCAGACAGAATTGTTCCCCTTTGGTCACAGCTGCTCAAAATCTGCTATGGAGACAGAAGTGTTGGTAGGAAATTGCAGCAACCACTGTAATGGTTTTTTTGGTGCTTTTCTGCACGTAGTGCTCTGAGTCAGATAAGAAATGCCACCTCTGGACAGCTGTGGACTTGGGCTTCTTCATTCTGATGGGGATTGTAGGAGGCCTTCTCGGAGCCACCTTCAACTGCCTGAACAAGAGACTGGCCAGATACCGCATGCGGAACGTGCATCCCAAGCCAAAGCTGGTCAGGTACTTGTGCTCTCTTGGGTTTGTACAGGGGTCTCTGATCCAGGTTCAGGGTCCCAAAGCACAAGCGTCAAGGTAGAAGACTCAGTGAGTAGGACTGGAGGAAATCCCAGACTTGTTGTTTTAAAAATCACAAAACAAAGTCTGCACAGAACTTAAAGTGAGCACCAGAAACCAGATGTTACGGTCCCTGTGCATTTTTGTACTTACTCTGGTGGTACAGGGAGAGCTGCAACCCCTGTTACAGGGGCAGTGAAAGGAGCTCTTTATAATAAAGGCTGAACAAACCAGAGCTTTGTCTCCATGCAGGATTCTTTTTATGCCTTGTCCAAACAGATGGGAAAGGAATAGCTGATCTCACTTTTTTTTTTTTTTTTAAATTATCCTGCTTAATTAAATCCACAACTGAGCTAATATCTGTGCTATTTAAAGAGGGAATTGCCATGTTATTCTGGAAAGTAGCTGTTTGTTTGTTCCAGACAATGCCTAAATAAGAAGCTCAGGTATAAAAAGAAAAAGAAGTGTATTTCAGCAGTTAGAAAAGAGATTATGAGGCTGTGCATCATCCTGTTCAGCCCTGTCTGTCCTTTTACCCTCTAAGGGTGTACAGAACATTGTTTCCATGTGAACAACCTCTTCACTGAGCCCTTCCCTGGGGTTTTTTATGTGTGCCTGCTATGTGTTCTCTGGGCAGAAATAGCTCCTTTTTGGGGCAAGCAGTTAAAAAGGGGAGTTAATTCAACTTGACATGCAGTGTCTCCTGTTCTGCTGCTAAGCTGTGGTGACTGCTGCTTCTTGCATCCTTGTCAAAGTCATGGCCAGAGCTGGGACAGGATTACAGAGCTGAGTGTGGCTTCAGTGTGGCTTCTGTTGTGTCTTTTAGAGTCTTGGAGAGCCTGCTGGTGTCACTGACCACCACGGTCGTGGTCTTTGTGGCCTCCATGGTCCTGGGGGAATGCAGGCAGATGTCTTCCAGCAGTCACAGTGGCAACAACACCCTGAGCCTGCAGGTGAGGGATCTCATGTGAAGATTACAGTCCCTGTCATAGGGTTACTCCCAGTCTGCCCAAAGGCAAATGGTAGGAGACAGTGGCTTTTAACTCCTCTTGCCTTGTGTGTCCTGCATTAGGATATGTCAGAAGATATAAATTCAAGCATCAAAACTTTTTTCTGCCCGAATGAGACCTACAATGACATGGCCACACTGTTCTTCAACCCTCAGGAGTCAGCTATCCTGCAGCTCTTCCACCAGGACGGTGAGTAGTAAGGGGACAGTGCCCCATCTCATGCTTAGGCTTCAGAGCTTCATCTTGCCTGGAACGACCTTGTCATAAGCACCACACGGTGGCAAGGAGCATCTGCAGGCCTTCATGGCTCTAACACAACATGTGAAAGCCTCCTTCATGGGAAGAAAGGCCTGCTTTTCCTCTCTTTTCACTTACTCATTGTCTGCATGTGTGTTTGGACTGGAAGACTCAGTAGCTGTCATGAGAGGAGCCTGCTGTGAGCTGTGGGGTGAATGGTGCGAGACTGTGTTTGTCTGACAGACCTGTGCCTCTTTAGTCATGATTCTTCTTGTGTTTGCAGGTACTTTCAGCCCAGTCACCCTGTCCCTGTTCTTCCTTCTCTATTTCTTACTCTCCTGCTGGACATATGGGATCTCTGTGCCCAGTGGTCTGTTTGTGCCATCACTGCTTTGCGGGGCTGCCTTCGGACGCCTGGTCGCCAACCTCCTCAAAAGGTGCATCGAGTGTGTGTGTGTGTGTGTGTGTGTGTGTGTGTGTGTGTGTGTGATGGACGTGCTGCAGGTGCACCCTGGGCTCTCAGGTGGGTTTTTTCTGACCTGTGGGCTCTGTGCTCTGCCCTAGTTACATCGGCCTGGATCACATCTACTCGGGAACCTTCGCGCTGATCGGGGCCGCGGCGTTCCTGGGAGGAGTGGTCCGCATGACCATCAGCCTGACCGTCATCCTCATCGAGTCCACCAACGAGATCACCTACGGGCTCCCCATCATGATCACCCTCATGGTGAGTGCAGGGCCTTAGCTCTGCCTTCCTGCAGGCTGCTTGACCATCTGCTGGCCCCGAGTCTCTGTTCTTTCTGGGCCTGTGATAGGCCAAGGAGTCTGGTACTAGGAGCAACAAGCCTTCTGTTTGCTCTGCAGGTAGCCAAGTGGACAGGAGACTTTTTCAACAAAGGAATCTATGACATCCATGTGAACTTGCGAGGAGTCCCTCTTCTGGAGTGGGAAACAGAGGTGGAAATGGATAAGTAAGGCTGCTCCTCTTGGCGGGGCTGTGTGTTAGAGTTCAGAAAGACTTCAGTGCTGGGTGATGATGCTTCACCTCCAACAAATGTGGCTGCTCTGAGGAGCAGCTGTGAGGGCTGCTGTGAATGAAGTTGGGAGTTGTTCATCAGGAGATACTGAAGCCCTTTCTGAGGAGGGTGGATGGGTGGAGAACTGAGGGGTAGATTTGTGAGGTTCAGCAAGAACTCTGTGAAAATGTTCCACTGACTTTGCTTCTTGCAGAATGTTATTTTCTCACCTGTCTCCTTTTCTCAGTAGTGTTTAAATGCTTTCTGTGTTGTAAGTTGGAACATTTTCTCTTTCCTATAGTGCATCATTGATGCAATGTTCTGTTAAAAAAAACATTCTAAGAAATGGATTGTGCCATCACCTCTGATACCACAGTGAGGGTGAGCACACGGGTACAAGGAGGTGGCGGAACTAAAACTGCAGCAGATTCCTTCAGGATCTCATTTTGGGACTGGCTTGTTGGCCTGTTTGTCCATCACTCTCACTGATGTGATGCAGGCAGCAGTCTTGGATTTCTGTTTCTTCAGGCTACGAGCCAGTGACATCATGGAACCCAACCTGACCTACGTGTACCCTCACACCCGGATCCAGTCCCTCGTGAGCATCCTGCGCACGACTGTCCATCACGCCTTCCCTGTGGTCACTGAGAACAGGGGCAACGAGAGGGAGTTCATGAAGGGAAATCAGCTCATAAGTAACAACATCAAATTCAAGGTAAAAAGTTGCTTGTTTGATAAGTTGAAGGGTAGGGAGCTTTGTTTTGCAGATGGAAGGGCCTTGCTTTAGTTATCGAGGCTGTTGCGCAGAACTCAGGTCGGAGATGAGCACTTACTGTAACACAAAATTTTTGAGAGCTCAATTTCATCCCATTCTCTGGGTCGTGATGAAGGCAGAAGAGTGGGCTGTGTTCCTAGAGGCAAAAGTTAAGAGAACAAAATAACCTGCGTTAGGTTAAGGGGAAGCAGAATTTGGCACCACAGCACAGTCTATTGGCTGTTCCTACAAGTCCTGCAGCACTGGTTCAGGAACATCTTATCTGGTGGCATAAACCTGTGATCAGATAGTTCACAGTCACTCTGGGATAACTTGACTGGGTTGGTGAGTACCTGAAAAGTGTTTGTTGTATGCAGAAATCCAGCATCCTGACCCGAGCTGGGGAGCAGCGCAAGCGCAGCCAGTCCATGAAATCCTACCCGTCGAGTGAGCTGCGGAACATGTGTGACGAGCACATAGCGACAGAGGAGCCTCCCGAGAAGGAGGATCTGCTGCAGCAGATGCTGGAGAGGAGGTGAGATCCTGGTGTTTCCATATGTTGAGATGTGTTCTAGTGCTTCATACAGTCCCTGTCATTCCATGTGTCAGAGGAAACTGCTGTTGTCCGTGTTTTAGAAGTGACTTGTCAGGTCTTAATCAGCCCGTGCTGGGGCTCACACCTATGAGTGAGTCCCAGGCTTATGTCCAACCTGTTAAATTCCCTTCAATCCCTATCCAGAAATATTTCCTGGAGAGGATGGAATACCTGGGGAGATCTCTCCTCTGTAGAACTCGATGTCCTCTTGCCTGCAAAAACCTGAGGGCTCTGGAAAGCTCACTTATCCCAGCTGATGATCTGGTGCCATGATACTGATACCACCATTCTGGTAACTGGGCTGAGTCACCAGGCTTGTGTTGCAGTTGCTTCCAAGGAGAAGCCCAGTCTAGTGAATCATTTTCTAAGTCAGTGATTGTGACTCTCATGAGTGGCATCCTGACCCTGACATTTTGCCAGATTCTTCAGCTTTTATTAGAATCTGAGTAATTTGGCAATGAAAATTGCTTTAGTAGCAAATGATTAGAAACTGAGAGTTAGGAGACTGTCCATTCTGCTGCTGTGGTCATACTCTGACTATGTAATGGCTCTTGACCGCTCTCTGCTGTTTTGCTTTGTGGAGTAAAGATTTGCTTGCCCCTATCAACAGTCCCTGAAATGCTCAGGAGAAGGTTGGAAATAGCTGAAATAGCTGGTTTTTTTGAAGCAGGGGTATGTGACTCTCCTTAAGTTCATGCAGCTTGTAACACGTGGTGTTAAATCCCTCACAGATACACTCCCTACCCCAACCTGTATCCTGACCAGTCTCCCAGTGAGGAGTGGACCATGGAGGAACGATTCAGACCCTTGACCTTCCATGGCTTGATCCTGCGCTCACAGCTGGTCACCCTCCTTGACAGGGGGGTTTGCTACTCGGAGAGCCAGTCGGTGAGTGTTCCCAGTTGGGAACTGCAGCAGAGAAATCCCTGCCCTCTCAGCTGAGGAGGTTGGGAACAGTATTTATGGGCTGCCAAAAAGACTTAACCTATTTTTACACTTCAAGGAATGCCTGTGTGTTTTAAAAGCCGCAGACAGGTGAATTCTCCCTTTCAGCTCTTAGAGTAAAGGGAATTGAATTTCTGTTTAAGCATCCCCAGGAAAAGCGGACAGCTGTTGTTAAAAAAATAAACCAACAGACCCATTTGTTGCATTAAAGATGCCATCCTGTCAGAACTGGAGAATGGGAGGCAGATATCAAATACAAACAGAGCACCCAGCAGTGAATACTGTGGGTTTTTATGCTGGGTGCCAAGGTCTGACCAGAGGCGTGTCGGCTGTGTCACTGAGATCAGTGTGAGCTGAGGCCCAGCTCCCACAGGGCTGATCTCCTGCTGCCCTCCAGTGTCGAGTTTAGGTCTGTCAGAGCGCGGGGAACAGGTCTGTTCTGTGCCTGTATAGGTTTGGGTTTGCACTGAGAGGTATCTGTCTGGGATGGTGGCAGATGGGGTGTTTCAGTGGGTTTGTTTCCTTGCAGAGTGCGAGTCAGCCCCGCCTGTCCCACGCAGAGATGTCGGAGGATTACCCTCGTTACCCAGATATCCATGACCTGGACCTCACTTTGCTGAACCCTCGCATGATAGTGGTAAGATGGGCACTGCAGGGTGACAGTGTCTCCTGATTTGTATTTATGACTGTTCCCAAGCCTTTAAAAACCAGAGAGCACGTTTAACTCCACTCGTGGGTTTAGTGACCAACATCTCATGCTCCTCATGTACTCAGCCTTCTCTGCACGTGGAAATCAAGCCATGAGGTAGCAGCTTCCACAGGGGCTTTACTTCTATAATAAGGTGTTGCCTGTCCAGTTTAACTTCCTTCCAAACCAAAGCAAAATAATTTCATTTTGTACAGAAATAAAAGATGCTCACAGTCCAATACCCTGTCCAGAGATCAGTGCATTAGAGGACTTGTAGGAATTGCTTGTTGGTGATTCCCAGAGATGGTGAAAATGCCTCTTGTAAATAACATGATTGTTTTCTTCCTTAGGATGTCACCCCATACATGAACCCATCGCCCTTTACTGTCTCTCCAAATACTCACGTGTCACAAGTCTTCAACCTGTTCAGGACGATGGGGCTCCGGCATTTACCGGTTGTGAACGCGGTTGGAGAGGTGGGTCCTTATCTCCGTCTTGTGTTGGCTGAGCAAGGAAACCTCTGTGTGTGTGCAATGTTTTCCACCTCTGGGGCAGTTAAGATCTCTTTTAACATTAAAACAAATGCTCTAAAGAAGTCAGAATGTGGTCTTCTCAGGGTCCTGAGGTGTTGTCAATTATTGTGATTTTTTTTTTTTTTTTTTGCTGCCTTTTGTGTCCAGCCTGCTTCCCCTTTACCTGCAAAAGGCAGGATGTGCATCTCCTCTCAGGTTTGCAGCATGTCGAAGCTCTTACAATCTTCTATTTGTTGAGGAGCCTTGGGCTCATCAGAGGCCACTAATTTGCCTTCCTCTTTGACACCTTTACTCAAGGCCAAGAGTAAAATTTCCTGTGTGTTGGGGCAGGAGGTTTTTCTGCACGAAGGGATCTTTCATTCTGTTCCTACTCACGGAAGCAGCAAAGTAAAGGAGTGTTTAAATGGTTTGTGCTTGATTCATGTTTGTCCTTGTCTCTGCCATCTACGATGCTCAGGAACAGTCAGTAGATGTCAGCAGCCTCCTATAAACATAAGGAGAAACTGCTTCCCTTAAGCCTGAACTGGTCTGTGTGAGGCAGCACTGTTTTTTCTGCCTCTTGGGGTTCCCCATAGCTACTCTGCAGAGCTTTGAGTTGCACAAGAAGTGTATTGCCTGGTTCCACGTTTGGTACCTGATGCTTTTGCAGTACTGGAAACTAGTTCTACAGTTTCCAGCCTAGTTCTAAACTCTTCCAGTGTGTAAAATCAATGAGGTGTTTCACCATTTGAAATGTGTGCTTTGAGTGCTTCAGCAGCAGGCTGGGAGAAGGTCCCTTTTGCCACCTGCCAGTGTGCAGCCACCCCTTACCTAATCTCACCCATTTCTCCGTTTGGCCTTTAGAGCTTCCTAGAATGTGTGTGATAGGAGCTATCTGTAATCATGTCATGTGGGATACCAGAAATGTCTTGAATAAAGCCATAAAAGACAGCTTTGTTATTTCCAATTGCAGTTTTCACTTCCCAAAGGATTTAGTTACTTCTGTAAGCTGTCTGACACCAACAGGATTTCCCTTCCTAGGCAGGAGTAATTACTGCTGTGTGCTGACATGACAGCAGTGGTTGAGCTGTCTGTTCAGGTGTAGTTAAAGCAGTGTCATGCCTGCAGATAAGTGCTGGGAGAGGGAGAGGGGCATTGTTTCTATGAGATTTGAACTTGAACCCATCCTAACTCAGCATTGGTCAAGAACTAGCTGCAGGTTTCCCCTTTTTGGGGGGTTGTAAAGAACGACAGCTCTGCCATGCACGTCTCAGTGGCACGTCTCTGACACTGACTTGTATCTCTTTTTCCTCTTGTCTCCCTCTCTAAGATTGTTGGGATAATCACTCGGCACAACCTGACCCACGAATTCCTGCAGGCAAGACTGAGGCAGCACTACCAGACCATCTGAAGCCCCTGCCCCACTGTTGGTGTGGCCTCCTCCCTGCACACGCGCTCGCATCCTGCTGGGACCCCAAAGGCCCAAGCCCTGCCGTTTGGCTTCTCACGTGCATACCAAGCCTGGGGAACTGGAAAACATCTCGCTAGCCAGAGAATTAGAGGAGCTGCCTGAGCCCAGGGCTGTTGATTGGTCTCAGGCACTTGGTTTGACCACTCTTTATCCAGGTGTTTTCTTTCCCTGTCCCCCAGTTATCTCCTTCCATCAGATGTTGTCCTGGCACTGTGTGTTCTGCCGTTTTGGTTTGGGTTTTTTTTAAGAGTTGGAAGGAAGAACCATCAAGCTCCCCTGTGTCCTGTGCAGAGAACTGCAGCATATTTCCCTTTCTCCTGTGTGACTCTCTTTTCCTGTTCCTCTCTTGTTCCTGCAACTGTTGCCTTATTTGTGTGAGAAGGGGGTTGCTGTCAAGGCTGAGAGGAGATACTGAGGTTTGCAGATACCCAATAGCTACTCTGCAGGATGGCTTTTCTCAAAAGCAGTATTAAAAAATACAGCTTTTTTGGACATATACCTCTCTTTGCAAGTGCTCCCAGTTGCCCATGTTTTTCCACACTAGCTTCATTTGTTCCTAATTTCTTTCCTTCTTTCACGGGGAAATGTCCCTGCTGTCATGTTTTTGACAGAGATGACTTTTAAGAGCAGCTCAGCAAATCAGGAGCTCAAAAATGGTTAAATTTCACTGTTTGGGTTTATAAATATTTAATACATTTGCAAAGCATCTCAGAGAAGGGAGATCTGTTAGCTCTTGCTCTTATCTCCCTGTCAGAGGCTCTTTCAAGGCACTTTGTGGCACTCCACTTTGTCACTGACACCCCTGCATTTCTTGACCATTTGTTGGCACTTTGTCCTTGTCCTGGTCTAGCAGTGAGAGCCTGGGACACCTTCCCAGCTGGAGTTACAGACCAGGGAACTCCACATCCTCAGAGCATGGAGAGGTGTTGCTTTCTGGAGGCAAAGAGAGCTGATGGTCTCGGGACTTGGTTGGATCTCTGTCATGAGAGGAGCTGCTGTAGCTTCAGGCTGCCCCTACAGGAGGGATACTTGGTGCTGGTGGCTAAGGCAGGACCTGCTGCAGGTGATAAGTGCTCTAAAAATGCTTGGGATTATGTTTGCAACCACAGCAATCAGCATTAGGAGCCAGTTGCAGCCAGTTCAGTGCTTTAGCAGGTACCATCCTGGCCAGCACCTGCATGGTTCCAGCAGGCACCTGCCCTCCTGGGTTTGTGTGCAGATAACCCTCAGTGGGAAGCCAGCCTTGTGCCTCCAGGGGCTGCGGAGCTGATTGGCTTGATAAAGCACAGAACATTCCCTCAACCAAGAGACTGGGCCAAGGAACATGGGGAATGTATCCCAGGAAAGCTTCTACACAGCCTCTGAGCCCTCCAGTTAACCTGTTGTCTGCCACGAGGAGCTGGCTGGGTGGGAGTTGGGACAGAAGGAAGTCAGACATTATTGATTTTCTGTATTTCCTTAGAGCGTAGGAGTTGGCACCAGCTACTGCTCTTGATTTGCAAGTTCTTTCCCTGTAAGTAGAGTGAGAATGTTTGTTCTCTCTGGATAGTCTCTGCAGGTGGTGTCTGAAATACCTGTGTTCCCTGAGCTCTGGTCTTGCACTGAGCTATCCCAAGAAACTTCCAGCACCCTTTTGCACTCCCTGAAGCTGGGCTGTAGGTTTGAAATGTGCTTCCATTAACCTGCCTTTCATTCAGAGGATTTGTGCTCCTGGGTGGTTACAAATCACAGGAATCCTGGTTTTGTGGGATTTCAGAGCACTCTGGTATGGAATTAGCAATCCTGTCCTTTTAGAGCACCTGTCAAGAATGCCCCTTGTCTCTCTATGACAAATGTTTTCCCTCTTCCTTGTGTTGAGTGAGTGTGTGTGGAAGGTTCCTTCTCTTCCCATGAACAGGGCTCCTTGGATTGTTTGCCCTGAGCTGGTCCTGCTTTATTTCTGTACACAAACTGCAGGATACTTTGCTGCAGGATGCCTTGTCATCACTACTGAGGCTGGAGTTGGGCAATTGAGACAAGGCAAGCTGGAGAATCTTGTCAGGGTTTTTCTGAGCACCAGCTGCTTCCCCATGAGAAGACCACTTGCCTCATTTTTGCTGTCAGCTCTGCCTGCTCTGCCTGGGCATCTTATTCCAATGTTTCAGCTGGAAAACACACCCTTTCATTCTTTCAGTGTGAAGGTTTTAAACGAGGCTGGTGGGTGACCCTGTCAACTGCTCTAAAGGGAAATCTCAGCGTGCAGTTACTGCTCTGTGTCCTGCAGAGAGGGAATTACAAGTTCACCTGACATTTGAGATGCAGCATTTCCCTTCTGCTGAGGCTGATGCCAAGGGGCTTGTGTTGAATCAGTCTCATTCTCACACTTGGGTCATTTAATTCCCTTCTTACAACACACTAACTGCTTCTACTCTGGTTGCTTAGTGATTTACCAAGAAACTCTTAACATAGGTGCCTGTAACCTTTTACTCAGAGCAACACTAAAGGAATAATAACCCAGAACTGGATTAGTTCTGATGGCAAGGCTAGGAGGTTAGTCTGGGGCCTTCTCCCCTGCCTCGTGGTCTCCTGTGCAAGTGTTAATGATGCAGTTTTGAATTGTTAATTACTGTGAGCCATTCCGATGGTAGCAACTTACCTTTCCATTTGGTTTTTTTGCACTGTTTTTTTGTTATGAAACGATGTAAGCTAATTCCATGGTGTATATAAATTGTATTTTTTTTAAATTTGTATGAATATATTTTTATTTGAACTACGGCACTTGGGAAGTATTCATGTGAACCATAACACGTCTGAGAGTAAAATGTTTGTGTGTCTCCTTCAGCACTTTCAAGGCCTTTTGATGTTTCTAGTATTGTTTTATTTTTGCCCTTTATGATAATAAAACTAGTAGAACATGGCAACATCCAAGAGCATGATTTGAGGGAGTTGAGTAGTTGCTATTTTTGAGTTTTGTCTGGATCTAAGAGTTTGTGCAGAAGGTGCTCTGGGGGTGGGCAGAGAGGAACTGTGTGTGATCCTTTAAGGTTGTGACCACTGTAATTCCACATTCTCCCACAACAGCTCTAGCAAAGGAGGGAATTTCCAGTGTTTGATAAGGAGCTGAATTGTGCACGTGGTGCTGCTTTCCTTACCTGAGAACTCACCTTCCTCCCAGTAAGGTAATGGAAGAGGCTCAGAGTGCAGTGTGGCACCTCTTGTTTTTCAGGTGGCTTCTCCGGGATGTGAAAGATCTTCATTTAAACTTTTATGTAGTTTGTGGCTATCTTTCCTGCTTTTGTCCTGCTGTCTGCCTTACAGAAAAGTGTCTTGTGACACTTTTTGAGCTTTCATCACCTGCTTGCAGGCCGAAAATATAAGTAAATACAGTCTTTGAGCGCTGCAGAAATATCTGACCCAGAAAGCTCACAGCCTTTCCATGTTTTTCTGGGCCAGGGGCTGTGCTGTACAGGATGCACACAACTCTGATGCACCCCTAACACAAAGTCATCCCTCAGCTTCTCTGACTCCTGCCCTCTGGCTCTCCCCTGTGTGTGGGTAATGCCAGGAAAAGCCTGAAATACATAAAACCATCTGTCGGGAATGGCAGAAAGTCTGTGCTTGGGAGCTCAACAGGGAGTTTTAACTGAGTTGTGCTCCTGGTGAGGGGTAGGAGGGATACCCTGGTGAGGCTGGGAGGGGATCATGAGGAGAAAGGAGTGCGGGAGCTCTGCTTCAGCTCTGTGCTGCCTTTGGTCATAAATGCAGTGATGTAGGAGGGAATGAGAGAGGTTCATAGACTCATGAAATCCATCTGTCCTTGTTCCTGTACCTGCACACTGGGGCTCTAGCAGAAGAATTTCCAGAATCACAGAATATCCCGAGTTGAAAGGGACCCACAAGGACCATCAAGTCCAGCTCTTAAATGAATGGCCCGTTCAGTGAGATTGTTATTTTTTTAATTTTTGCTTTACTTCAGCTTGTGTACATACCCATAGAGGTGTGTGGTGTGTGCTTTCCCATACAGCTGTGGATCATGCAGCACACACAGGAAGGAACAGGGGATGGCTGCCCTGAGCTTTGGCTCCGTGTGTGTGTGTATGTGTGTGAGGAGAGAGAGAAGCTGCTCTTCTTGTCCAGGGTGCTGAAGCGCTTTCCAGCAGTGGTGGGATACACCCGGCCTCTTCTGCACCCACTGTTTGTTCACATGCAGTGTGTGAAAAGGCCTTGTTGGGAGCTGGAACGAGACATCAGCGAGTTCCACCATCTGGGAAGGGAAGGGGTATCAGTCTGTGAAGTTTGGATGTTGAGATTGCTGTTAAAAAGTGAGCAGCGTGTCCCTTCTCTGGGGACACGTGAAGGAATAAAGGCCCAAATCTGTGTGGGCTGGGTGTGGTTTGACACACATTTCAATGATTCCTTAAGCATTTTGGAGCAGACACTGCACCCCACATGTACCAGGTTCAGTAGATGAACATAGGAAACAATACTGTGTTGACAGCTCACAAGTCTTAACAGGTAAGACGGGACAACCATGAGCCCCTTGCTGACTCCCCCAGCCTGTACTAGAAAATATCTCTTGGGCTGGCTGAACTTACTGGTTTTATCTTTCCTTTGCTTCCTCCCCATTCCCAGCATAGCAGGCCTGACTGTAGCTGCCTTCCCACCACCATCTGCTTTCTTAAAACTTCCCCTACTCCCAGCTCCGCTGCTGTTTCCATACAGGATTGTGCTGGTTTTCCCAGAGAGCAGTCAGGAGGTGGTAAGGGAGGGGGAAGGTCTTACAAATCATCCTTCCTTGCCACATAAAAGTGTGGGACACACTTATCAAGCAGATGTCAATCAGCAAATGCCTTTGGGGCCCAAGATTCAGGGGAAGTAAATCAAGCAAGCTGGCTGTGGCCAGCCTGGGATGTGAGCTGGCACAGCTCCACGTCTCCCTGCAGCAGTGGAGGGCGTGTGCCCTGTACTCCACACACCATTTCTTAGAGAAACAAAGCAGTGCTGACAGCTCCTCTTGGCATTCCTGTCTGCAGACTTGGCTTCCAGTGAAGCATTTCATCTAGTGGGGAGCTGGACAGTGTCTGAGGGGCAAAGAAACCGTCACATCCAGTTTGCAAGCAAAGCCCACGCCGAGCAAACCGCTTTTCCAACCAAGGCTCGTGCCTCAGAGAGTGCGTGGAGCATGCTGGTGGAATTGCTGGGCTTCAGAGCTCAAAGGACAGAAAGCTGCTGAATTGTGCACTGCCCATCAGGGGTTCTACCAGGAGCTGTTAGGAAGTGGGAATGAAGTTCTGGCATGGCAGGAGGTGGCCAATGTCATGAGAGCCGGGTGGAGGGTGTGAGCTGGTTCTTCTCTGGTCCCACTGGGGTATTCAGTTGCGAGATGGCTGTTCCCAAGGCTGTTCCCTGCTCTCTCTGATCCAGCCCTCACATCAGCAGTGGTGGCTTTGCCCGTCCTTGGGGGTGGTGCTCTCTGCCTGCAGAGCTGATCAGCGCCAAATTCCCCTCATTCAGCTTTTCCCTGGGCCTGTTCCTGTGTGCAGCCCCGTTCTGACCTGGCTGTGGGATTTCCCTGAGGGAGCTTTACAGCTCAGTGTGTTTATGGGAGCAGCAGTAAAAATCCAGTCAGAGGTGCTTTTTTCCTCGATTGCTTACCCTCAATGAGGTTCCCCCAGGCCCCAGGGTCCATTAACTTACTGTCTGCCAGCCAATACAGACTCGTTCCACCAGGAACTGGCTTGCTGTTAATGCTGGACCCACCTGGCTTTGGCTCAGGCAGCATCGACTCTTCTTGCCATTTTTAGCACATTCCACTGAACTAATTAGTGTTTTGTGCCCTGAGGGGCTGACAGGGAGGGACAATTTACAGTGTCTGTGCAAGTTTTGCTTGACTGGGTAAAATTCAGTTCCAGCAAGAGTTGTTGTTGTTGGAGTAAGTGGATGGTTTTTACTTCCCCTAGTAGCAGCACATGGGAAGTCAGGCTCTTGCCCATTGCTGGTGTGGAGGGATCCACCTGTGTGTTCCCATCTTGCTGCAGTGGGAAACAGGTGTGTTTGGAAAGCCTGTCTGGGAAGACAAAGCCCTATTGTCCCCACAAAGGCTCCCCAAAGGGTGACTTCACACCCCCTTGAACTGTGAAACTGCCTCTGAGTAAATGCAAAGTCACTGTACCTTTTCACTGCAGAGATGTCTCATGGAAGCTGCTGGGAATTTATTCTCCTGACAAGTGAAACCTGTGTGGACACTATTGCACGGAGTATTTTACCTTTAGCTGCCACTGCTGGAAGGAGGGGCTCTGATGTGTGGTTTGTGTCACACTAGGTGTGGTTACCTATTGGAGTGGAGCAAAATGATCCCCTCAGATTAGACTTCTATTCTTCTTCCCTAGGGAAGAATCCCAAGGCCCAACGTGGCAGGGAGCAGCCAGGTCCCTCCCAGAGGCCGTGCCAGCGGTGCAGGGAGGGACTGGGAGGGTGGCTTGTCAGAAGTGTGTGTGGCATGAGCCCTGTTAAAGGGGTGCAGCAGCCTTAGCTGTGACAGGGCTGGTGTGCACTTGGATTTTCCCTTTCCCTGTAGCTGGGGTCACTGAGAGCCTTTGTGAGCAGCTGTCCCAGCTCTGGAACACCTTCCTCCCATAGCCTGTCCTGGCCAGGTGCTGTTCTTCTCTCCCTGTGCACTTCCATAAGCGGAGTCAGAATGGGACTGTTCTGGTTAAGTCTGTCCTGTGCTGCCTTCTCAGGCCCTGAACAAGCTTCCCAGGGTACTCCAGCACCTGGGAATGGACTGAGATTCTGGGAATGAGGCTCATGAGGTGCTCAAAATAGCCCAGTTCCCAGCAGTGTGTGCAGTCACAGGACAGTTGTGTTGGGCTGGGCTCGATGCCACTGTTGGGGCTGATGGGATTCTGAGCTGTTTGGTCCCTGGGATGGTGAGTGAATGTGCTCTTGGCAATATCACTTCTTTGCTGGGCCGGGGAAGAATATATTTTGGGTCAAATTCAGCTCCTAAGCGTGAAATCTCACTTAGCAAAGGTTAAACAAACCTTAATCGGCCTTGCAGTGTTCCCACCAGCCCTGTCAGAAGAGCTCTGTCAGAGGCTCTTCCCAGAAAATGATAAATGTTCTATACAAGCTGCTTTGTAACTGTAGTGATCCCGCCTGTCCTCTCGTGAGGAATATTCAAGGAATCCTTCAAGAAATGCTGGGAATCAGCATCTCAGCCACGTGCAGAGTGAGACAAGACACAGTTACTGATGTATCTTTCTGTTGATGCTCGTAACCTTTATTTGGCCAGTGCTAGAAAGCAAATACAACGAATTCCCTTTCCTCCCTCTGGTTATTTTGAAACGTGTGGAGTGTCATGATTTTTCTTATTTCTTTCCCTGTAAATTTGCCTGCCTGGGGGATTTGTGGCTGTTCCTGTGACTGAATAATCTAAACCAGCAAAAGGACTCTCTTGTTACCGAAACCCTGTCTATGTATGTTGGTCTTTCAGTGTTGAACAAGCTTTCTTTTCCTGCTAATCCGTTAGAATTTCTTAGTGCAGATGGAAAAACTCTAGTGAAAAACTCAATTTCTACCAAGTTCATACTTTCTCTGTTTCATGTAATATCAATCCAGCCTTGTGGGTACCAGAATACCAATAAAACTTAGGACTTTGACTTTAGGAAAATACAAGAAAACTTAATGCAACAGACAGGAGAGAGGTCCAGCATAGATGTCTAACGTGTTAGTTTTATTTAAAGATGGTCTCTTGGTGCTAGAGCAAGAAATGTTCTTTAAAAAAAAGCATCAAATAAATAAATAAATAAATAAATAAAAATAGGAACAACTTTCTGTTGAGGAGCTTGGAAAGCATCTGGCTTTCACCTTGGGAGGAACAGGTACTGTAAAGCATTCTTCAGAGTAGGGAATAGGGAGGTTGATCCTAATTCCTCCGGGAACCTGCAAACCAAACATGAAATAAGTGTTACTAAAATCTGTTTCCTGATTCAGTCTGCGCCACCATCGTCAACAGTGCTTCTGAAAAACCAATACTGGCTTAAATACTAGGCTAAAATTAACTCCTTTCCCAAACTGGGTCTTCTTAGAGATTTAAAGGGCTGCTCCTCCCCTGCCGTGGCACAGACACTGTCAAGTGGCCCGGGCAGGACTCACCATTGCAGCCCATCCCGCTGAGGGAGCCGATCCGATCGATCCTCCTCCCGAAGCACCCGGAATCTCTCATCATCCTGGGCATCTGCAGCCCCCTCAGCCTCTTGAGGAAGGGGTCCCTGTAGGACAGGGGGGTGTTGGGTGCCAGCCTGGGCTCAGCCTTCTGGTCCTCACTGTCATCGCCGAGTTCTGGGCGGATCTCCTCCTGGGGTCTGGGTTCTTGCAGGTCAGGATTGGACTCCAGGGCTTCAATCATTGCAAACTTGTCCTCCAGCCTCTCCAGCAGAGCCTGTAAGAGAAGGAACCACTTCGTGAAACTCCTAGTTTTGTGGTCATTTGCTAACTCCTCCAGTCATCCCGTTCTACATTCATCCGTAGTCCCATCGGCAGCCCGAGGGAGACTGTCAGGTTGGATCCCAGGTCCCTGAGCTCTGTCCTCTGCATAAATCCCCATTCACAGCAATTCCACCTATGAGAAGATAAAGCTGGGAGCTGAATGAAGCTGCTTGACACCAAGTGTGTCTTACTGGCAAGGTTACAACTCCTGACAGAGAAAAAAAGCCTGAAGTCTGAGTTGCACAAGGAGCTGCCACTGAGCCCAGCCGTGGTTCAGCCTCAGAGAACCTTTGGATCCATAGCCATGTTCTCAGAAGTTGCTGTTTTGTCACCCCTGGCTATTTCAATGGATGACACTTGGAGAAGCTCTTGTTGTTTTCACTGATCTCTGCCCCAGGGGTTACAGGATTGCTGCTCCTTAAAGTAACCAAAAATCCCCACGTGCTAAATTAATGCCTGCTGACTGATTGCTTCCTGGGTACCATTGTCTGTAATTTGTACAGCTTTGTGTGGCAGGGATCAGATAACCTTCTCCAGGGCAGCTCAAGCAATTAGGGGAACCTAATTGCCCATGTCTGGAACTAGAATAGAGAGGAGTGAGCCTCATGGCTTGCCTGACAATAAATGCATGGAAGCCGCTCTTCCTGGCTGCTGGAAACAGCCCAGAGGCACGGGGTGGTTTTTAGCTGTGGCTGACACTGCCAAAGTATCTCAGGGAGTTTGTTCTCAGGCCCTGAGAACAGCTGGTCACTGGTACCAGACCAAGGAAAGGTCCGAGCTTTCAGATTTCATCTTGCAAGACTGAGTCTCAAGCTTGTGTTGTGCTGCAACAATGGATGTTCTCTGTCACTCATTAAAGTTTGCTCTTGGCAATTCCATAGCTCTGGAAGCTTTCCCGGGTGAGCCACGCTAAATAATTATAGTATTCCTCTACCAGCATTTCTAAAATTTGACTTTGGATGCTCCACTTTACCTCCTCATCTCCCATCCATACACAAATCTCTCAAATTCACAAAGCCAGAGCCCTATTGTTGCCCTGCTTCACTGCTCCTGCCCTTTAGTGGGACAGAGAGGAGCCCACCTCAGAGTTTTCTGTTTGTTCTTGTAGAGCTGCTCTGATGGTTTTTTTTCCTCTCTGGAGCTTTGCTCCCAAGGAGATGGATCTTTAAGAGAAAAAGAACCAAAAACCCAAAGCGGACATCCCACAACATCACAATTTTAACTCCCAGTGCTGCCCAGGAGCTCAGGTGAACCCCACACAAGAGGATACTGCCCTACGGAGCTCCTCTGAGCCCCCGTGAAGAGCTGAGGCTTTGCCCCCTGGCATGTGATGGCCGATGTGGCCATTGCTGTCTGATCATGCGAAGGGAAGGCAAAGCACCACCTCACACTCTGCTGAGCACCCCCAAAGTTTAACCTTGAGAAGAGAGAGCGTCCTCACCTCCATGCTGGCCAGTTCTTTGGCAGGACTGAGGCTGTAGATGGGGTTGGCTCTGCTGGACTGGAGCTGGATGAGCAGCAGCAAGAGGAAGCCACAGGAAAACGAGCCTTTAATGTCCATGGCGCCGAGTTCGTTGGGAATAGCGAAGTTCAAGCTGTCTCTTCTGAGATGTCCCTTCAGGTCTCTCTCTTCCTTGTCCTGTCCTCTCTCTTCCGAAGCTCGTCTTTTATACTCTTTGGGTGTGATCTCTGCTTCCTGGGTTATCAGGGGGTTTATCTTGGGCACATTCCAGTCCCACTGCAGGCACGCAGCTCTGTCAAGGGAAGATTCCCTTTATTAGCTGTCATTAGGCAGCAGCCGCCGTTGCTGAGGAATGTATGTCACAAGTCAGTGATTTCATGTCACTCCCCCTCCTCTTGATACCAGGGCTGTGATTACACGGCCCAGTTGGAAATTCTTAGCAATTTTCTTTCAAGAATGGTCAGATTTACGGAGATGGGAAACAATCCCGAAACTGCTCTCAACTGCGCTCTGTTAGAAGATTTCCGTAGAGAAATCACCTTTTACGGGGAAAGCAGAAGGCTTTTCAGAAGAGTATCTGGTGAAGAGTAAAGGCTGAAGATAAATCTACTTTTAGGACACCTACAGCATCGTGCACACTTCCCTTCTATATATGGAATATGTGCGGCCACCGCATACCACAGAGTGTGCTGAAAATCCCAGATTTGGGCCAACTTCTCTCTTCCCGCTGCTGTTGAGGTGATATCACCGTTGAGACTTTGTGTTTGTGTGTTACCAACAGCGGCAGCACCTTGGTCTGCACCTCAGCAAGGACTGACTCCGCGGGGACAGCGAGTGCCTCCAGCCCTCACCGCCGAAAACACTGTCCCTGTTAACAGCCAAACCTGTAAATAATGGGATTTCTTTAAACATCGATGGTAAGGCTTGACCCTACAGCAATAAAATGGGAAGGCTGGATGGCCAGCTACAGGAATAGCCTTCGTGTATCCTCACACAAGAAAGCAACTTGCTCGATGAGAAATTTCAATAGACGGCTCTCGGTGTTACTCAGAAAGGAATGAGAGTCTGCCCCCATGGAAGAATGGGTGAATTTGTGTCTGTGTGTGTTTTGGGAGGGGCTAAAATGAAATCTTCAGTTTAATATATTAAAACCGAAAAGTATTTATTTATTTGAGTGCTGAAGTTTTTTAAATTGGCTAAAAACTGCCTGTTCTTAAATGAAATACAAACTTTCTGCAAATTCCTCTTCCATTGTTGTCTTTGTGAATATAATGCAACTAAAAATAAATCTTTTTTTTACAGAGGTGCAAGAGCTCTAAATTGTGAAGCACATTGTTTGCCCCATGTTTTCCTAATGTTTCTTTTTATTTTAAATTGAAACAAGAAGGCATGTCTATAATCTGTTGACTTTTCATACGAACATAGATCTTGAAAGGATCTCCTGAGTAGTTTCTAAATAATAAAACATTGATAAAATATTTCTCATGTCTTAAATGTTTTAACATGGTATTTGTGTACAAACATGTGGACATACTGTTCACATGATCAGCTACCAAAATTATACAGGAAAGGACATTCCCAAGGTTGTGGAGTCATGTTCAGATGCTACTTTTTCCTAATATAGTCTGAATTCAGCCCAACTCTGCGTGTGTTCTGATGAAACCCTTTATTATAACAACTTTCTCTATTTTCCCTCCATGCTTTCTTTTTTTCAGTATATGGAGGAAATGCTTGGGGTTTTTTGTATTACCCTCAACACGTTTTGTGCTATTAAGAACTAAGCTCCTGATAGCTTTTTTTTTTTTAATTAACACCCCATGATGCAGTGTCTGTATAATTCACTAATTAGTTACAATCATTCTCTTCCTGCTGCTCTTGGTGTGAGTGTTGGTGTTTGTTTACACGAGGTGTAACTTCGTTTTGTAAACTGCAGAAGTGTGACAAGATAAACCAGAATTATTCATTAGTACTCTGTGTCCAATTTAAGATAATTAAGATCTGTTATTGCTGTATTTTTTGTTTCTTTCCTTTCACACACACACACACAAAATATTCTCTCGTGCTGTCTCTGCACAGAACCGTTTTGCCACTTGCTGTGAGCTTTGCTCTGTGGGGGCTTTTTTTGCACAGTAAAATGTCAGAACTCAGCTCATCATTGTTAGAGCTCTGAAACTCACTTGTTTCTTTGTTTTAGCTCAGTGTCACCACCCTGGTAAGATGAATGTGAACTTAAGGCTTTATAGCCCAGCGATGGATAGTCGGGATCCAGGCACTGCCTGTGCTCAGCTGCACATTTCCCCGGTAAAAGCTCTGTCAGGAGCCCAAACAGGGCAGCGGGTTCCTATAAAAAGCCTAATGTGACTGGTTTTAGGGTCGGAAAACTGGCGCGTTTCCTCAGCCTCGCAGGGAATGGGGTGGGAGGTGTGGGGACGAGAGGCTCCCTTAGAGCAGCTCTGGTTGCTCGGAGCAGAGAGGAGAAGCACCGAAGGTGCCGCTGCAGCCCGGCTGAGGATCCCTGCGAGGAGGAGGATGGACAGAGCCCGGCTGAGGGTCGCATTGCCCCTTCCCCGGCAGGAGGATTCTACGCCCTTGTTTTTCAGCCGTGTAAGGCTGAGGTGTGTAAGCCTGGGGGTGGTGCCACGTGGATTCCTTCTGCTGATAAACCTGTCCCTAAGTGCCACCCCGACCTGCCGCACGTCCCTCCCGCGATGTCCATTCTCCTACTGCCGTTCCGCGGCTGAAGAGTCTGAGCTGGTTGTAAGGAGCCTTTGGAGCAGCCTTTGTTCCGAGGAAGAGGCTGGATTTGGATTCCTTTCATCTCCCAGTGATTAAACCCTTTGACAAAACTATACCATAGCCCACCCAAGCTCTCTTTCCCCGCAGTTTGGTTAGATTGAGAAGGAAATTAGGAGATGAGGCAGTGTGAGAATCAAAAGGGAAATGTAAAAATGTCCAGAGCTGCCATACTGCCGTTAAGACAGTTAAGTGGCGCCTCACTTTTTCTAAGAGGGGAAATTAATTTTTGTCCCAAACATGGATTATTTCTCCCGGTGATCGGGATGTATTCTCACTGTGTGGTGGCTGCCTCTTTCTTTGCTGGACTCTCCAGGCTCAGTGCGGGCAGCAGGGAGCTCCGGGCAGGCGGGGGGAGCCCGGCAGAGCCCGGCAGAGCCCGGCGGTGCCGGCTCTCGGCGTGCGGGGGACTGGCGTCTGTCCCGGGTGCTGAAGCCCTGGTAGCCCTTCGTCCGCAGCCAAAGGTGTTTTTAAAGCGATGGAGCCCCTCTCTCCTCAGCGGCCCCCTCTGTGCCGGCCCGCCGTGCCAAACCTGGCGCTGGGTACCCATGGCACAGGGGTGCGTGTCGGACACCAGCTGGAAGTAACCCCGAGCCCGGCGCCCACCTCCTGGGAGCATTCCCTGCCAGCAGCCGTGAAGCCATCGCGAAAGGCATCCCGGCTCCCTGCCGCGGTCCTGGAGCTGGCAGCGGTGCCTGGCACGGCCTCTTCACTGCAGCGAGGAGGGTCACGGGACTGACCATCGTCCTGGAAGGGTGCAACCCCCATCCTTCCTGCTGCTGCGACCCTCCGCAAAGGCTTACCCAGACCGCGCGTGGTGCTCTGGCCAGGGTCGGGAGGGCAGAAGGAGAAGAGCGCTTGGAGGGGACTTCTGTGTCTTCTGACCGTGTGCTAGGCCATGACCAAAAAAAAAAAACCACTCAGAAAAAGCGATGCAGGCTTTGTGCGAAAGCTTATTGCTCGACACCCCGCCGCCGCGGGTCCGGGGGCAGCCGCGGGTCCGGCTGCTGGACACCGGCCTGGAGGCTCGGGGAGCGCTTGGGAGCGGGTCCAGGCTTCAGCTTCTCCTTCTCCTCCAGAAACCTGGGAGAGGAGGGCAGGGAGCTGCGGGGGGAGCCGCTCCGAGCCTTCAGCCGGGGACGGCGGCCGCTCCCGCCCCGGGGCTCAGAACCGGCGGCATCCCAGCCCCATGTGCGTTCCCGGCCTCTCCAAGCTGGCCCCAAAGCAGCCGGAGAAGTGCCCCGGTCGGAGGGAGGACGGGAGGCTCCTCACCGGCTCTGCCCTTCACCGGCACCGGGGTCCGCAACCCCGGGAGCTGCCGCCCCATCCGCCGCCCTCAGCCCCGACTGCAGGCTCGTCCTCCAGGCCTGGCTCCCCATCCTCCTCCCGGAGCTGCCCCAGCGCCTCCAGGAGGTCCTGCAGAGGGAAGAAGAGGGAGGATATGGAGCCCCAGGTGGTTTTGTTTAAGGCATCACAGCAGAGAAGAACCTGGCAGAGAAATGAGGTGTGTGCTGTGAAGGCAGGGAACAGGAACGAAGGAAGCTCACGCCAGGTGGGAGTGTTACGTTGATACAGAATAAGAGCAGATATGGGAGAGGATGTGAGTCAGCCTCGATTTTGTGTGTCCTAGGGACAGACAGGAATGGAGAGGGATAAAGCAGTGAGAGTGTACAGGATCTGTGTGATGACCAAGGGGAATAAATACAACTTAGCCCTCTAATAATAAACTAGTCAGAAATGAGTCTTGGATGAGACCAGATCTCGACTGCTGCCTAACATCACTTGTAATCAGGTTCCCCAAAAGAAGACACATTTGAGAAAGTTATATCTGTGTTTCTTTCTGTGTAGGAGCAGTTTTATTGGAGGCTTTTCTCCTCAGCCCCTTCTGTAATCCTGGTCTGTAAATTCATGAACCGCTGCTTAGCGGGGATGGACCTGGCACAGCCAGAGATGAGCTTCCCCCATCTGACTGGCATCCTCACTTCAAAGCTCAGCTTTGATTATTGAAATGATAATAGAACTCAGCAAATTACCTGAAGTACAAACACTCTTGGTTTCAGTCCTGGGGATTTAATTATGGAGCCTTCTATGTGAAATAAAATGTTCTTGCTTCCTGAAAAGTGGCTTTTTAAAATGTTCCCACAAAATGCCAGGTGATGGGATGGCACATTACCAGCTCGGCCTCTATAATTGTAGCCCTCATCTGTTTCTTGTTCATCTTCTGTAGGATTCTGTTCACAAGTGCTCACAGCTCAGACTTCAACCACCTCTGACGCCCGTTATTTTCCTGCAAATAACTTCAATGCCCCACAGTTCACGTTCGTGCAGCTGAGTTTGGAAACAAGCTGAGGATGTTTGGGAAGCAAACTCCAGCAGCACTTACCTTTCACTGGATTTTCATCGAAATTTCAGCGTTAGGAAGCTTTTATGCCTGTGAGAATGTCCCTGCCCTGAGGGTTACTGGGAACTGGGAACCAGCTTTAGACTCAGGATTGGTAGGAAGGGGGCTGTAACCTTCCCATTAGCAAATGTCACAAACACTGGTTCCTCGAAAGTGAGCAGGTCTGCTTCTTCTTAGCCAAAGTAAATTTTTAGTCTTAAGCCATGTGTAGTCTATTTATTGATATGAAATTATGGTGAAAACTGCTTTGTTCTTTCCTCTTCCATTCCTGACTTTAAGTCTTCATCTGACTGGTGAGATCCTTTGTTTTCTTGTGATTTTTGCTTAGGAAAGGCAACATGATATATGCATTATATTCGTTATATAATCCGTTGTTGGGGATCTTGTACTCAGGGTTGTCTGTAAATTCCACTGAGTGCCTGTTCAGGGCATTTTCAGTGTTGCTGCTGCTTTGTTACTAAAGTTAACTTAAACAGATTAAGCAGCAAACAGCATAAGACCTAACCAAAACTGTTAACCTGGAAAGCCTCCAGGATATGTTTTTGAATTTTCTGCTCAGTGCTTTGAAACACCTGGATCTACCTACGGAAGAGCAGGGTGCCCTTGGACTTCCTTCAAAGAAGGGCAGTGTTATTTTCTGGTTTGGTTGTATCTTTTGGAATAAGATATAATAGGAAGAACCAGTTGTTTTCCTCTGTCAGTGGCAGATCTAAATGCAGACTCACTGCTTTCTACTGATGCCACTAAGAGACCCACCCTTAGTTCAAGCTGTGGGGCAAAAACTTGGGGTTTTGCGTGTCCTGATTCCTGATTACCAGACAGCAGCCCCTGAAATGCCTCTGAACTCCAGTGGATTGTTTCTAACTGCAAACTGGGGCTCTGTTTCAGGAATGGCACATGAGAGAACCACAGCAAAGGCTTGAAGCAAATTCACTAAACCACAGAAAACAGTTTATTGCCTGTGGCATAATGAGACTTGTTTATTTACACATCTAGTACACAAAGAGTACAAACGCGGCTTTTTTGTAACTAAATTTCAGATAGATGTTCCCACGTAATTACTCTGATACAAACAGGCAGGACAGCAAAGTCGTGTTCTGTTAGCCAGGTAATTCAGGGGAGAAGTGGGTGCCATGTGCTCAGTACATCGTGTAGTAGATGGTGGAGCCAATATGAAAAAGAGCTGAATATCTCCGTGAAAGGCAACAGGTCCTTTGAAACCTCAAAGCCAGTCCTGCCAAGAAAGCAGAGGAATAAAATACATAAAAGGAAGAGAAATGTACGGGATTTCACACACGGAAAATAACTGATTTCTGACTGTTCTAGGGCCGGGTTCAGCCCCACTGTTCTGCTCAGAGTTTCTTAGGATAGAAACAAATATCCCGGGGGGAGCTGGTGAAAAACCTCTCTGAACTGGCTGCTGTGAGGAGGTGAAATGCCCACAGCTGAGGTAGAGGAAGGGTGAAGGCAGATGAAGAGATTTTAACTATATATCATCTGATGGCAGTGAATTCCAAGGAGGGTAAAATAATGGAATGTGTTTGTGATAGGAAGGCAAAAGTTACTTTAAGGCATCATTTCATTAAAACTGGATTAACTCTGTTCTTCTGCAGGTTACACACATACACAGACAGAGACCTGCCTCTGGCTTTCTCTTACCACAGTGCAGAGTCAGCAGCCCAGGCCACTGAGGGACCCAATTCTGTCCAGCCTGACACCAAAACAGCCCCTGGGGAGGCCCTTCTTGCTTCTGCCTCGGTATCTGCGGGATAAACTCAGGAGGTCGCTGAAGAATCTCTGGATTGCACTGTCCCCCATGGACACTGCACTGTCCCCCATGGACACACTCTGGGGCTGCTCCCTGGTGTTCTGGGGCCACTGCAGTTCAGGCTCTTCCTGGTCAAAGACACCTCCTGGGATCAGCTCATCTTGCTCATGGCCCCTCTCTTCTGAGACCAGGGGATGCTCCGGATCTTCATCCAACAGTTTGGAGAGACTCTGGAAAAAGGGAAGAGTAGGAGGTGGAGAGGGAGGAGAAGGAAGGATTCTGGAAATTGTCGTTATTTTCATATAAGCCACGCTCAGCACTAATTTTGAGGACATTTATTTTTAACACTTATCAAAGGATGAAAGTACTGAAGTGGTTTCTGAAGCTGCTGATGATTATCTTTAGTTTCTTCTGGCTCACAAAGCTTGTCTGAGCTAACTCTGAATGCTCTCTCAAGGTGCTCTTAGGTTATATGCTTTTGGTGAATCCTATAGTTCTGAGCTGTCAGACTGCCAGTTAATCCTTTCCTGGAGCTGGGGTATGGGATAAATCGTGAAAAATTATGAAAGAGCCTTGGTCAAGTGAATAAGGAACAAGAAAAATATAGTTGATATGTTGGAATAATAAAAGAATCAAAGCAATAACATGCTGGAATTGGTGCTGAAGGACTATATTAAGTATTTCTTTACAGACTGGGAGGTTACTTCATATTTGGCAATACCAGATCCCTTGTCCAGTAGCTGAAATGTGTTTTCCTTCCCACTTGGCATTGCTGCACACACAAATACACACAGACACACATACACACTTCTCCCTTTTTCTTGTGTTCTGCCTCTGGGACACCCAAGCAGGAGCTGCATTGCTGCACCACTGAGCTGAGGAGGAGATCCTGCAGGTACAATCCCGTAATTCCTCTTCCAGCCAAAACCAGGGAATTCAGGGAGGAGCATGCAGATGACTGCTCTGGGGCTGGAGATCACAGTCCTTCCAGGATGATTCCTTTTACTCTAAAAGGTCACTGTTTTACTCAGTCACAGGATGACCCTGTATCTCCAGTCCCCAAACTGACCCCACAAGGAAAAAAAAAAAAAAAAAGCAGCAAAACATTTTCCTTTCGACTGCCTCGTGTGATCAGAAACTTAAATCCAGTAATCAACGACTTTAGTTTCCCCCTGTTTAATAACTCTGTGTCTGCCCACCTCAGGGTTCTTGCTGTCATGATCTCTCTTGACTTTCTCCTGCTGCTTTAGCTGGGTTGGAAGAAATATCTGAAGTGTCTAATTCCTAAAGAAGCATCAGCTTCTCTCTGCTCTGTTGAGCAACCAGTCACTTACCTGTAAGCTGGAAATGGACCTGGCCCCTGCCTGGTTTTGATTGACAATGAGCAGCACAAGGAATCCAGGGCAAAAAAGAAGTTTCAGGTTCATGTTCTTGTTTTTGGTGCCTCTGATTCCTCCTTCCCTCGAGTCTCTCCAGTTCAGTGTTGCTCTGTGTCTCCAGCTATCAGCATTTATATCTTCCTCCAATCCCTCCCAAGGCCACCTTTTGAGTTCCTGCTAGTGCAAGGATTGGTTTGAGGTTCTGACCTGTTTTCATCCTCCCAGGAGGAGGAGGAGGAGGAGGAGGAGGGAGGCAATAGTTCTCTTTTCTGATGGGGAATGAAAGGAGCACTTTACACTTGGGCAATGCAGCATCGTTCTGCTGCTGTGCATCTGGAGGGCTCTGCAGGCTGCTGTCCTGTGCCACTGCTGTTTGTCAGGGTGCTCAGCTCAGTGTTCCTCGGGCTCACTGCTAAACCTTTCCTTTTCCTCCAGAGAAAAACAATTGTGAGAGATATGAAGTGAGACAGGAAGGGAATTGTACCCACTACACCTTCACTGGGCTCCTGTGAAACACCCAACCACGGGGATGGGGGTCTCAGAAAACATGCTGTGTAAGAACTCAGTGTTATTATATAATAACATGAGATTATAATACAACAACATAACAGATAATCTGATGTTACTGATTTATGATCTGAAAGAGTGTAATTTGGAGAAGAAGGGAAATCAAAGTCTTAAAAATAAAACAAGTTGCATCAGTTACTTGCCTGAGAGTGTGGCTGAAAACCAGGCTGACACGCACAGAAAGCTTCACAGAAAGGTTTAAACTGAGGCAGAAATTCCTCTTTCCCTGAATCCAGCTTAAAACATTTCCTTTATGTGTTCCTTCTCAGTCTGTTAGACTCAATTTTGTATTAAAGCTGAAATCTGTCTGAAAGGAAGCACAGGCTTGAAATTTGGCCCCACTGAGAAATTGAAATGTTCCTGAGTGTGCAGTGATACATCCTGACCTTTCGTGGCATTTTTGCACACACGTGGTGCTCAAAGTTAAAGGCCGTTGAACTGGATCTGTACAGAGGACGAGGAAATTAAGGACCATCTGGCATTTTTCATCTGATATTCGAGTTCCTGGAACCGTGGAAGCCAGGTTTCAGTACCAACCTGTTGCTCCTGAAGGCTTGGAAAAAAATAATTCTGTGATGTGCCAGTGGGTTTATAGTTTTCAATGGTTTTTTTTCATGCGCAGATCAGTTTGAGACATAAAGTTGTTAAGTGTCTCTGGAAGTGGGTATTGTGAGGAGATGGCTTCTAAACATCCCTCTGTGACAGAGAGGGAGGTCTGATGTGATTATATTTTATCTGATGTTTGATTAAAACCACGTTTAATACGAGTCTTAGAAAATGAAATCATCATTTCAGAGGTTTGAGGTGAGTACTTTGCAGTGTGACAGGACAGTGAGAGAAGGACAGGGCAGTTTCAGGGTTGTCTCTTCTCCTCTTCAAAAGCCCAGGGTTGCTTCGGCGGTTTGACTGGCTTGTCACAAGTCTGCATGGATGTAGATAATTAATCTTCTAGACCTCCAGATCTCTGAACTTGTTTTGGGGTACTGCTGAATTCTCTCTGGTTGCTGTTGGACATACACACCAGCACAGTCCTCACCTATGACTGTGCTGGGAAAGTCAGAATGACTAAGGTTGGAAAGGACTTTCAGAAGTCTGTGGTGCAATCCTGTGTTAAAAGCAGAGCCAACTTAGATGAAGTTTCTCAGTGCCCTGTCAAGTTGAATTTCAAGAATCTTTAAGAAACATCGATTTCCTAACATCTACTTGGAATTTTCCCTGTTGCAATTGGTGTCACTGCCTCTCCTCCTAATGCATTGCAGCTGGATGTTGTCTGTGAGCACAACAAAAGGGTTTTCCATCTGCCAAACAGTGACCCTCCATGGGAGGGTGTTTCAGAGGGTGCTGCATAACCCAGACAAGGAGGGCAGCTTCAGTCCAGGTAGTCAACACCTGGGTTCAAATCAGGTTTGGTGCAGTGACAAGGAGTTAGGAAGAGAAAACATCTCTGCTTTACCTTCTGGCTCCTCTCAGGATTTCAGAACTTGCCACTAAGGGTGGTGCAGTTAAGATGGAGACTTCAGCACAAACTTCAGTCTGTAAAGAAGGGAGGAACCCCTGAGGACAAGAACAAATTTTTGGGAGGCAGGAAATAGGTCTGTGCCCCTTTCTGAAGTGGTTTGGGTGTTCCTTTTTGTGGCAAATCCTCCCTAAGGGGTGGAAGGAAGTATCAGGAAAGTGGCAGGTTGGTGTGTGTTGCTCGTCTCCAACAGGAAATTGTTTTCCAGGCTTACTGAGATATTTCTCCTGTACCAGCAGAGGTCTGATTAAAAGAGTAGGATCAGAACAAAGTGTCTGTCTGGGGATGTATCTGCCTCATCTCCCCAGGCTGCCGTGAGGAAGGAGAGCTCTGAAGTTGATGGTGCACGGCCTCCTTAGACAGGCATCATTAGAGCACTGCTCAACTCATCCTCCTCCCCCCCAGCTCAGAGACCCCTTCAGCCTCCCCCTCCTTCCCAGCTGCTCAGGCCAACATTCCCTGGCTCACTGCAGCTGGCTGAAAGGGCAGGGACGTGTTTGCAGAGCTTCCCTCACAGTGGGATCGCCAAGTCCGTGATGGAAGCCGGCACCAGGCGCCCCTCATTAGGAGACATTAACTTTTATCTGTGGTCTCCAAGCACTTGCCTGGTTGTCCCCCTCCCTTGCCCTCTCCCAAGTGGTCTGGAGCTGAGCTGGGCAAGGCTCAGTGCACGGCAGCATCCCAAGCCCAGGCCTGGTGGGAATTGCTGGGCTGCAGGAGCTCTGTTTTCTCACACAGGAGGGCCCTGGAGCAGGAGGGGGCACGGGGAGATCTCTACAGAGAAGAGACTGAGCACAGACACTGAGCTCACTAATTAATGCCCACTGATCTCTTTGGTGGGCTGTTTTTGGGGATGTTTTCCTCTGTAGCCCTTGGGACAAGAAGGGGCCAAGAGCACCTAAGGACAAGGAGGGCAGCAGGCTGGTGTTTGGTAACGGGCTGTAGGTGGTTCTGGAGCGCTGGGCTTTGATGGCATAATTTTAATGTTAAGTTTGTCAGGCACATTTATCACATTCTTCTGGTGGTAACGAAGCCCAGCAGGGAGGCAGCAGTGAGCAGGGGGAGACCCAACAAAGTCGATCCTGGAACAAATGGGAAACAAGTTGAGGAGTTCAGAGCAGTGGCACAAGAGTTTCAGTCAGTGCCTGGTGAGAGGCAGAGGCTTAAGGAAGTGCTCGTGGACCATAAATCCTCACCTGAAACTCTATTTTTGGCTAAGCTTCACCTCTATCAAGATGAACAGCATCTTGCTTCCCAGCTTTTTTGGAAAGGTGGAAATGTCCACGCGGTCAAGTTGCAGGTATTCACAGTGCAGCTGAAAACAGCAATTAGCTGTGCATGGTTTTAAACCATGTGAGTCTTTTTTAGTCCTGTGGCAGCCAGTCTGCTCCTCCATAACCTTTAAGTGGGGTCTCAGGAATTCTGGGGCTGATCTTGCCCTAAACTGTTCAGAATCTTAGTCTTTTATTCGCTGCGTTGCACGAGATACCTTTGATGTTTGGACTGAGATCTAATTTGGCCTACATATGATTACCTTACTACAGAAATGCTGGACTTTCAGAGGGAGCAGTTTGGGCCTCAGTTGAAGGAATTGTTAGTGAAGCACACAACTAGTTGGCACTGCCAGCAGAACGGCTGCAGTGCTGGTCTGCAGATCAAAACCTCTGACAGGAGGCAGAAAGAGAGCCGTTCATGGGCAGCGTGGGCGTGACATATCCCCAGATGTTTTGGGCTGAGAGACATTTTCCCCAGCAAAACCAGAAGGTCACTCCTGCGAGATCCCACCTGGCCTTTCACTTCGTTCCCGAGGTGTGTGGGGACCTCTCCTGGTGAGCGCAGAACGTGCCTCAAGCTCGGTCAGAGCAAGTTCTGCTTCAAGGAGAGAAAACGGATCAGACACAGAGGTTTTGATAAAAAGATCACTTCAGAATCGAGAACGTGGTACAGGCAGCGTGGGAAGGGGCTGAGGGGCTCTTCTGCAGGGATTAGGCTCTAGTAGCCACGGAGGTGTGTGTGAGTGGTTATGTCCTAGGAAGGCACATGGTATGTGTGTGATGCATGAATGCTTGTGCTTCATATTCAAAAGTTTGAGTGTCACATGCTCTGGTGGGTGGTTAAGTTTAGTTCCAACTCTAGGTGTGTTGATCTGGACTCCTACAGTGGATTTGGCAGAATGTTAAGCTTCTGTAAGAAGGGATGGGAGCAGGGAGGTTGTTTCTTAAGCATTTGGTCCGGGGTAACATCTGCCAGGTTTTGTGACCCAGCTCACCCCGGCACAGCTGGGAGCAGTGTCGCCAGGGCCCATGGATCGAGGTTTGCTGGCCAGGCAGCCAAATCAAGGGGCAAGAGGTCACGCTCTCCCATTGTGCTATTTATTGCTGCATGCCACTGGTGAGTGTGCAGAGTGCAGGAGAAGCCATTTCTAGAAATGGCCAAACAGCTACAGCCATGAAATGGCACCTGTCCGAGAAGTTGCCGTGGTTGTTTACTTCCCTTCTCCTAATGGACTGGTGATAAACCTAAAAATAGCCTGACTAACTAAAAATGTGGTCATTACATAAAACCTGTCGTCCACAAAAGCACCCAGTAGGTTTTGTTCAGCCCGTGAGAGTGGTGCTGTGCATAACCTCAATTTCGTGTTCCCAGAGCAGGATCCCAGTTGTCCACTGGTTTTGACACATCTCAGACACGTGGACTTGGCCTGACCAGAGAGTTGTGTAGGTCGATCCCTGCGTTTTGAGAACAGGGATGTAAACTGTCCTGGTTTCTGTTTGGGATTCACGTGTGTATTATTTTTCTTCCTGCCAGCATTTACAGTCCTTTTCAGCGTCTCTTCTCACCGGTTGAGGCACAACTGCACGCTTGCATTGTGACTGGAAAGCAAATCCTTCATGCCAGGCTGGCTGTGCCAGGGAGGCCATCCTGGAATTCCACAGTTGGGTGCACGTTAGGCTGAGTGTGAACAGGAGAGCTCCTTCCTGCCTCAGGAGGCTGAGCTGCAGTGGTAGGAATGCAGCCTCACCCAGAGCTTAGCAAAGCCTCTCTTTCTCAGGAACTCAGTGTGGCTGTGGTGGCTCTTATCATCCCTTTGACATCTCTTCTTTGTGTTCCCAGAAAATACTCACTGTGTCTGCCAAGCTTCTGGAAATAGCTGCCTCCTTTTGTGGTGGAGGGTGGCAGGGCCGTGGGCCAGAGGGGCAGGATATTTTAGCTGTTGCTCCTCAGCACAGCGTGATGGGCGAGCAGCCTTTCGAACACCAACACTGCTAAAGCTGAGATAAGGTGCTCAGGCTACAGGACTGGAGCCTGTGTTCGTGCTTGAGATAAGCTCCACTGTCAGCGCCACATTCACACCTCCCCTGTCACATCAGGCACCCCATGGAGCTGCCTTTCCCACCAGTCACTTGCTGCAAAGCCTCAGCACGGGGGTATCAGGCCCACAGAGTCCCCAGGGGCTGCTCCATGTGCCCTTGTGGTGACATTGTGAGGGGGGATATACTGTGAGGGGGAACAGATTTGTCACCAAGGACTGTCACCCAGAACTTTGGACTCAACCACTTCCCCTTGGGATGCACTGTCCAGCCTTTGCAGTCTGGACAAAAGAGTAATGGGTGGACTGGCCATATGGAATGGGGGATGTCCAGTGCTATGGCTGCTTCCCTGTGTGGGTGCAAACACCAAATACACCGTTTGAAATGACACAGGCTAGGGCCAGGCAGTTAAATCTGCCTATGGATGCTGAGGAAAGCAATAATTTCTCTGTAAAAGTAAGAGTCAAATGATGAGTGTCTATGGGCTGGCAAAGCCTTCTAGAATTACAGGATTTCATTTAATTTACGGGGGGAGAAGACAGCTGTGTTAAGCAACTGAATGCCACAAGAGAGATGAAGCCCTTGGGGCTGTGCCAATGGGCAAAAGAATCATTCCTGTGATCAAGATGGTTTAATGAGTGCAGATCCAGAGTCTAAACCGAGCTTAGGGGTGAGGACAATGTGGGTTCAGAGGTTTCCTCTGAAAAGGAGGTGCGTGGTGTCAGCTTCAGCTCACAAAAGTGCTCCTTGTCAAGGCAAGTTGTGTTATTCCCACACTTCCAGTGGGCTTGTATGGATGGGGAAATGCACAGGATTTTTCACCAAGGTCCTCTGTTCATTAAGTGACTGGAGAATTAAGGTTGCTGCTCAGGTTAATAAGACTGTCAGTCACATTGAGAATCCCAGAAACTGGTCGCTGCTGACCACTTGCACAGGTACAGCTTCAGTTCTCTCTCCTTCTCTCTGGGTGTTTCAGTCCAAACCCTGAAAGGTTTCCAACATATATTGGACTAAATTCTTTACTGTTTTAGGTGTGCCTGCCTGATAGGCTGTGGGAAATGCTGGACTCCCTTTCCTCCATGGCCTGTTAAAAGGGGGCCACCTTCAGCCAGAACTAACAGCCCAGGTGACACTGCTGTGCCCTGCTGCAGTCAGCAGAGTGCCCAAGAGTAAGTTTGATCCACGTCTGTCTGAACTTCCTGAGCTGGGAGTGATTTCTGCTGTGTATCCACTCACTCTGCCCTCCAAGACTAGGCTCTGTCTGCTCTGCTTTGAAAGATGGATGGGAAAGCTATGCAAGAATAAGCAATAATGGGCAGATAGGACAAGAATACAGCCACACAATCTGCTTTTTATAGAAAACAGTGCCTCAGTGCTTTCTGAAACGTGGGAGGACCTTTCCAAGGGTCTTAATCTGAGCACTCAAAACCCCTCTTTGAAAAAAACCCACTTTCATGAGCAGGTGTCTACACTTTAAACCCTTCACTGGGTTTTGTTAAAACCAGCACATTAGTGTGGCTCCTCTTTGCACAACTGATGGAGGCCACAGAACCTCAGAGGCAGAAAGTGCTTTTAGTGCCCCTTTCCCACTGGAGATTCTTCACATAACTTCTGCCTTGTTTGACCAAGAGGGTTTGTTTTACCATGTCACCCCCCTGAGGATAACAGCACATTTTCTGCGTGGTGTTGAAGTGTGAAGACCATTGTGAGCCATGACATCATATCTCAGGCCAGAGCAGAGCAGGAAATGAATGACCAAGAAGGCCTAAAATATTGGCCATGGGAAGAATGAATGGAGGAGAGAAGGGATATGATACAGCAACATTCTTTGGCCCAGATAGGTCAGGTGCACCTGACAAGTGTAATAGGACAGGGAGATCTTTCACACTTTAGCACATGATGATATTTTAGTGCAGAGAGATGGTTTGTGAGAGGCAGAGGTGAATCAGGGTGCAAATCCTCTAGATGACACACTAATAAACCAGAGCTGCTCTCAGACAACGAGGAGTAAAGGGAATATGGTCCTGAACAGATAGACTGCTCCAAATCTGACCTTCCTTTAACTTTGGGAGGCTTAAAATGAATTCTCACTCCCAGTCTTTCATCACAGCTAGAACAGTAACTTCCTCCAAACATATCAAAACTACCAGTAGAGAAAGATGTGTATATTAATGGCTGTGGCTGTTTTGGGGGGTGGAGGGGAAGGAAGGTGGGTGCAGCAGAAAAGCAGTAAACTACATTTTCTAGAAAATCTAACGGTGCTTTGCAAAAATAAATCATTATAAATTCGGGTTCATAGACTGAATAGCCTCAATTACTTTTTAACCAGAAGGGGATTAGTTAATTTAGAGATTTTTTTTTTAAAGAAGGTCTTACTCAGTGCGTTACAAAGCTGAGGGCTTGTTTTGGTCCAAGGTTCCTCCAGCCACGGGACTGACCACTGAAGTCAGAGCCAAGATGAACCTTCAGGCTGGGTCATGGAGGTCTGACTTTGCCCACAGGACAGAAAGTCTTTGTTAAAGTTCAAACAGACCTGACACTCAGACAGATCTCACACTGCCTTGCTGCTGGTTTTGGAAATGATCCGTTCTCTAAATTGCTAGAGCACATTCCTCTCTCTGTACATCTCTCTCCTTGTTTCCTTGTGTCAAGCGTTGAGAGCAGGATGATTTCAACTAAGACTCAGCTGCTTTTAGGTCTTTTATTCTGTAATTCTATAGGAGACAGGATTGGCCAGTGTAAGTATATTTAAGTATTGGATTGAGAAGTGGAAATGTGCATAATTTTGAGGATCTTGCCTGCTGTCTAAACAAGTGTTTGTATTTCTCCCCTGCACAGAATGTGTGTGATGCTCCCCTGTGGTGTGAAACCAGGTTGTTGTCTGTGCAGCTTTGCAGCAAGAATGAACGAGAGCTTTTGCAGGTACTCAGTAATTGCCTCATGACCAGAAAGCTTCCACTGGAGGAGAAAGTCTGCATTTAACACTTCTATACCTCCCAGCTGTAACACTGTGTGGCTTTCCTGGGCTGCTTTTTGCACATCCCTGATCATTACACTACTGTACTTTAAACCTCAGGACGGATCTCTGGGAGCTTGACTTGGTGCCCCTTCACTGAGCATCAAAGCAAGTACCTCCCCTGAGGCAGCAAAACGTCCTGTCCCTCGGGGATGAGCTTTTAGGCCCCGTGCCCACCAATTTGTGCCCCGATGATCCCACCAGCCCGAGGCTGCGGAGCACAAGTGCTGGTGGGCCACAGGGGGAAGGCAGAAAGCTCAAGAAGGCAGGAATTCCTAGAGCAGCAAGAGTGGGGGGGAGTGTGGGGAAGAGGAGGCTGAAGAGCCCCTCACGAACAGTGCAAGAATCCCAGTTTTGCCCTGGCTCCAGCTTCCCTTATCCGGGAGCGCCGGGCGGCGGGACCTGTCGACACGTCTGCCTCGCGCCCCGCTCCTCTCCCGGCTGCCCACAGATACAGAGTGGCTTGAACAAGTTCCAGTGCCCCATCCCAGAGCTTCCCAGGGCCCTGCCACGCCAGGCAGCAGGGTGACATCACTGCCAACAGTGTAAACGCTTCCTGTGTCACATTCCCCACTGAAGAGCCTCTTGCCAAACCCTCGTCGTCCTACACAGTCTTTTTAGGAACAAATGGTCTAATTTTAACCTGACTGCCACAAACACCTTCCTGAAATAGGTCCTGACTCTCTCCCTGCCTTGTGGGTGTTCTTGAGAGTTTAAAAACAAAGTCCCTCGTCCTCGGGGTGCCCAGCGAAGGCCTGTGAGCCCTGGGAGGTGGCAGGAGCTGTGCCAGGAGCTGCTGTCACTGTCAGACCCACACGGAGCTGGGCCGGGGCAGGAAGGTTCCAGAGGCAGACACTCAGGTGCTGCACAGCACAAAGTTGGATGGATATGGTCCAATCTGCGTGAGTTGTTCTGTATTTCCAGGACTTTGCAATAGAAAGAACTTGTTGCTTTCTGGACTGGCTGCAGCCACACATGACATTCCAAAGTGCAATGAATGGACTTGGTGTCCTCTGGTTTGCCCAGGACAACTGCTCTGGTCACCATCCTTTCTTTTTTGGGGTCTAACTGGGTGAACCCTGGCCCAGGGGTTAAACTGGTTCTGATCCCACAGTGAAGTCAGTTCCTATCTGGCTGTGCTGTCCTTGAAGGGCACGTGCAGCAGTGACCTGCTTTGAGAACAAAAGCACTTACAGAGGAAATAGGAATTACAGTGAGACGAGGGCAAGGAACACAAGCTCCACAAAATCACTGGGCTTTTTTATGCTCCTGCCTTTTTCTGTTTGCATGAATGGGAATATTTGAGCTATTGTACTGAGCTCAATGCAAGCCTGAACTGCTGTTTTTAATTAGCAGAGTACAAAAAGCCATGTTTTTAAAGAACTCTCCAAACAGGAAAGGAAAAATTGTTTTCGGGCAGCTGCTGTCTTTATGTTTCTCTCTTGGGAGTGACACACACATCCCTTATGTTCCTTTAAACCAGCTAATTAAGCAGCTCCTTGTACCTGCAGGTCAGCTGATCGGATAATACACTCCCTGCAGTCTCCAGTGCACCACATCTTAAAGGATAAATAGGAAAAGGCGCAAAAAAGCCCATGGGGATCTCACCAGATCCAGGCCCGACTTGTCCACGGAGCCTTTTCTGGGCAGAACTGCAGAGAGGCACATGAGGCAAAGAACAGCAGCCCCAAGGCTGATGGCCTGGGGTGTGCCAGGGTCACTGTGAAGTGGCTCAGCCCCTGCAGTGGGGGGAGGTTGTTGGCCAGGGCAGTGCCCAGCTTGCCACCGTTCAGCTGAGCACTAAAAATACTGTTGGCTCACACAAGGTGAGTGCAAAGCGCTGGGTGTCACTGGATACTCCAAAGGCCAAACCCCTGGCTCCAGCGGGGCTTTAATGGATGAGAACAGAAGGGGCAGTAGGGCTTCATGTGCTGAGCATCTCAACAGGAGCTGGGAGCACACCAGTTGGTGGTGGAAGGACAGAAGGGGCTTTGGGGACGTGACTTCTCCGTTCTGTGCGAACACTTGAATTACCCCAATTCCTGCATGGGCTGGTTTAGCATTTGCTCCCTTCTCTAGCAGAATCATCCAGGATCTTTAAAATCTTACTGGCTAGAACTTTCTCAAACTGATTTCAATGAACTAGTATTGTTGCCAGCTTCCCATCCCCCTCTCATTTTGTCACACCTTGAGTAACAAATTTCTTAACACCTTGAGAAGCCGTTCAGAGCCCACAGGTTAGATAACTCACTAGTTACCTGACTAGTCATGGAACAAGTTGAAGTGGTCATTGAACAAGATGTTCACTAAGACGAGTGCTTGGCCCTGAGTATTTTTTTGGCTTCTATTTCTGCACCTGGGCCCTAAAGATCATCCCAACTATTCTGAAACACGTGAGAGTAGGGAACAGTCATTGCCAGAGTGGGTTTGGGAACAAGGGCCAGCTACAACCTGACAAATACTCCAGAACATGTGCTGGTTTCTATTTAATTTTACTAATCTGCCTCCCTTTTCCCCTGCTCTCTGGTTTCAAGGGCACGTCTTGTCTTCAAAGATTTGTTTTGCCCTTTTAGCTCCTCTTTCCTTCTTCATCTTGAGGGGCCAACGCTGTGGCAGCTCAGTGACATTCTCTTCTTCTCCTTTCCCTGCTCGAGTCTGGGTGTGAGTGCAGCCCGATGTTGTTCCAGCGGCCCAAAGGATGCTGGAAGGGCTGGGAATGCTGCAGTGATCGGCCTGCACCGACACCTGGTGCCCAGTCCGGGAAGTGCTGGATGTTCCCTTGGGAGGATCCAGCTGGGAACAGCCCGGGGGCGACCAGAGTCTCTCTTGTTTCTCTGTCTGCTGAAAGGACCGGGACAGCCCTTTTTACACATTTTGCATCCCGTGTCACTCAGCAGCAGGGCTGGTGCAGGGTGGCTAAAATAACCCACATGATCTTCATGGAAATGAGGTTTAATTGGAGTGACACGGGGGAAGATTGTGGAGAAACTGTATGTCAAACTGAGAGCTGGAAACTGCTCTTATCCCTGTAGGACTTGTCTGATCAAGGTGTGCCTTTGGCTGCGCTGAAATCCACTATCCCATCATAAACTCAAGGCTTTGTTTTAGTCTGATCCAGAGCCAGGTTCTCAGTTTCACGGTGCCAAAGCCAGTCTCAGAGTTAGGCCAGCCAACCTGGTACAGCCCCAGCCCTCGTCCAGGCCAAGGCTTGCTGTATGTTAGGCACAGACAAACCCAAAATCTTTGGAAACCAAGTCACCCTATCAAAGCATCAGCCCCATGCACAGAAAGCAGCTCATCCCTTTCCCTTTCCCCTCCGGAGAGGGACTACTCGGAGTTGAACCAAAGCGTGTTTTGTTAATGAACACTAATTGCCCTCTATCGAGCACACAGGGCCATTTTCTGCTATTTCCTAAATTAGAAACCCACACTGAAGCCTCTGAAGAGACGAAGATCAGAGCAGGCTCAATTTTCCATGCAAATAATTTGCCTCTGATCTTGACCCAGGATTTTCATAACAATCAGAGGCACAGGGGGCTGCTGTGGCTCTGAGCTGCCCCGTGGTCCCAGCTGTCCCTGTCCCTCTCCCCGTGGGGTCCCTTTCATGCCTGGCTGTGGGGGGAATATCTGCACCTGAGGCATTTTCCAGATCTGGCTTGAAAGTCGTGGCTCTTCAACTGCATTTATTTCTGTCTCGCCCCTCCTGTGCTTTTCCCCACACACACACATTTGATCCCGCTTGCTTTGTGCTGACAGGAACCAGATGAGAAGATTCCAGCCTTTCATGGTCAATACTGGGCATCAACCAAGATTTATAAATGTGGGTTTGAGTACATGGGGCTGTGGGTTTGTTTAACTCTGTGCGATGCAGCCTCCACACACCTCCAGCACTACCATCTTCAAGCATTTCAACACATCACCATCCCCCTGGATTCAAGGCACTGACTCTTAAAAGAGGGTTTGGGGTTTTTAAGGGGGTTTTTTTTTGAAGTGTTTGATTTGTTTTCCTCATGGCTTTCTGTGATGCAACTGGCTGTAATATAATTTACCTTCGTTTTCTTTGGTGTGAAAGCATTGAAGCAACTTCCCAGCTACAGTAATGGAAAAATCTCAACCACGTGCTTGCAGACACCTTTTAACAGAAATGAAATTTAATTTACACTCATGTAAACATTCCGTCTAGGCAAGTTCTGAGATCTGGGGAGGTGGGGAGGGAAGTTGTGCTCGAGCTGGGCAAAATACCTTGTTAGGTTTTTTTATTGAGTTGTAAGACTGGAGTGACAATTGTGGCCATTGATGGCAAAATCCTGCATAAGTTGAAGCACTGAATCTACTTGAAATATTTCTTGCTTGAACTGGTGAATATTTTTAGGACAACACCTGATTTTGATTCATTTGACAGTAGCGCAGGAGTTCCATGTTTCATTCTTTCTCACGTAAAAATAATCATTTACATTTATTGTGATTATTTCAGCCCCCAGTTTTGATTTATTTGTCTGCAAGCCCAAACAGTTCTTTAGCTGACCTTCAGAGATCCCAGTCCCTGAGAGCAGGTTGCCCTCCCCACCTCAGGCTGAGCTTGGAGCCACACAGACACTCCTGCAGCCACTTTCTCTGAGCTGAGTGAAAGGAGCAGCTCTTGGCTTTCATCCTGTGGGGAGACAACTTAGGTGAGGTTTTTCAGCTGTGGCCAATTGAATGACAAAGAGACACCCTGACCAGCTTCCTTTGAAGCTCATAAAGCTACTCTATTCTAGAAAAAAAAAAATTATTAAAAACAAAGACCAATTGCAGCTTTTCAAGCTCGACTTCCTCTTAAATACAAACCTTTATTTGTGCTGCCTTTGCAAACAGTAAGCAGTGCCTTGCTTCCTCTAGAAAGACCTTTAATCTGCCAAGTCTCTGCCTTATGCAGCAGGAATGGTCTACATGAACCTGTCAGCTGGGAGAAGAGACAGGCCAAACCCTGTCCCCCAGACTTGTGCTTCTGCTCCCATCACAATGGTTCCCTCACTCTGGAATTGCTCAAGGGAGTGACTGTCAGGATGGGGTTAATGATATGTGCAGCCCTCTTACACACGAACTGAACTCTGTGCAGAGCTACTAATTGCCAACTTAAGGAAGTAATTCAGTTTGCTTTGGTTTCTCTGAGTCACAGAAGAGGAATTTACTGTCCTCCGCTTGTCACTTCAGAGGTTCTTTTCCTCCAGCAAGGAAAGAAAAGCAAATTGCATTTTGGTGGGAGAAATAGCTTGTCCTTCTAAAATCTTCCATACAGCTGGACTGCACCTTTGCCTCACCACCAACCCCTTGGTGATTGGCAAGGGAAAAATACACCTATGGAGAGGACATTCCTCTGCAGTGAAGAGCTGGAAAGATGAAGTGCTGCAGAGACTTAATAGAAGTAATTTAATGTTGTTCTCACTTCATCTGTATCTCTGAAACAATAACCAAAAAGTTACTAACTTCTCTTTCATCTGTTTTGCTACTCCATCTGTTGTCATCTACAGTTATAATTTGTAAGCAGTAGTTCCCTGGAGCGCTGGACAGACCAGCTTGGAATAAGAGGGTCTGAGGGTCTGAAAGTGCCCTCGCTGTGTCTGGACCTTGATGGATTCTGGACTCTGTCTCACCTACAGATATAAATCTAGAATATCTTTACTCCAGGGAAAGGAGTCACGTTGCTGTACATGTTGTACCAACCACCCGTGCTCCTGATGGAACTCCACCTGCACTTCTGCAGCTTCTCCTTGCTTAGAGACACCTTCCTGTGTTTTGGTGGTTTAGGTTCCCATTTAACATACTAGTTAAAAACGTCAGTTGTGGCTGGGAACAGAAAGAGGATGTTATTTAAAGAGCCATGTGTGCCTGGGGCAATCCAATCGCTTCTTATCCTGTCACATCTCAGCTACAAAACCTGGAAGCAGCTCGCTTTTCCATGTTGCTTTTATACCACGTGCCCTGTGTTCTAGATCGGCACTTCCGTCACCTTCCCCCAGAGCAGGTGAGCCCAGAGAAGGGAGGTTCTCCTGGAGGCTCTGTTGGGAGCTGTGATGAAAGCCATTCCTCTGCTTCTGGCTCACTCCACGGGTGGCACTCTCAGGGCTCCAGGCTGGTCTGGAACTCCTCTGCGAATGAGTGTCTGGGCTCAGCTCACCCCAGGACAGGGCAGGGCTCTGTGCAGCCAGTGCTGCTCCCACACCAGGCTGTTGACAGCCAAAACCACACGTTAGAGCTGTATTTGCACACAGCAGAGCCCTCTGCCTCCGGGGCAAAGATGCAACTCCCCATGTCCCAGCCCTTAGACCAATGCCTTGTTATCCAGGAAGTCTCACCCCGCCAGACGTTCACCTCCTTACCTGTTGGACAGATCCCTGGTTGCTCTCCACCTTCTTTTTCTTGGAGGTTGCTGGATTCCAGTGACACACCAGGCTGTCGTTCTGGACACTGTAGTTCTTGTTACCAAGAAGCCAATAGGTTTTCATTTTCCCTTTGCCCTGGGAAAAGAAACGGAGAGAGCAGAAAACAGCTGTTTCCATGGGATATGAAGCAGAGCAAGGGCTACTCCCCGTGCTGCATTTGTTATCTCTCCTCCTCTCATAAGTGGCTGCTGCTTGGGGAAAGAGCTGTAGTTTATATGCAGTTTGGGTGCTAATAATCCTTTCAGTCCAGAGGAAGGCCTTGCTGGTCACTGGCAGTCTTGCTAAAGGTTTTAAATCAGCTTTAAACCCATGTGTCCGCAGCTGAGTCCCACCTGACAATTTTTTTAGGCCACACTCGCGTGGTTCCATGCAGGTGCAGACACGGCAGCCGGATTTCTAAGCACACAGTAACACTTTTTAATCCATTATGAGGAGTGAAGTGTAGCCACTTCCAACCGAATCAGCAAAATAACCTTGGGGGCACGGTCAAAAATTGACTTTCAATTCATGGAAGAGCAATGGCCAAATCTATCATCTCCTTCCACTAAACGCCTCTGCTGCTGCGAAGTTACGGAAAAGCTGTTACCTTGACTTCAATTTCTCCTCTCGGCTCAATCTCGTAGGCATCATCTGCGAGCAGGGCTTCATACGTGGCAGAGCTGATGTGGATCTTCTGTGCTGGGACCCAGAACAGAGCAGAAGTGAGGGATTCCCCTGATCCCAGAGACCTCGCACCAGCCCTCCTGCGTTTATCAGCCCGGTGTTTCCACCTCCCCTTTTGGCACAAGGGATGTGACTCCACTAGAATCTACGAGGGTTTCTCTTGCTGGTTTGGTAACTGTTGTATCTACAGGGATGGTGGGGGTGGCAGGTCATCCACGTGCTGGTTCTTTAGGTTAATGGTAATTATCTCTCTGTGCCCGGAGAACACTCCTTCTCCTGCACAGCCCTTATTTCACACCTGCCCAGGCCAAACGGGAGGGGTTGTTTGTGGGGTTTTCCTTTCAGTGCAGTATTTTAGAGATGCAGAGTGCAGGTGTGGGGCTGACTGGTGGTGAGGGATGGATCCTGCCCCAGGCACTTACGCAGGCTGGTGGATTCCATGCGGGAGGCCGTGTTCACAGTGTCCCCAAAAAGGCAGTAACGAGGCATTTTGTACCCCACAACTCCAGCCACGCAGGGTCCTGAGAAAACGTGAGGCACAGAGAGCCCAGTAAGAAAAATGTGGAAAAAGTGCACAGGGGTGTCAAATGCAGAGACCTTTGCTGGTCACTCTGGATCCTCAGGGAGCTGTGGGAATTGGGAACACTCTGTGCATCTGGGGCCTGGCTGCACAGTACTTACTTAAAGAGAGAAGTCACGATTTTATTAAGCTGTGCTGATTGGTGCTGGGATCAGGGAAGATGCACTTCCAGCCTTTTCCACACTGATAGAGGCAAAAGTCATTTCACCCCACTGATCCTGCTGGAACTGTGAGAAATGCTCACCCTGAGGCGCCCGGGAGAGGCAGTGGCTCGTCCAGAGAAGCAGAATTCCTTTCTCCTCACACAGCTGGACGGTGCCCTGCTCTCTCTTTCCTCCTGCCCTCCCCTCCCCCGTGTACCTGTGTGTATCCCAGCCCGCAGCTCCAGCCTGTCCGTCGGCACGTGCGGGATCACCACCTGGCGCACGGCTGCCACCAGATCCAGGGACATCTTGGCAATCTCGTCAGCGTGTCTGGTGCCATTCCTCTCTGGCAGGCCGCTCACCACCATGTAGGCATCCCCAATGGTTTCCACCTGGTGGGAAGGGGCACATGTCGCCAAGGGCAGACACCAGACTTTCCCTTCAGAAGGAAACCAGAGCAAAATCTGTCTCAGCCGAGGCCCTGCAGGCCTTGGATTTCATGGATTCTGGCCTGGGGTATTCGATATTCACCAGGGAACAGAGTGAGAAAGGTTTCAGCAGCCTCCAGAGTCCCGGTCTGTGGGTCTGTACTCACCTTGTACACGTCGTAAGACTCAATCCTGGTGTCGAAGCAGACGTACAGGTTGTTGAGCATCTCCACCACTTGCAGGGGGGTGCAGGAGGCAGCAATGCTGGTGAACCCCACGATGTCCGAGAAGAAGATGGTCACCTGTCACAGGGAGAAGGGAGGCTGGAAGCCAAGGGGGGGTTGTTTGAGTGGCAGAGCCACTCTCCACTCACTGTGGAGAGTTCGGGGATTTGCTGCACGTTAGAGCCAGTCGTGCACAGCTCAACACATAAAATCCTAAATTAACACGCTCCGGCTCTGGATGTTCTCTGTTACTTTGGCAGATGAAATTATTCTTATCGCCTGCACTTCTCTGAGTGCCTCATGCTAGATGGGAGACTGAAAGTCAAATGCTTTCAATCTTCTGAGCAGTCATCAACAGACTTCTTATGGAAGTAGGGTTTCATTTTTCTTTTAAAGTGACTTAAACTGTGATAGGGATCAAAACCAGGTGCCCAAACAAACTGTGAAATAAAATCTCGCCTGCTGTCTCTGATCTGATCCTGTTGAATTAGGAAATACTAACTGGGTTTTGTGTCTCTTCTATTGATGTTTGACGTTGTTATGATCAAGTAATTTAGAGGGAAATTCACTTTTTAAGACAAGTCAAATTTATAAAAGAAAGAACAAGAGAAACCATAATAACTGAATTGAGGAAGGAAAATATGTGTTATAGCTGTTGGCAAAGAATTAAGTGTTTCTTCACTGTGTTGTCTGAACTGTGTCAGTGTTTAAACTCAAATCATCCCTGCTAATACCAATTAATCCAGAAGAGCCACCTTTTCACTCCCTGCCTTGGTTCAGCTACTTTTGATGTCATGACTATTGTGAATTATAATTAATTGTGCAATTACAGGTTGTTGTTTTGATAATGACACCTACAGATGAAATGCAAACATTTATTATTGCTTTTCACAGCTGAAAGTAAGGGGATGTCTGTGAAAAAAGAGTGAATAGAATTGCAGTTGCTGCAGCCTGAGGATTTGGGCTGTGGGTTGTGCAGCACAGCTGCTAAATTCAGCATTGACAGCAGCAATTTTTTTTGTTGTTTTTCCCATTTTACAAGAAGGAAACTCATTTCTTGCTCCTTTGTGGTCCCATGGTGCTGGCTGCCCCTCATGAGTGGGCTCTGAAACCCAAGGAAGACAGCGCAGGATCTTTGACATCTAAAGCTACACCTCTGGACATTTCAGCACCTCTTTCTTCCCCCTCAGCCCAAGTGCTTCAACAGCACATTGCACAGCTCTTTCCGTTGGGAATATTTGGATTTCCATCCACGCTCAACCGTAGGTGCAAAAGCAGGTTCCTCAAACCAGTGCCAAGAGAGGTGTTATTTCAGGTGAGTACTTTTCTGCCCTTGGGCTCAGCATCCTTTCCACTTGCTAACCTGGTCGTAGTTTTCTGCCTCGACTTTTTGGCATTTTCTGAGCTGCTTGGCCACAGACTTTGGCAGCATCTGGTGCAAGAGGTCCTCAGCCAGCCGCCTCTCCCTTTTCAAGTCCTCTGTCTTCTCTTTGAGGTTCCTGGCATAGCTGTGGATCCAGTCTGTCATCTGCTTGAAGGACACGAGGACGATGGGGTAAATGAGGCAGGCTACCACCAGCAGGCTGATCTTGAGGCTCATTGTGGACAGGGTTTCCTTAGATTTCGCGCTGAGCTTGTCCTGCCCCTCCTGCAGCAGACAGCTCTGCGCAAAGCGCAGTCCCCTTCCCAAGGCTTCCAGGGACACAGAGTCGCCCGGGCCCAGGAACGGGGAGAAGAGAGAGATTCCTTCATAACGGGTGAAAAGAAGTGAGAGGTTGGCATTACCCACCCAGCACCTGTGAGCAGCCTCCGAGGAGAAGATGGCGTGGTTCAGAAGGGCAAAAAGCTGAGGCAGCGTTGTTTGAAGGCTCGGATATTCTGGCACCGACTGAGCTCTGAGCACGGCTTCTCTCACTTGGAGGGTGAGTTTAAAAGCTGCTACGTCTGCCCAGTCAGGGTTGTGTCTCGTGGCTTTGAGGTCTTCGTGGGGACTCCTGAAGCGCTCCAGCAGTTCAGAGATCACCCTGGACAGAACCTGCCTGGCTTCAGCGGCCCCTGAGACATTTAACTTGTGTCTCAAGTCAGTGCTGTAAAATCTGCAAATGGAGATTTTCTCCTCCTTGCACCGGCAGTTCTCACAGTACAGCTCTGCCTCACTTGCTGTGCAGAGGGAGTTTAAATTCCCCAAGAGCTGAGAATGGAATGATCTATTCCTCGTGCCTGCTGCTGGGAACAGCCAGCTGTGCCTTTCTTCCTGCAGGAGAGAGATGAGCTGAGCAGCCCAAAGGTTTTCACAGGAGGTGAGTTCCCGAAGGGCTCTCCCTGTGCTCCTCCACGTTCCCAAGCTGCTGCTCAAATCAAAAGAAATGGCTCCGAGGAGGCTGCAGAGGGAGACTGTGCATGCTGCCAAAATCCTTTGAACTGTTTTTCTACCACCAGCACTGGAGGAGGGAAAACATCTAAAAAAAAAAAAAAAGGAATTAAAAAAAATTATTTAAAAACCAACAGTGGTGTTGTCTGATCCCTGGAGTGTTTCTTGCAGCTCCTGAATCCATAACTGGATCTAGCAGTGATATGTAACAGTTCCCATGCATTCTGAAACAAAGTACAAGGAGTTTGCTGTAGCTGAATCCTTTTAAAAAAATATTTTGTTATATCTTGTTCCACCTGACATTCATTTTAAAAGAAAAGGTGTAGTAAAGAGACTGTTTCCTTGAGCTGCAAAATCACATGAATGAAATCATATGGTTTTTCTGTGAGTATGAAGGGCAATATAATAATTTGCTGTAGGTCTTATTCTTTGTAGTACTTCTTAAGCAAGGTCATGAAAAGATGGGCTATTTATTCCAGTGAAAATGGAACTGTTGAACTCTTTTAATCAAAATTTGAGAATTTGGTTTTAATAGGCATTTCCAGATGATGAATAATTTCTGTTGACATGTTCAAATGAGCTCAGTTGTTCTCGTGATATTGTCTAAATATTTCAGAAGGGAAATTAATAAAGTTTCAGTTTTGTTTCAGCTTTTACTGGGGCATCAGCACATCTAATTTTTACTGTTTGAGCTCCATGATTACCTCTCTGTCTCTCTTTCACGCTGCACACAATTGGTATCCGTGCTCCACACAGCAAAGCAACCTCTAATGGTTTTAATTTAGAGAACTATTAGTCCATCATTTACAATCTTACATTAATGATGCTCATGAAAACAACTGGTGACTCTTGAAAAACTGGGCAACTCTTATTTCCACCGGTAAAGAACAAACCTCTTCGTAGTAAAGGTGATTGAAAGAAATCCTCCTCAGATCTCCTGCTCTTTCAGATAGATGAAATCCCACTTTCGGTAAGGTAAATAAGACCCAATAAACCCTTTCTCGTCAGAGGCCGGTTTTAGGCAAAACAAGTTCCTACTGGGCTCCCCAGAGCAAAATGGTGGTCAGTGGTTGGAAATTAGGAAAAAAAGTACTAAAAGTGCAGTCCCCAAAGATGACATACAGCCATGTCTTCTCTTATTAATTTAATAGAATACATATGTATTTTCAGTCCAAAGGTAACGACAGAAAAATGTCTGACTGAATGGAACTGCAAGCCCAGAAAATGTATCTCTGAGAGTTTCTGTTCTCACAGCGATCTTCCAACCTTTTCCTCTCTCTATTTACTGCTTAACTTTGAGTTACTTGCCCTCCGGTTTCAATCATTGTTTTACTCTTATTTAGTCTCATTATTTGTTTCACTCTTAAATACGTGCCAGAGGGAGAAGAAAAACACAACTCCACCTTGATTTTATGCTGCCCGCCTTCCGTTACAATGAAAGAGATATAAATAGGGGCTTTAATTTAGCACCAGGTCAAAAGTGATGGTTCTGCTCGTGCTTTGCAAAAAATCCCCTGTGTGGGGGCCGACTGTGGCCGTTCCCAGCTCTTCACTGGCACCTGAATGACTGAAAAATGAACGACAGGGCCATGGAGGAGGCAGGTCTGCGCTCACAGCTGGATCCTGCCCTTCTCCTTCCTAGATCCCGAGATCCCGGGGTGTTCAAACATCTCCAAAAGCCTTTTGCCGTGCCCCCACACTCACCTGCACAGACCTGCTGGCCCCTGTGCTCCTTTCCCGCTGGGCATCCTCCCCCTGGCCCTGGAGAATCCCTCCTGGAGCCTGGGAGGTCGCACAGCCTCCTGCTGCCTCCAGCCCTGCAGTGCCTCCCTTTCCCCCCTCCCTCTGACCCCCCCGGGGGTGTTTGGTGATGCTCCGACCCTTCCCACTGCCCACCCTCTGCGGGGACAGGCTGTGAAAAATCTCCAGCATTATCCCCAAATACAAATATATCAGGATTGCCTCAGTGCTCAGGAAGGAGTGACAGGGACACGTGTTTTGTTTTCATCTTGCAAAAAAAAAATACTGTTTATTGCGTTACCGTTGGGTTTAATACTCGTGTTGTTAAAAGCGTCATTTCCTGATCAGTGGTGTCATGGTTATGACTTCATTCAAACTGTTTTCCTTCTTGGTGCCTCTCATCCAGTTCTCTTTGGATCAGTTGTTTGCCATAACCTATGAAAAATGTAAAACAAGTGAAAAAATCAGATGTCGAGACACAGGAATTTGTGAATAGTGTGTATTGCATCCAAGGTGAAGGATTTACATAACTGAAATAAGGTTGATGTTCTGAAATTTTATATTATATTTAGAAACACTTGATAACCCAGACTTAAACAGCACGTGCTGCCTTCTGGGATGCAATTGCAACAATCAGTGTATTGATGAATGCAAATGGGTTTAATCACTTCTGAAATCTGCAGTAAAACCTTTATGTCTACAAATAAGAGCTCTAGGATCTTTATGCCTACAAATATAGTTTTAGGATACAGGGAAAATGCATTCCTACTATCAATGCAGGGACAATGCATTCCTACTTATTTAAAAGTGTCAGTAATTTGGAGAACTATTTGAGAGGAGGATACTTTTGGCTAGTCAGGGCTGAACCAACAGTGATCCCAGCTCCCTGAGCAGGGGGCAGAAATCCCAGTCAGAGAGAACCTCAGCAAATCCAAGTGTCCCTGTTCTCCATGAGCGCCCAGGGCCTCACCTGCTCGATCCAGCTGTTGTAGGCAGAGACCCTGGTGAAGACAGAGGGCTTTTGGTAGTAGTTGCAGCCAAGGGAAGAGCCAAAGCTGACGATGCCGTGCACCTCCCACCTGCCATCAGCCCCTTGGCAGTTCAGTGGGCCACCAGAGTCCCTCTGGGAGGAAGGAGAACACAGTCAGTGGCAGCTGTAGTGTGAACAGCTGCTCTGTGGGGGTTTTTTTAAGCTTTCCTTCCCATCAGGCCTGTTTGTGTCCGAACACCCTGAGCGGGGCGTCCTCTGTACTCACGCTACAGCTGGAGATGATTCCATCCCCACCAGCACAGACCATGCTGCGTTTCACTGTCTTTCCCCACCAGAGAGGCTGGGAACAGGTTTCATAATCCACCACCAGCAGAAGGCCTTGCTGCAGGTCGTCAGGAAGAGGCCCATTTGCTGGGAGGGAACAGAAACAGAGGAGTCAAATTATCACCCGGCACTAAAGGAAGAGTAAAACTGCATTGTTAAGTTTCCCCCAGGATCTGGGTACCATCCCTCCAGGTAAGACACTCCACAGGGGCTGTACTAAAGGGAAAACTGTATAATCCATTTCTTAGCTCCATTCTTTCATATAAGGGGGAAAAAAAAAAAAAAAAAAAAAAAAAAAAAAAAAAAAAAAAAAAAGTCCTTAACTTACTCGAAATTTGCATTCCATTAAAAAATGTCTCACTTTTAGAGAAATAAAGGGCTGCTCTTTGTTCAGGAGTTTGCAATTTACTCATCCCTCTAGGAATTGCCTCCTGAGCTGAGCTGAAGTCTCTGAGGTTTCCTCCTGACTCTTCTGCTGAAGTCTCTGAGATTTTCCTCACTTCACACCTATTCCCTCACGTGTCTTTTCAGATACTCAGTGAGGTGTGTTGGGAATAGCAAAAGCACCTGTCTGCACACTTCGCATTTGTGTTACAGTAGCTCCTGAAAGCTCAGTAAAGGCCCCTCTGCTGCATCACCAGCCCTGTCACAAGGAGAACAAACTCGAAAGGCAGGGAAAAATCATATTGAGCGGGTGAAGTGGGGCCTAATACGACAAACCACCTCACCACACTGAGTTCGAGGGGACCTTGAGCCCCATCGACAGCCTTCGCCAACCTCAGAGGAGAAGGCACTTCTGAAAGCTGCTTTTTTTTTTTTTTGTTGTTCCACAGTTTTGGAAAGGTGCAGGTACTCACTCTGCAGAGTCCCCCAGCCTGTCACGTAGCAGGCAGTGTTGGAGGCCAGGGTGCTCTGGGCAGGGGGCAGACAGGCCAGCTGGATCTGGTCGCTCAAGGCGACGTGCTCGGAGAGTTTGATCAGAGCGATGTCGTACCTGTGGTCACACACACACACACACAACACACTTGTGAGAGCGGGGGAGAGGAAGGGAAGGGGTGAAAAGGTTTGCAAAAGGATCAAGACACAACAGCAGGAATAGTTAGTAGTTACACAGCACTTGGCCTGTTACAAAGAAAAGAGAGGGAGCGAGGAGGCCAGCGCATGGGCAGTAAAGATTCCTGGACCCCTAAAGCAATGGGGAAATCCATGGACTGGAGGGATATTTCCTGCAGAACCATCCACTTTCATGCTGGAAAAACTGTCCTTTATAGGTTTTTTTTCACCAAAACCAAGCATGTGTTAGGATTCACCCCATAGACCTGGAACTGCAGGGGTTTCTTTGCTAATGCCTTACCCTGCAGCAGGTCATGGGGGTCCTTCAGCAAGAATATTAATTATTAGGTGTTACAGATGTTAATGCCCCTGATCAATAATACTGTGTCTGTGGTGTTTGTAGGAAGGCTCCAAAGAGTGCTGTACAAATAACATCGTTGCACAGAACTTCTTCCCACCCAAGCATGGACATGCAAAATGGCACCTGAAGACTCAATCAATAAACAATTAATATTGTTAATTGCTTTGTATTCTCTTGAGTGGGGACAAGTATAAACTCAGCTCTCACCTATAAGCAAACATTTAGGAGCACCACTGCAAGGTGTCACAGAAGGCTCTGAGTGTGGGTGGGACTCAGGCAGTTCGATTTTTGCCCTGTGTCTAAAAACTGATGAAATACCTGCCACCAACTTACCCATTTGCAACGTCCTGTGGATCCCAGTTCTCATGGACAATGGTCTTCTCAGGATAGGCTGCAATTGACCCTTTTTCCTCAGCTGCCAGGTTGTACTTCCCAAGAAACACTCGATATGTTCGAGAAGAACTGGGCAAGGAAAGGATTAACACTCAGTGATGCAGCTGCTGCTCAGGCTGCTGCAGATTTGCCACCTGAGACACTCAATGAGAATATCTTTGACTGTAATCTCCCCTGATGTGTCTGGAGCTGAGCCAGTGATTTGTTAATCACTGCTCTGAGCTTAATAATAATTTCATCTCTGAGCCATCCTGTCAGCTCCTGCTCAAGGCTTCATTAACAAACTGAAGGCGCCTCCAGTCTTTGCAGGATTCAGCTCATGTTCTTCAATACAAGAAACAGTTTGGACTTTTTTTGACAGCCATAAACAGCTTCACTAATAAACAACGATGTGACAGATATAATACGTAGAATTCATAATACTAACATTCAGCCAATCCTTCGTGTTTCATATCAGGACATTCTCTACAACATAGCTTTCCAATAACCATATGCTCCCAAAGCAAAATGGGGTTGTCTTTGTGGGAACAGTCTTGATGGTGAAAGGACAGAGCTGTACCTGATCATTTTTTGTTATACTGCCCCATAACACGAAGAGTTTACTGAAAATGACTGGTGCATTCAAAACATTTGTGATTATTTCTTCAGGAAGTGGACTGATTAATCTGTGAATCTCACTGACATATATATTACAGAAACAGGCAACACAGGCTGAATTTTAATAGCAACTTGAAAACATCAGGATGTCCGTAATTATTTACAGAAAATGAAGAGTATGTAATACAGGTAACTGAATCATAACATTATTATGAGGGGTTTTTTGCCTTTTACTTCCATTTTAAGAAAATGAAAAGGTGTCATTCTTCTTCTGACTCATCAGTTATAATCAAAATATACAATCTGAAACTCAGAGGTCTTGACTGAGAAAGGGAGAACTGGCACTGATACAGTTTTGCTTCAGCTCTGTCTGCTCAGGTGGGTCCAGATTTAGCTCCATTTCTTACCTGATGCAGTGGGCAGCTGTCAGCACCCAGTTGGTTGCAATGAGGGTTCCCCCACAGGTGTGACGCCACTTGCCAATGGAATAGTATTGCAGGGAGGCCTGGGATCAAGGAGCAGAGTAAGGCCCAGATTTTTGTTAGTGATTTTTCATTGTTGCACTTTTTTCCTGCACTCAGAACACAACTCGCTGCTGGAAGATGGTGGAAGGCTTTGGAGCAACAAGTTTCCAGCTCCTGGCCACAGAAAAGCTTCCCATCTTTCCCCATCATCCAAAAGCTTGAGGTTTTAAAGGTATCTTGTTTAGATAGCCAAGTTTACTTGACTTGAAATGAAAACCTGCATAGCCAGCAAGATGTGTGGCATATTCAGAGCTTTCTTAAAAAAGACTGGAAGCTTTGGGGTTGACCAGAATGGAATAGTCAAAACCTAACTCATGGCAGGCAAGATGCATCGAAGGAAATGAAAGAGGTGGTTTTATTCAGCTGTGCCGTGTGAGGGCGGCACAGCCCCAACAGCTCCAGGGAAAGCACAGAACGACCAACCTGCCAGGACCAGCTGAAGGGTCTTGCATTTTCCCCTCCAACAACTCTTGACACAAGAGGTGGGTAGGCAGGAACCCCGCAGCCAAAGGCTGGAAGACACACAAAACAGGACTTGTGTTTTGAAAGTAGTGAAAAATTTAAGACATGTAATAGCACAGCCCCTGGTTATCGTGATGCACTGCCTATGCTGTCTCTCTTTCTGCTTTGTTGCTCTACTTTCTCTAAGAAAGGGAAGTTGTTTCTAGGTTTTAATTAACTTTTTCCTTTAAAACTAAAGCAGGAATTGGACACGTACCTGCAGGTGCCAGAGTCAACACAGCAAAAAGCACTCCAAGCATGGTGCTGGTTCCTGGGTGCTGCAGGCTCCCCTCCACGAGCCATTTTATATGGTGTCCTTTACCTCTGGGACACATGACTTCCAGTGCAGAGCTATTCCAGTACCAATGGAAAACTCATGTAATTGTGGGATAATTTTTTATATACACAAGTTGCTAAAAAATCCCTGTTTAGGTGGACCTTGGAGCCCGGCTATATCAACAACCTGGTTAAAAGGAATTCCAAATTAGTTGCTTATTATCTGTAGCAGCTGTTTGCATTTCCATTGCCTTGAAAGTTCATCACAAAGGGGTTCTCAGAAGGAAAACGTTAAACGAATTTTTTTAACACTTGGTGATATGTCAGCAGTAAGTGTCTGATATATTCAGACACTGATAGATTCAGACATGTCAGCACGGTTGGATTAGTTGATCCCTAGAGGGCCCCTTCAGCCTTAGCCATTATATAATTCTATGATTGTTTGAAATTTTGTTTTGTTCTGGTTTGGTTTTGGTTGGTTTTTTTTTTTGTGAGTGAATGACATCTGCCACTTTGTAGTGGTTGAGAAGCTCTGCCTTGTCTTCTTTTCTAGATCGAGTTCCATGTGCTCAGCACACCAGACTTCTTCAATAAAGCAGACTGCGATCACTTTGAAGCCGAACGTGTTTCAAGCCACACGAAGAACCAGCTGTCCAGGACGATGGAGAAACCCTGGTGCAGGGGGGTGACTCAGACTTCATCCCTTTCCTGTTTGCCTTTGTGAGATCAGTGGCACAGCCCCGGGGGAGGACAGGGGTCCTGCAGCATTGCAAGTGGGATTGTTTACGCCCCAAAGCAGCGGGACCTGGGACAGAACAGTGTGAGCTTGTTGGTCGTGGAAAAGAGTAAAGCATTTCCACTGAGGACAAAGCAGCAGGAGCAGGCATTTACACCCCTCCAGAACTGCTGCCATGGGAAGAAGTCTCCTAATTCTACTCTCAGGCACAGGGTGTGACTCTTGGGGATGGCCCTGTGCAGGGCTAAGAGTTGGACTCAATGACCCTTGTGGGTCCCTTCCAATTCAGCTTATTCTGTGATTCTGTGATTCATTATTGACATTTGAGATCAATGACTTGATATCAACACTTAACCCTTCTTTCTTCCTTTTTATCTTCTGCTACAGGAATTTCCCATCCTCTGTCACGTTTCCATCCACCAACCCTTGAAAAACTGTTGCTGGTTATTTAAAACCCAAACATCCCCAGCCCACAAGCCAGGTCACACCTAGGGAGTAAACTTACTATAGAATGGAAACAAATACCACAGTGCCAGCTTTGTGTAACCAGAGCTGTGCTGTAAACGCAGACCCAAACTAGGGGCTCGGAAACGCTGAAATAAATGTGGTGTTTAATGTCAGGATTAACAAGCAGCAGAATCCCTGATTTTCCACGGCTTCCACGGAGCAGTAGGGACTGCTTTGGATGAAGGACGCCTGGAGCACACATGTGGAAGGCAGAAGTACAGAATGCTTTGCTGTTTTGTCTGCCTCTCGAGAATGTATCTTCCTACCCGGACAATAGCGCTTGAAAAAGCCACATTCTGAATTGCAAATTGGATCAACCAAACCCTGTTCTGGCATCTTGTATTTATTATCTGACAAAAGCAGAAACCCAGGATTAACTGAGTGCAGAATGGAGATTCTAATTTTTTTCCCCCCCATTAATTAGTTGGCTCTCTTCTTAGCGTCTGAATTTACAAGCTAGACAACATTTTATGATGCTGTTTAACTTCCATGCCACCATCATCTTCACTGAATTACAACTAAAAGTATAAATTTTGGATGGCCAATCGCTATTTAAACTTTCCTGGTTTACTGGGTGCTTATAAACATGGAATTTTGTTTAGTTCTTTAAGCATTTCTGGTCACGAATATAACCTTCTGCTCTCTTGCATGCTGTAAATGGAAAAACCCTGTTCTTTTTTCCCCTTTCTCCTTTGTGAGGGAATTCTGAAACAGTTCTTTTGTTACGGGGGGGGGGAGTGCTCATAAGAATTATAACGAATTTAATGTAAAACACTCCCAAAACTGTTTTTTTTGTTCCATCACACTTTATGTAATGATTGCTTATCCATCTTTTCCAGGCCTAGTCTAAATAGTCTTTCTTGGACTCCATGGCCATCACTCTGTCGGCGGTTCTGCCAGGGAACATCAAAAGGCTCAGCCCCCAGCTGATACCACAGTGGCTTGGAAGCAGCACCCTGGAAACTCTTATCATCTTCGTGCCAGATGTTCCACAGAGGCTGAGCAGCTCCTGGAACCGCAGGAAGAAAGAGCAGGAGCTTCTGGTATGTTCTGTTAAAGCAGAACAGCAAATATCTCCTTCCATACACAATGTACATGTGTACAATTTATCACGGACTCTGTTGCCTCCCTGTCTTTATTCCCTTGCAGGGCAGTAACTCTGCTGTACCAATTGCTAAGTGGAAGTGTCTGCAGATGAGTTGCACACACTGAAATCTGCTTTTCTGAGGGACGGTTTTCATCTCAAATAGGAAAGTAACCCCTCTAAAAATTCAAAATGAAATCCTGCCCCAGCTTTCCCCTGGGAGCACCAACTGTGCCACTGTCATTACTTGCTGGATGGTCATTAAATCTGCTGCTTGATTGTTCCCTGTCCTTAAAACTGAAGCTGGGCCTGTGTTCCTCAGCGGAGAACAAGGTTATACAGAGCAGGGAAACGGAGATGAGTGTGACCCTGTGTGGTTCTGTCTCTAGTTGTGCCTTCCAAAGTCCTCTTTCCAGCTTAGATCCATTTCTGTATTATTTTCCACACTGTATTCTCTCACAATCCAAGCACTCTCGCAGTCAATACTGGCCACAGATGGAAAATAAGGCTCTGCTTGTTTTAACTGGGTGGGGAGCAAGGGCAGGAGAGAACAGAGATAAAACCAAGAGAAAACTCAACCACGCTTCAGCAATCAGATTAGACCGAAAGATATTTATTTAGAAACAACAGCTTTGGTAATTTAAAACCAAACAACCTTTAAATCACTAGAAAGTGGGATGTCTTCCCCCCCACCCCCCATAGCCAAAACAAGTCAATGCATAAAGTCTCAGTAGGCTTAGAGTAGGAAACCTGCAGATCAGCATTTCCAAGTGTAAATCCAGAAAACAATTTCAGCAAATTGATTTTGCACTCTACAGTCATAAAGGCTGAAAAACCTGTTACCAGCACTTAGATATCTACAGATCAGTTGACTGTTACTGAAGTGGAGGCAAAATTATCAACATCCTCCCCCACCCCCAAGCAATAAATTAAAAAAAGTATACCAGAAAGGAAGTTACACTAAGGTTTTCTAGTTAACTCTCTGAAGGGAATCATCATTCTTTATTCTCCTGTAGAATTAAAAAAAAAAAAAAAAACACAAAAAACCAAATCAAAATATCAAAGAACTTAGTATATCTTCAAGTATTTTCACCAAATGGATTACTCTCAGGGAACTGAACAGCTTACAAGGAAAAGGAAACATCTGTTACATGAACTTCTGGCATAAACTCTTCAATCACCACACCTTCCAAGTCTCAGATTCCTGTCATAGCAAGGCACAAAAAGATTGTTGCTTTCAAAAGGTCCTTGTTCTCAGCTGCAAAATTGTCAGATGTCTTGTGCAAACGGAGGCTGAAAGCAGGACTAAGTTCACTTGGACATGGGGATGTTCCCATTCAACTCATGGAACAGGGCGTTATTCCAATACCATCCATCTCACTCCTACAGAGGTTCTGAGCTTCAGCTGGCTCCCACTTCTGCCCTGGTTCTGGAATCAAGTTCTGCATCACCTTCCTGTTCAGTAGGGCCACCCAGGCCGAGGCAGCAGGGTTTGCTGTCACTCCGGGCTCCGCAGAGTCCAGGACGGGGCGTTGGCTCAGCCCCGGGCTGTGGCCGTGAAGCTTCCGGGCCTTTCAGTGAGCAGAGTCAGGGACAGTCACCTGCAGCAACGGTCAACAGGTCACTTGGGAACAGGCAGAAGGCAAGTCTTGGAGATGACAAAGGCAACCAGAGAGACAACAGTGAGAGAAGGACATAACTACGTAATTCCAAGGACACATTCCAGGACACGTGCCAGCTGTGTCCACAACAACTGACACCACCTCCCAGCCCCCTCCTCCTTTTGCACTAAGGTTTGGATCATGATCAGAGGCTTGTAACTGCAGTTGTCTGACACACACGTCTACCCTACCTCTTCCTAGGTTAGTTTGTCCAGCCACAAGCACCTCCCACTCATTCCTTCATTGGATGACAGGTATTCAGAGCTGCTTGGGATCAGTGCTCACCACGACAAAGCCAGGGAGCTGAGAGGGAAATTTCCAGCTCTCCTTAAACAGCCCTTACATACCAACTGTCGAGTTTAGTCCAATACCTTCCGTCCAGCCTCAGCTATCAAAAATTGAATTTGTTTTTACCAATAACAGGGCAATCTAAATAAAGCTAGAACTTTTTCTCTGACAGCTCTACTTAACTATCTCCTTTTTACTTCCTTTTTTTTTTTTTAAACACAGGCTACATTTAACTCTGTTCAGCCCTTAGGAGGGGAAGCCTCTGAACAGCGCAAGGGAGCTCACACAGCAAATCCAGTCTGGTCTTGCATTTCTACTCTGTATCAACACACAGCCATAAAGTCCCAGCACTAAGAGCAGAACTCACCTTCTATTCTCTAGTTTTCACTAGCAACTAAGTTTTCTAAGGCAACTCTAACCAAGAATTTCAAATTTTTTACACCCAAATGAGATGCAGTAGAGCTTGAAGCCAGAGCCTCCAACTCACAGTAAAAAGCACTCAGTACTTTCCTTAAATTGAGAATTGGGACGGGAGAATTGAATGGGAGAAACACCAACTCAGCACCTCCCCCAAACAATGGTGGTAAATGTGGTTTGATGGAGGACTGCACAGTGTCTGTAAACCCATGAACATGGACCAGAGTACCAAAAATCAGAAAACCAGCCTGCATTTGGGTGTTCTGTGTGACATGTCACCCGTTTCAGACCAGGTGTGACATCTCCACACAGCAGTTCAGACAAGCACAGCAGCTCTCACAAGCTTTCTGGTATTGCAGAACAAGAAACATCATCTCCTGACCTTCCTGGCTTAGAAATAAGCAATGATGTGCGGAAAAAGGACAGAAAGCTGTGTCTGCCTCCACCTGCAGCCTTGTCTCAGGACAGATGAGGAGTTCATCTCTGCTAATGTCTGGGAGCCCTGCTGCTCCAATCCCTGCCCTAATCCTCCCCCTTGCAAGAAGAGGTCATGGGTTGCTTCTTGCAAGAGAGACTGAAAATCCTCACGGTCCAAGACAGACCCTGCCCAGGCATAGCTGACAGAACACCAGGCTGACAAGACTCAGTGGACAGCAGCCAAAAGCAGCAGCCTTATACCTTACTCCTGAAGAGTGGCTTGGCTCCAGGCCCACAATATTCGTTGTAGATGAGTTTGAACAGAAACAAGTGAAACAAAGTGATTAAGGAGGCCACACTGAACCAGAAGAGGAAGGGCAAGCCCGGGTATTGCTTGGCCATGTGCTCCTCATGAGCCAGGATAGCTTTTAGGTGGAGTGTGTGTCTCAGGTCCTGCAGGTGGACCAGGTCTGTGGATATATAAAGCAGGGGTGTGATGGGCTGGGTGACCATGACGGGGAAGGTGTGACCCCGTGCCTCCGAGGTGAGCTCCACGGGCTCGTTCATGCAGCCTGCCTCACAGGCATACAGCCTCACTGCCTTCTCCTGCAACTTCACTGACACGTGCAGGAAGGGCTTCCCTTCGGCATCCAGCAGCACAGCCAGGTTGATCAAGTCCTTGTTGTAATGGATCCCACGTAAGGAGTAGCTGTTGTGAAGCACGTCAGGGTCAGCCTGGAACTGGAGATGGTTCTCCGTGAACTGCAGCCCCCCAAAGCTCAGCACCATCCCCTGCATGAGGCCGTGCACTCCAGCTGCCACCAGGCCCTTGCAGCCCCGTTTCTGGAGGGTCAGCTTCCACAGGTCTGAGAGCTGCAGGATCTGGGGGACGCTGGTGAGCCTGGCTGGCCACAGGTTCTGGGCGTGCATGGTGGCGTGGCCGCTGAAGCAGTGGTCAGCATAGTTCAGGCTGCCCTCCATCCTCTCCCTGTCCTCAGCACTGATCAGGGGGTCCAGCAGCGGGGCTGGCATGGTGGACAGCACGTAGTACAGGGTCATGTTGACGGTCTCACTGGATGGGGTGTGAGCATCTGTGATCTTCCTCATTTCGATCCCTGGAACAAAAAAAGCCAAGGCATTAACCAGGAGGAAAAGAAGATCCAATGTGCACATTGCCCAGGTGTTGTTTATGACATTTAATAAACCTTTGTCCATAAAACACTGCACTGAAATGTTTCCTTGTAGTTGTCTGAGAAGACAAATCACTCTCTCTGCTGCTTGGGAGTTTGAAAGCCAAGATTTTAAAGACAAAACTACTCTTACACACAGATGTCACCATGACTCTGCAAGAATGATCTGTCAAAGGAACATCCCTTTCTACTGGCTACAAAATAGCAAGTTCTGCAGTACTTGGGCAGCAAGGTCATTAAAATCTTACAAAAACCCATCTTAGAAATCTTAGGAAAAGCCATTTTTGTCCTGTTAAGGACAGTCCTTAACTTCCATGCAGAAATCTGTCTTTTTACTGTCACTAAAGGTCAACTCTATTTCCAGCTGACAAATCAGTGAAGCTCTGAAGCCATGCAAGGCAGCACACCCAGAGTTATGATCAGAAATGTTCTTCCATCACTTCCTTTGTGCAGTCAGGTGTACTCCACTTCGTAAAGCATGCTGGATTCCAAACTGTTTCATTATCTCACAAGCCCCCAGGCAGGGTGGAGCCCCTGGAGCCCTTACAGCAACCAGGTCACTGAGCTTTCAGCTGCTCTCTAAACCAACCCCGTGGAAGCTGAGCATCACCTTCCTTACCTGAAATGAACAGGTCAGACCAGGTCTGCTGGTGCTCCTGGAAAAGATCTTCCACCCCCATCTGCATCACCTCCAGCATCTCTTTCCTGGCCGCCTCCCTCAGCCTGCCGAAGGTCTCCTCCAGCCGGGCGGGCTCGGTGGGCTCCGAGGTGTGCACCACGGACAGCACCGTCTCGTCAAAGTGTGACTTGGGGGCGACCTGCAGGCGGCTCACCAGCTTCTGGGCCGCCACCACCACCAGCACCGCCTTGCTGCCGCCGGGCAGCGCCAGGCGGCCCGAGGAGAGCACGAACTGCCGCTCCCCCGCCTTCTCCAGGCTGCTGGAGAACCGCCCGCCGGGCGCGGGGGGCGAGGAGTCCTCAAAGGCGACCACTCTGTCGGTGGGGTTGGCGATGCGGAGGCGCTGCAGGTAGAGGTGCGGGCGGCCCCGGTGGGCCACCACGTCCTCCCGCACCGTCACGCAATCCCCGGGCCCCGCGCCGGGCCCCGTGTGAACGCACCGCACGCCCCGCACCGCCCCGTCCCGCAGCGCCGTCAGCGCCGCCC
>VXAY01005043.1:636866-668195 GCA_013399855.1 Oxyruncus cristatus | reverse complement strand
CCCCGGCTTCCAACCCCGCCGGATCCTGAAGCCCCGGCACCGGGAACCCTTCCCGGTTCCGGGTATCGCCTGGTCCCGGATTTCCTCCCCTTCCCCGTTCCCGGTGCGATACCCGAGAGTGTCCTCGGGCAGCTCCAGCCCAGGGCTGATCTTCTGTGCTCTGTGTCTCTGCCCGTGTCACTGCACCGATGGAAAAGGCCTGGAGGGGATTTCCGTAATTCCAGTGTCATTCACTGCCGTTACCACGGCAGAGACCGTGCAGGAAAGCCAGTCATGTTCTGTGACACCCTGTAGTAAATAGAGGAACAAACTTTGTGATGTGACTGAGATGTGCCCAGGAAAGCTTTGTATCCCGCACAGCGCTCCAGAGACACAAGACACACGGTTTTGAGCCAGTCAGACAAACACTGTGACTTAAAGTGTGAAATTCCCGACCAGGCTGAGCCAGTGAACCAGCTCAGTGAAGGGAACAGAGGAGACACTTTCTTCATTTATTCCTGCAAATGGATATTTGAATGAATGCAAATGAATATTCCTGCAAAATCCTGTTTGATTTTGGGAGGGGCACTGGAATCCCGAAAGGGTGGGTGAGACCCATCGCCTGCAGGTTTCGCGGGGGCTGGTGGTGCCTCAGAAGCCCCGGTGTGTTTTGAGGCTGCACAAAAAGCGGAGCTCTGAGCCTTCCAGTTTTTAGGAAGTTGCCGCTCCGGCTGGAGCACGTGTTGCACGTACTCATGGAACATCTGCACTGGCAGCTGGCTCTGTTTAAAAAGACAGGCACCGACTGCAGCCAGAGAGCACAGAGCAGCGCAAACACAGAGGGGGAAAATGAAATGTGCTCGCTGGGCTGGCAGAGCTGCAGAATGCAAACAGAGCTGTCACACAGCGACAGGCTGGGTACAGCAGCACGAACAATGGGGCATTCATGATTTCCAGTGTGCAAAACCGCTTTCGTTTCAGACTGGAGAGATTTAATTTCTTCAAAATGAGAAACTTGCGATTTTAAAAACCCATGCTGAATCCCAGCTCTCAGTCTGAGGTCTGAAGGGGAAGTGTTGAACATCTTTGCTGTGGCTCCTGGTTTAAAGTGTTGAAGCTGCTACAGATTTATCAGGGCCTGCAAAGTACTGAAGAAATCTAAAGTGAAAGTCTGTTTTCTTTCTTTCTTTCCTTTTATTTTTATTTAGGGAAACTGGCAGCTTTGCAAAAGGAAGTTTCCTGAAATCACTATTTTGGAGAGAACTAATATTTCCTTGAGTTGTTGCCTGTAGTACATCACTTGAGCACAAGGACCGTTCTGTTTGCCTGATAATTATGAGAGAATTACTACTTTGGGGAGAGGGAATGGAAGGAAAAGTGCTTTGAACATATCCAAGAATATTCCCAGTGAACAAATAGTAATGGGAGTTCTTTGGGATGATGCTATTATGAAGCGCAGAGAATATTCATTAGCTACAGTCTGGCCTTTCTAGTGTGCTTTATTTTTTCTCCTCTAAGAATATACCTTCTTGGTTTTGTTTGAAAATCCAAATCCTATGATATCTGTGATTTCTGTTAATTTAAAGAGCTGGTTGGCTGACAGGCCTCATGTAAAGTCTGTGTCAGTGGTAGATCCTCAGACTCAAAAGGGTTTCCCTACATCTAAACCTTACACTGCAGCTTAAAAGTGACCCTAAAGCAAATGTTTGTTAAAAAAGTGTGGTTTTATAAGACAGGATTATTTGCCTGTTCTCAAATTTAGGCAGAATGAACTAAAAAAGATGCCTAGATAAGTTATCAGGGCTAGAGCAAGAAAACACAGCACAAGGCCACAAAGATAAACGTAAGACCTGTATATGACCAGAGAAAACCAGTCAGTGTAGGGAACAAAACCACTGCAGGTCTTGTATTCCCCAAGGAAATATGGGAGGCAACAGGTGGGAAGAAGGTGGGAAGATGATATTTAATAAGGCTTCCAGTTTCCAGAGCTGTGCATAACGTTACAATCCACTCCTGGTTTGTTTTTCCCCCATAAATGTCCATGTCAGCCAAGCTGGAGCCCAGCACCAGCTGAAGCTGCCCACAGAGTGACCCCTCTCCTGCTACGCGTTTTCTCGGTGCCTGTTTGTCCCACGGCCGGGATACCCCGCCCGCTGCCCGGGTAAAGCCCTGGAGCTCCGGGATCAAGCACCCGAGCTCCGCGTCCCGGTGCTCCCTCTCTTCCCTCCCGGCCCCAGCGCTTCCTCCCCCGCTCCCAGCCCGGCCCCCGCCGCCCGCCCGCCTCTTGCGGGGGCCGGGGCGGCCCGGGAGGAGGAGCCGCCTCCTCCCGCTTCCTCCGCCCGTCCCCGCCGGGCGGGTCTGGTGCGTGGCACAGCTCCGGCAGCCCCGGAGCCTCCCGAAGCCGCCCCGCTCCGTCCCGCAGGCATCGCCCGCGCTCCGTGGGGGCTCCCGGCGCGGGGTCCGGGCGGGGAAGTCGCTTCCATGGTGCTGCCGGCGGTGCTGCTGCCCTGGGCGGTGCTGGCGCTGCTCGGGGCGGGGGGCGGCCGTGCCTCGCCGCGGGAAGGTAAGGGGGGCTCGGGGGGCACGGGAGGGCCGGCGGCAGGGCTGAGGGACGGGCACAGCCCCGCGATGCCGCCGCTGTCCCGCTCACGCTGCCCAGGCTGAGTCCCTGGGCGGCACCTGGAGCCTCCCGCCGGCTCCCGAGGCAGCTCACGGCTGTGGGAGACAGCCCTGCACGCCAGGTCGTCCCGGTAAAGGACTACTCAGTCCCGTGGGTTGCGGCCCGCCTGGGTCAGCCCTTCCCTGCTTTTGAACTTAGACGGTTCAAGAACAAGGTAACGGGAGAGCTTTTGATCCCTGACTGTCCACACTGTGATTCAAGATCCGGGATGCTCCTAAAATAACATCAGTTGGTAGAAGCTTTGGAGTAGTTGGTAGAAGGGCAGAGGATTAGGGCAGCTACAGAGTGTCAGCAGCACTGACAAAGGGCTTCACACACTGTCACTCTGCCAAGAGTTGGGATAATTATCTCTGTCTTCATTAGAGAAGTGGCAATTAGGAGGAGATTTAATCTTGTTACCTAGAATATTTCCCTTGACAGTGTGATTCTGGTATAATTACCTTTACTATATATCTATTACTTAATACAGTTAGTGTGTATCCATGGGAGTGCTGGGAGTTCTTTAGCTATAGTGGCATCGCTGAAACAAAGAATCTCTCTGTGCTATCCCGCCTTCCTTACACATCCCGAATCTTCCATGGTTTTGGTAAGGTTTTAGAGTGCGCTAGAGATAAAACTGGCGGCTGGGAAAGAGAATGAGGTATGTTGGTTAGGAAAAGGGATTTAGAATTAACTGCTTTATGAACTCATCACTTCTGGCGTGGTTCAAAGAAAAAAATACCTCACCTTTGCTGTGCCTCAGCTTCCCCAGGGGAATGTGAGAGTAATGATATCTGTCTGCTCTCTTGGATGTTCTTTCAGATCTCTGAGCATAGTTATTTATAGTTAATCAAATGTTTAAAAAATAATTCTGTAAAGTAAATTTAATACAGAGATTATATTATCCACTATTAAATTGTGCACTGTTTTTTTTCTATTTCATCTCCATATTAATAGTGTTTTCTTGGACAGTATCTTAACAGGAAGTGGCATAGGAAGATTTCCCAAAGCACAGCCTAGGGATAAATTCATTTCTTGTCCTAAAATGCAGCTGCAGCTGTGCTTTCCCTGTCAACTCAGGGCTGAAGTAAATAACTTTAAATTTATTGTTTTGTTACTGAACTCGTCACTGATTTTTAATCTTTATAAAAGCTGAGAAGTTTATACAGCCTTTTCACTGTGATCTTGACATCAGAGTTCCTGTTCTAGTGCTTTGTCCCTACAGGATCTACAGAGCTCTAAAACCCTCACAAAAGTGTAAGGTAAATATCTTCTATTATTGTTCCACATATAGAAAAACAGAGGGAGAGCTGGATTGGCTCCTTGTTGCAAAGCAGAGCTGGCAGTAGAGTGCAACTCCCCTGGTTCCTAATCCAGTGCTTGCTTCATTAACCACCCTGTGTTTTTAAGTTGCATCCCATTATTAAATGTATTTATGTGATTTTTAGTTGTCAGCATGGCCCAGGGAGCCTTTAGGCCCAGGAGGCCCAGCTTAGCTGAACAGGCTGCCATTTCTACGTATGAAAAGTGACTGTGACATGGGAAATAGGGAAGTATCACTCTGGTTTAGGATGTTTTAAAAAGCCTGCATGTGATACTGAAAGTAAAAGGCATTACTGTTCTGTCCCTTGGAAGTACCCATCAGCTGCACTGGCGTTCAGCAGAATCTTTGGGAAAGATAAAAAAGGGTTAAAGGAGAAGGAGTGGAGGCAGCATAGCTCAGCACAAGCTTCCAGTGCTGGGCTGAAGGAATGTCTCTGGGGATGGAAAGCTCTCGCTACTACAGAGTTCTCAGAATGGAGACTGAGCTCTCTCGGAGTCCTTCCCCACAGACCGGGAATGAGAAGGGAATCTGTAACTTGGAATTCTGCTGGGGATGATAATTGTCTGTGCTGGCTTTTCGTGCTCCTCTGAGTTCACAAACTGCACGGAGGGACCTTTTCTGCCTTGGAAATAGGACACCACTTCCTGTGCATCTGTGCAGCCTTCAGTCATGTCCAGCAAACTTCTGGCAGTCAGACCATAAACAGAGTGTGGCTTTCTCGGGGTGGCGGCCTGAAAATGAATTAGTGATTTATTTAATGTGAGATGCCTGAGATTTGGGGCTGAAATAATTGCCTAGCAGTCAGGCTCCTGTCTTTCTTTCCTTCTTTTATCATTATCATATGCTTTCTCCCCTCAGGTACTAGAATTTAAGGCTTGCCTTGACATTCCTCTCTGGCAAGCCCATGTTTTCCCCCCTTTTCCTTGGCAGTATGATCCTCACCTTCTCAGAAGCCATGAGCTCAGAGCTCTCATAAAGCTGCCATTGCTTTCTGCATGGCTAGAAACAGTAATGGCTTTAACATATTCCCTGAGGACATACATATTTTACTCGTTTGTTTGCACCCTCTGACAGGGACTGGAGTGTGCTGGAGGAGCTGGATTAGGAGTGCACTTCATGTGTCTAAAAACCTGCCTTTAAATCTGCACCAGTGCAGGATACCTGTTCTTTTATTTATCACTTCCTTTGTGAGCATGTCTAACAAAATGCAGTTAGAGCTGACCTATTGACTGTTCTCAATCCTCTCTTTTTATTCTGATGCAGGTAAAGGATTTGGGGAATATCCTCTTTCTTCTTAATGTGGAGTCTTACACTTACTTTTCACTTTTGCTACCTTTCCCGGGTCCATCTATAACTCCAGCTCCTAGATTCTTCCTCTCTAAGACCAGAGTATCAGTTTGGGTACATCAGGAAGATACATCTGGTACATCCATTGGAAAAAAAAAAAAAAAAAAATCATTGTTCCAAAAAGAGCCTGCCGAGGCCAAGAAAATGTGCTTTCAGTTTTTCTTGGTATTTTTTGATGTTTAAATCGGATGGCCAGGATTTGCATTTAAGCACCGTTGTCAGAGCCTATACAAATTCCTGCTTCAGCAAAACTGTTAGGGTGAAGTATGGCATTTTATCGTTGCAATGAGGAAACCAGAACTTCCCCATAAAAGTCATATTCCAGTGGTACCACAGAGAAACTTCTGAAAGAGAACTTCAGGATTTCGCTTTGTCATTTTTAAGGGACTGGAAATGAGAAGCGAGTTTGGGAGGAGAATGCAAATGAAAGTTATAGCACAATTAAATTCACATTGAATATGTATGAATAACTCCGGAAAACACCTCAGGAATGCAGTAGAAAATTGGAGCAGCCATAGAGAGGGAATAATAACATTCAGGACTAATTTTGGTTTTCCCTACACCCAGTCAATGCTGAGTGACAAAAAAGCAGCTCTGTGGGGAACAGGAAACCAATACTGCATTTAATGGATGACTTCCAAATGGGCATTTTGTAGTAGTTCTATTTTTTATCTTCAACTTTTAATTTCCTTCATACTCTGTGTGAGAGAAGAGAATTGTAGCTTTCACTAGCAGGGCAAAAAAACCACTCAGTACTTTTTATTTTCTTTTTCTAGCTCCTGACTCAGGCAGTGAAATTGTAACTTTCCATAATCTCTTGTTTTATACCTAGGACCAAGTTAGGTGTGAAACAGCTGGTTGTGGGAACAACACAAGCTGAATGTGTCTCTTGTGCTTTCCCCCTTGTGCAGAAAACCTGCTGGTTCTGACTGTTGCCACCAAGCAGACTGAGGGGTTCCAACGCTTCAGAAGATCAGCCCAGTTCTTCAGCTACAAAGTCCAGGTGATGTCCAGGTGGTTGGTCAAAGGGAATTTTGAATTGTGGAATGGATAAGGCCTGGCCACAAAGTGATTAAATAAAAGCTCAAGAGTGGACTCACCTGCCTGAAAAATACTATGACTGAGGCATTTCGGCGGCAGTCTGTTATTCCATCCTGAGTGCTGGCTTGGGATGAGATCCATAACTCCTGCTCGAGGGAGCCCCATGGCACTTTTCCATTATTCTGCCAAAACACACGGTACAGAACGTGCTGCTGTCCCTGTGGCTCAGTGCTTTGTTACTGTGCTACGTGTTACTCTGCCTGACCAGCCCAGAGAGTGCATCAAAGGCTGTGAGTGTGTGCATGTGTGTGTGTGTGTGTGTGTGTATATACACATATGTCTATAGTCCATTTGTGCTGGGGCTGTAATTTTTCCTGTGATCCTGTGATTTGCACTGGGAGTTATCAGTTATCAGGGTTGTGGGTTCTGGCCCTTTCCTGTGAGCCTTGCCCTGTTCAGGTGACCCTGTGCCTGTCGTTGTGTAGGTGCTGGGTCTGGATGAGGAGTGGCAGGGTGGAGATGATCAGAATCCAGCTGGAGGTGGGCAGAAGGTCCGTCTCCTGAAAACAGCTCTGAAGCAGTTTGGGGATAAGAAGGACCTGATCATCCTTTTTGTAGACAGGTAATGGTTGGAAAGAGCTTGCCATGGTCTGAATCATAAGGCTATTTGGACAGGAAGTGAACTGTGAATTAGATTGCTTTTGAAAAGTGTGTCCAGACCTCTGTTTTTTTTCCCTCTGAATTCTCTGCAGTTGCCTGAGAATCACTTAGAGCTGCATCCGTGGCACTTGGGAAGGTCTCATCAGAATAGGCTGGTTCCAGCTCTTGCCTGATAGTGTTGTACCTGATTCTGCCACGGTGGAATTTGGCTGCCTGTATCTGCAGGGAATGGGCAGACAATTCCTCTGGAACTAGGCAGGCCTTTCTTACCAGAATTATTTGTTTTATAAGGTGAGGTAGACTGCAGCACAATCCTGAGAGCCAAGAACTGGTCTGCTAGAGAAAAGTGAAGAGGGAAAAGGACAGTTTGGACTCTCAGTGTCTTTTCATATGCTCAACATATGAATAAGACTCTGCTTTAATTAGCTTTAGTTAGTTTACAAAAAATGTAACACTGTGAAGCAGACCTAAAAGAAAGGGATTCCCAAAGAATTAGCAGTTTCTAGAAACTTTTCTCACTGCCATGTTTTTCTGTCTCCGTTCCTTTTTGTCCCTTTTTGTCTGCCTCTTTCTCTAGCTATGATGTGCTCTTTGCTTCGGGCCCCACAGAACTGCTGAAGAAGTTCAAACAAGCCAAGAGCAAGGTGGTCTTCTCAGCAGAGAACTACATCTACCCTGACAGAAAGTTGGAAGCCAAGTATCCTCAGGTGCGAGATGGAAAGCGCTTCCTGGGCTCTGGAGGTGAGACACAGAGCTTGCTTTCAGCTGAGAAACTCTCGGCTTTCTTCTCCTACGTGGCCCTTGGGAGAAGTGGTGAACAAACTAAAAGCTGGTGTATCTCTGCAGCAGCACGGGGTGTGGTGAGACTTCATGTGAGAGAAGGGAGAGTACAGGTATACAGGAGTTATTCCATTTTTTGGCCATCTGGGATGAAACACCTCTTCCTACTTACTCCCAACAGGCTTCATAGGTTATGCTCCAAACCTGAAGAAGCTTGTGGAGGAGTGGAAAGGAGAGGATGATGACAGTGACCAGCTCTTCTATACAAATATCTTCTTGGATCCAGAAAAAAGAGTAGGTGTCTAAAGATTTTGAGAGTCCGAAAATTTGCATTCTAGCCAATATCCCCATGTTCTGTTATTAGCAGTTTTTATCTTCAAGCTTAAAATATGAATGGGAAAAGAGATGACTTAAAATTTCCATGACTGGAAGCTCATACTAGCCTGCCTCCAGGGGATGTGAAACCACAGAGTGCAGTGCTGACTTAGGGATATCCAACCTAGCACTGAAGTACGTTATAGGTAAATGCCATGTGACATCCTACAGTAGCCTGGAATGAACCCTGGAAGCAGCACTGCTATTCCAGCACCGTGTGGGGCACTGGCTGAAGCATCCAGCCCACGGGTCATTCTGGTTCTGCTGTCCCAGTTATGCATTACACAGGCCAGTCTGTCCCTGAGACACCACAAATGCACAGCAACTAAGAACTCAAACTGTAACAGCAATTTACAAACAAAAGAGGAAACATTTGTATTGGGGAACTGCTTTCACACTGACTAGAGAAAGAATTGCAGGCGTTTTTTATCAGCAGGGCTGGTAGAAAATTCAGAGCAGCTGGACTTTTTTAGTTCCCTAAATCTGAGTGTGGCCTGTGATAATTTAACATGAACAGTTCCTTTAATGTTCTCATCTGCAGTTCTGGCCCTGTGCCCTCTCTGCCTTGGCACTGAGACAGTGGATGTTAGCACCCTGCTGTCCTTCCCAGTAATCAGTCTTAATGGATGCCTGCAGGGACATGGAACTTTGTGAAGTCAGAGCTGCATTTTAGTCTGACCCCGTCAGAGTGTGACTCGCAGCAGGGGATAAAAACAAAAATTGCACCAGCTGGCCTTACACCCTGCTGTGCTCTGGTTTGGCACTGGTACCTGGGGCAGCACTTGGGGAACACTTGCCCTATGGCTAGATGGCAAGAAACTCTCCACAGCAGATGGTTTTGCTATCTTGGCATTCCTGTGTGTTATCTGTGGGGTTTATATAGCTTTGTGCAGGTGTACTTCATTCATATGCTGGAGATTTATTGATATAACCACAGCAGCTTTCAAACGCCTTTTTTTTTTTTGCATAGTTTTGCCTAATAGAATATATTCAAGTTGTTTTAGAAAATGGTGAATTGTCCCAGATTCGAGTGAAAATGATGATTATCTGGGAGTGGTTTAGATTTCAGAGCTTGGAGAGTTTGCAGATGATTATAGGAATGGGATATATCTTTGCTCAGCATGTAAAGAATGGATGCCCCCTGTGTTCTAATTAAGGTTATTTATCTCATTCTTTTATAGGAGAGTATCAACATCACTCTTGACCAAAGAAGCCGGATCTTCCAAAACCTAAATGGAGCATTAGGTGAGATGGGAGAGGGAAGGTCGTTTCTCCTTGGAATGAAACTGCATGTTGACACCAGAAATAAAGTTGTGGCTGAAGGGATTGTATTTCAGAAATGCCTGTCCCTGCAGAATAAGCTTCAGTAAAAGCCTCTGCCAGAGTTCTGGGATTTGTTTGCAATTCCACTATGTTCTCATTGCCATTCCTTCTCCTCTTGAGGGAACGCAGGTCAGATTTTTCATCTTACACCTCCTTGCCACTTTGATCTCCAGGCATGTCGGATTGCATTAGCCTCGGGGATTGAAACTGGGAGGCACTTCCAGTGCAAGTAATAACACACAGCCCTGCCCAGGCCTTGCATGTCTTTCCGCTTCACAACCCTGCTGGAATGCCAGGGGAGGTGAGAAGCAGCCACGGGGGGGGGCCTGGGAGCAGTCACTGGTTGTAATGCAAAGATGGATCATTGTCCAACTTCCCAGCCATCCTGTTACCTCACAGGATCACTCTGAACACCTTTTTCTTCATTCTAGTTATGGTCTGTAGCCCTTAAACTACCTGTGCACAGTTATCCATGTCCATGCTTTCACCTTTCAGCAGTTTCTCAGTAGAAATGAGGGATTGTGCTGCTGGTTATCAGTAAAAGCATTAACATGCTGGCGATGTCGTTTCCAGATGAGATAGTTCTGAAGTTTGAAAACTCACGAGTGAGAGCAAGAAACTTGTTATATGACACTCTGCCTGTGGTGATTCATGGAAATGGACCCACCAAGGTAAGTGGACCTCTTGAGAGAAACATTTGGTCTGTGTTTGCTGCAAAGTGACCCTTTAGGCTTGATGGATCTGGTTACTGTCTTCACATTTATTGACTTTCCATGTGTCTATTTGTATTTGAGAAATAATAAGTGGTCCAGGTCCATGGCAGGTCCAGGTCTGGTTCAAAGACCATGTGTAATTGGACCCTGAGGCTGTTGTGCTTCAGATTCTTTAGTTCCTGGAGAAGGTAGATGGACTTGAAATGTGATCTTACAGTGGGGGTGCACATGAAGAAACTCCCCTGCCCTGTAATGCAAAATATGGCAAATTGCCTTTTGCAGCTGCAGCTGAACTACCTGGGAAACTACATTCCTCAGATATGGACATTTGAGACTGGCTGCACTGTGTGTGATGAAGGTCTGCGAAGCCTCACGGGGTTTAAGGTAAGGCTGATGTGTCTGTTCAAAGCTTTAAAGACAAGTCTTACAATGGGATCTGGTATGGAACTCAGTCACCACTTCTCTCCTCTCCCCTCTGAATGCAGGATGAGGCGTTGCCAATGATCCTGATTGGCGTTTTCATCGAGCAGCCCACCCCCTTCCTCTCCCAGTTCTTCCTGCGTCTTCGTAACCTGCATTACCCCAAGGAACGAATCCAGCTCTTCATCCACAACAATGTAAGCGAGGATGGCTTCTGGTGGCCTCAGCAAACGTGGGCAAATGTGCACCCTCGCTGTACTCTAGGCACCTTTTCAACCTTGGGCTAGACTTCCAGCCTCTGCAGTCCCAGTAGTTATCTGCAATGGCACCTGTGAGATAGCTCTGTCCAGCTGTAAAGTTATGGAAGTGGGAAGAGCTGTTGCCCATCTGGTTTGGCATTTTCAAGAAGAGGAGGCTGAGCGGCCTGGGATGAGCCCATCTTAACCATTTTTTCTTATTTTTGGCATAGGAGGAACACCACTTGATGGAGGTGGACTCTTTTGTAGAAGAGCATGGCAAAGAATATCTTGCTGTCAAGGTGATGGGGCCAGATGATGAGGTGGAGAACGCTGAGGCACGTAACTTGGGCATGTAAGTGAAGAGGCCACATGTGATGGCTGGCAGAGTCAGCCCCTGTCCAAACTAAGGCATTTGTTCTTGACATCCCTGTCGAATGATTGCTTTTCTTTTTTCAGTCACCCTTTTCTTTCAGTTTTTCTAGCATTAACTCCCATGCCCTTACATACTGGGGAAAAAAAATCAACTTTGATACCAGCTTTATTTCTTCACTTCCAGAAACTTAAGTTCTCACTGGTCCTTTGCTCTGGCAGAAGGATAATCCTGTACCTCCCACTGTCAAGTACATGCCCAGCCATAGATCACAAACAATATGCACCTGTATCTCTGGAGAGGAGGAGTGTAATAGTAAAACTAAGAGCTAGTGGAACAGTATCTTCCTGTCTGTGACCAGGAGTTATTTGAGCTCTGGTGTGGATTTGGGCCAGATGTAAATGGGAACCTCTCCAATCTGTGCTGAGGAAACAGTTTGGTAAATGTGATTTTGGCTGTGTGTCTGTCTGCTGTTGGATGCTGAATCTGATAGGCTTGTGCTCTACTGGCCCTCTGGGTTGTTATATTAAATGGAACTTTTCTGAACGCTCAGATCACCTTCAGAGTACAAGGTGAAGGAATTCCTGTGTTCTGTCCCTTGTCTTGCTCTGTTTTAAGAGGAGTTGGGTGTGACTTTTCTGTTCTCTGGCTGTAGGGATTTGTGCAGGGAGGACCCTGACTGTGACTATTACTTTAGCCTGGATGCTGAGGTAGTTCTGAAGAACACGGAGACTCTGAGGATCCTGATCGAGCAGAACAAGTGAGTTCTTTGGTCTGAGCAATCCTTACTGGTCATCTCACACAGGAATACAGTGAGCTCTTTTACCACTGAGATGTGTAAGGCACCAGGAGAACTGTGTCAGAGATGAAATGTTAGACAAACACCTCTTAGGTATTTTTTTTTTTTTTACATGGTAGTTATAGTCCCTGGATTTTAGGCAGGGGATGTAAATCATCCTCATTTTTGTCTTTTTATAGTCAGTAGAACAAGTCAGATTCTAACAGACCTGGTGCAGAGTGCAGTTAGAGAGGAGATTGGGACCATATTTGCCCTTTCTTATGTGGAATTTTATTCCAACAGAGTTAATGAAACACCAGCTCCGGAAGTGAGGGAGAATATAGCTGTTACAGTCCTGTGGTTTGTAAAATATTTTCCTTTTCTTCTTGTGGTAACACCCCGTCCTGCAATTCCTTTTCCTTTCACTCTGCCAGGCTGGTGATTGCCCCTCTGGTGAGCCGGCATGAGAAGCTGTGGTCCAATTTCTGGGGAGCTCTGAGCCCCGATGGATACTATGCCCGCTCGGAAGATTATGTGGATATTGTTCAAAGGCGGAGGGTGTGAGTATGCAAAGAGCTTTTCCCTGGTATAATCCCTCAGATGTAAAGCCTGCTGCTGCACACGGTCATCGAACTGGCTGCTGTCAAAGAACCAGAGAGCACAACTGTCTGTGTGTGTAGGAAAGGAAGTGTCTGCTCCCATTTGGAAGCTGTTCTATGTCCTCCCCTGAGCAGAGACAATGAGATTTCTTACGATCAGAGTAAGGATTTGAGAGTCCTGACTCTGCTGAAATCACTTCATTTTACTCATGTCATGTTTTCCCACCTATGGATTATGGTTAGTGTGATCCCTACAATCCTCTAAAGTGCTGTTTAATCTCTTTCAGATAAATCTTCATAAAATACTGTGTGATCCTTGAATGGAATATTCACAAAATAGAATTGTTGATTCATTCATATTCTTGAGGGGCCCTTTTTTTTTTTTTAGGTCATTATATATGCAATACATGCTAGAAATCAGCTTAGACACTTTTGGCCGGTTCAGTTTCTTTAAATCACTGGAAAAAATATGTTGATCTCTCTGGGAAGAGATTCAAGCCATTAATTATGTCCCCAGCGAAAGAACCCAGTAGCAATTAATTGCTTTCACAGTGGACTAGCATTTGTGCAGCTTAAAAGCTCTGAGCAATATAAGCAATTTTTTTCTGGAATGACAATCCCTGCTGGTATGGTTTCTCCCCACAGTTCTGAGTTCTCGTTTAGGCAAGTCTGGCTGATGCTACAGTGTTGCCTGTCATCCTGTCAAGTCCAGCAGTTTCTGTCTTGGTGGTGTTTCAGGTCTCACTGTGCTTTCCCTGCGTTTCAGGGGGCTCTGGAACGTTCCCTACATCAGCAGCGTTTACATGGTTAAAGCCAAGGCGCTGCGCTCGGAGCTTGACCAGGGAGATCTTTTCCACAGTGGCAAACTGGATGCTGACATGGCTTTCTGCCACAACGTTCGGAATCAGGTCAGTCCAGGAGAGAGGCTGGCAGGGAGAGCTGCATGCCAAGGTGGAGGGTGCAAGATTAAGGAGTTCCAAGGCATTCAGCTCTGCCGGGCAGGGGACGGGATGAACTGGCACTAGTCAGTACTGGGCAGACTTTGGAACAGTGTGGGATTTCTGTCCTGCTGTGAAACCACACGGAGCCAGGGGCCACTACATGTGGATAACATTTTTGTTCTTGGGCCTATTCAGGGCTGTTCTAAATGGAAATGACACGGTAAGAAGGAAGAACGTAATCTCACAGCAGCTGTTCTGCTCTGCTTCCAGCCCTGGCTGACAAGAGACAGAGTTACTGTCTCTGGCTATAGCCTTTCAGAGCTCCTCATATCCAAGGTGGAAATTTAACTGAAGGCTCACAGCAGAAAGAATGAGTAAATTAAGAGCTTGGAGAACTGTCAGTGCTTATATTTCGTGGTGGCTCGCAGAAATGCGAGGTCTTGACAGTTTTCCTCTGTCCTACAGGGAGTCTTTATGTACCTGACAAACCGGCACCAGTTCGGACACATCCTGTCCCTGGAGAATTACCAGACAACTCACCTCCACAACGACCTCTGGCAAATATTCAGCAATCCTGAGGTGAGACAACCTGCATGCTCAGCGGGCACAGCACTGTGGAATGGGAATATCTGATGATTTGCTTCACCAGTACGGGAGGTCCAGGCTTTGTGATAATGATGTCTCTCAGGTGGGATGAGGAGTGCAGTCACAGAATTTAAAGAGAGGATGTTTATGAGATTCATAGCATCTGGCAGCCTGTGAATACTGCATGAGTGCCTGGCCTTTCACTACCTCTTTAAGCAGGCCCCACAGAAATGACTGGTTTGCTTATCTTCTGACTGCAGGACTGGAGAGAAAAGTACATCCATGAAAACTACACAGCAGCTCTGAAGGGGAAATTGGTAGAAATGGTAAGAAAACATCACTCTTATCCATCACAAGGCGAGATCAGCATCAGGACAATGTTTGTATCATCACTATTGTCATTCTCAGGAAGAAGCAGTTCAGCAGAGGGACCGTGACCTTGAAAGTATTTTTAGAGCCAAATCCTTCTCCTAGAAGTACATCTCCAGCTCCCTGAAGTGGAAGTGGGGCACATAAATCAGAAGACAAATTTCTATCCTCAATGTTTTAGTTTCTTTCCACTTGAACTGACTCAGTCTGCACTCAGTTTAGCCTTACTCCTTTTGCCTCAAGCACCTGTTCTTGTTTCTTCTGTTCTCACCTGTTTACTTTCTGCAGCCCTGCCCAGATGTTTACTGGTTCCCCATATTCACTGACACTGCCTGTGATGAGCTGGTGGAAGAAATGGAACATTATGGCCAGTGGTCCACAGGTGACAACACAGTAAGTAAAGCAGGAGCTCTTTGAGTTCTGGGTCATGCTTTTGTCTGTGCATATTTGCTGGTACCTGTGCCTCCTGTGGGAAGGCATTAGATCCCACAGTTAAACCAGGAAACTGGAGACAACACCCTAATTTTGTTCTTAAATGTGAATTAATTTTTAAGTCCTCTTTAGTGTCATCTGAAGATACAGTGTTCAGCCTTTATGAGGGCAATATTGTTTCCCTTAGGTTTTAATTATTGTCTGAAATGAGTTTTCCATCCTGCAGATTGTGATAAATAAACATCGTATTTATTTGTAGTTACCAGAAACAAGTGCTTTTCATTCCTGAACCCCAGGGTTCCCATCCTTACTGGTGTTTCTGTGATCCTATTTCAGGACAGCAGAATACAAGGAGGATATGAGAACGTCCCAACTATTGACATACACATGAACCAAATTGGCTTTGAAAGAGAATGGTATAAGTTTCTTCTGGACTATATTGCACCCATCACAGAGAAACTGTACCCAGGATACTACACCAAGGTATGTGCACCTGAGCATCAAAACTGGTCAGCTCAGTACCTCTTCCAGTTGCAGCTTTGTGCTTTGTGCAAAGACTGCAAGAATCCTCTAGGAATACACACACTATTTCCTTGTGTGGAGGGACAGACCTTGGGGTGTGCATAAGTATGAGCATTAGGAAACATGCAATTTCCCAGTGGCATTCTCCTGCCTGGTGGCTGCCTTTCTCCCTTAGCAGTGGAATGCAGTTCTGGTGTTACACCCTGCTCTGCAGCTCAATAGCCAAGGACCACCACGGCCCTGAAACAGTGCCCTCTGTTCTTCTCTCCTCAGACCCAGTTTGAACTGGCCTTCGTGGTTCGCTACAAACCCGACGAGCAGCCTTCCCTGATGCCCCACCACGACGCCTCCACCTTCACCATCAACATTGCCCTGAACCGAGTTGGGATAGACTATGAGGTGAGTGCCAGTGAGGCGGGAAGGCAGCACAGCCTCTGGAGCAGCCCAGGCAGCTGAAAACCCTTTCCTTATCCACATCTGGCTTCTTCACACTAAGGATTGCAATTTTTGGCTGGGCTAGAGTAGGAAGGAGATTTCTGAATGCAGCAGAACACAGGGGATTCCCCAAGCACCTTCTCACATTTTCAGAAGGGCTGCCAGGAGAAGGCAGAGGCCCTTTCCCTGAGGTGCTTTTTCCAAGCTGACGTGTCTCTTGTGTTCCCCTCAGGGAGGAGGCTGCCGGTTCCTGCGCTACAACTGCTCCATCCGAGCTCCGCGGAAAGGATGGACCCTCATGCACCCGGGACGCCTGACCCACTACCACGAAGGGCTCCCAACCACCAAAGGGACCCGTTACATCGCAGTGTCCTTTCTTGACCCCTAGAGCATTGCTTCCCAGGAAGGACCTTTCCCTGGCCCTGCTCGCTGCTGACTCTGAGTGGAAGCAGGGAATGCTGCTGAGAGTTTCCAAGGCATTGTTCAAAGCTATTTGGATATTGATTTTTAATGGTGTTATAAGACTCCACTACTGGAAGATCTCCCTGATACTGCAGGTAATATCTAGGAATATTGCTGTAGCATTCCGAAGGAGATTTTGTGCCTTCATTTTTGATTCTGCTCCTCATCCACTGTGTCTTGGAATTGCCATTTACTTGAACCTTCTATCATGGAATGGTTGGCTTTAAAAAATGCTGTTCTGGACTGGAAATCCAGCTTTTGGAGGCAAGTCACAAGCTGGAAGCCTGTTTTCCTCCACAGCATATACGGGACTGGATGTTAGACATTCCTGGACACTGTTCCAAATACAAATCAATCAGGGAGCTGACTCCAGGAGTCATAACAGTTAAATGTCACATCAGGTGAAACTCAGCAGTAAGAGCCTGAAGATCATCTGATTCCATACCTCTTTGCAGTCCTTGCAAGCCTATCACAAAGTTCAAAGCGGCAGCAGTGGCAATATAGGTGCTTCTGGTCAGCTAAAGGAAGGTCCTCTAATGATTCTTTACCTCTGGGATTAGACTGAAGAGATAAGACAGCCTCCCTACCTTCTGTTTCTGCAGCTAAGAGCAGCAGGGATACCCACACAAATTCAGACCATCTCAATTTGTGAAGATCAAATCTAAGAAAGGGAAGTCTGGGAACAACTACATCGGTCAGAAGGGCTTCACTGTGGAATTGTCTCTGTTCTTTACCATGTTAAGATTGTCAAAACCTCTGATCAATCTCTGGATAACATCCCAGAGGTCCCGGTGGTGTTTGATGGCCTCATTCCAATTGTCAGAGATTGTTCTGATCATTTTCTTTGATGGCCCATTCACATTAGGTGTAAAGAGCTGTTCTCTGGTTCTTAGAGGAAATAATTATTCAGTGTTTCTATTATTTAAGATTGCAAACCAAAGCACTCCACTGCAGACACTTCTCCAGTGGGGTCGAGGCTGATAGAAATGAGTGGTTGGGAAGTGCTGAGAGATTGTGGTGAACTGGTACGTGTAAAAATCTATCAAGAGTAGTACCATGGTTAGAGAGGGAAGGGGAGAAACCTTTCCTGCCTGTGCCTGTGAGATCCCTGCTCTGCCTATCCCACACCGTTGTGCTCTGGCTCTGCCAGACTAGTGCGTTTCACAAGCAGTAAAATTCACGTCACGATTGTCCTTAAGGGAAAAAAAAAAATCACCTTCCTCTTCATTGTCTGTGTCTGCAGCTTCTGCTGCCTGATTGTGAGGGGCAGAGCCCCTTCCCCTGGGACGGGTCACATTAATGTGGGCAGAACAGCTTTACACGTGTAAGTTCTGCCGGGGAACTGCCTGCAACTGGAGTGTGCCTGAGGAAGGTGACATGGACCTTTTCCCACCGCTTTCCATGAGCTTTTTAGGGCTGTTTCGAGGCCACGCACACAGAGGTGCCTGAGGGAGAAAAATCCAAGCAGGGGCGATCATTTGAGAAATAAAACTGTAATAAAACCTGTTGGGTGAAAGCCAGAGCTGTCTGTTACCAAACGAAGGGATTGATACGCCAATCGTTGAGATGTCCAAAAATGTGTATTATGTATTTATTCAGCAGTTGGTTTTCTGTTTGTTTGGTTGGGGTTCTCCCCCCACCCTCGCCACTTATTTTGTTGTGTCTTGCCTCGTGGCCGTTCGGTGATCGGAGTTTTAACGAGCTGTACGGTTTGAGCCGGGGGAAACTCGCATTAAACCCTTCCCCGTGTCAGGGGGTTCGGCTCGGTTCGGTTCCTGAGGTGCGGGGGTTGGGGGGAGTGACCGGGGCCGCCCCGCCTCCGCCATGAGGGCCCCGAACTACAGCTCCCGGCGTGCCCCGCGCCCGGCGCGCGCCGCTGACCCGCCCGGTGACGGCGGCGCCCGGGGAACATGGCGGCCGTGGGGGAGCGGCGGTGAAGGTGAGCCCCGGGCGGTGCCCGGCCCGAGGGGTGGGGGAGAGCCGCTCCAGGCCGGGACAGTGCTTCCCGGGAAGGTCGCCTCCCGGGCGGCACGGACGGGAGCAAAGGCAGAGATAAGGGGCGGGAGCGGGTGAGGGGGGGACCCTCCGGGGAAGGGTCCTGCGGGGGCGCGAGCGGGGGCGCTTCCTGCCCCGTGAGGGCTGAGGGGGAGGCGGCGGTTTCAGCCCTGAGCGTCTGCCCAGAGCATCTGCCGGGCATGGGGATGGCGGGTGGGCCGATCCCCGAGCATCCCTTGGGCAGACTGGGATGGCGGGGGGGCAGTTTCGAGCATCCCCCGGTCATGGGGATGGCGGGGGGGCAGAGCCCGGAGCGTTCCCCGGGCATGGGGATGACGGGCGGGCAGAGCCCGGGGCGTTCCCCGGGCATGGGAATGGCGAGGGGACGCAGAGCCCAGCCCGTCACGGAGCTCCTGTCCCTCATCCCCGGCCCCTCTGCGGCAGGGAAGGAGACCGGCCTGGACTCGGCGTCGCTGAAGGAGCTGCGGGACGGAGGGGAGGGGACGGAGTCCGGCCGGGGAGAGGCAGAAGGCAGGGAAACTGCTGCCGTTTTGCCTTCAAGAGGGCCTTGAGCTGGCCATGCATGACTGGTGAAAACGTAACTCATCCTGAAAGTAAGTGGAGGATGGGGAGGAGTGAATGCTGTGGGGCTGTTTATTGGAAGGGAGGGGGAAAGGTGTTTTTTTTAAATTTATGATATATGAGTAGTTTTCATTTGTATGAAGTGGAACAATTTCGTTGTGGGAAAAAAAGGAAGATTGTTTTTAAAATATGTATTTATCTAGTACATGTTAGGCTGCTAAGTTGGATCATGGAATCATGATCATAGATTGGTTTGGGTTGGAAGGGACCTTAAAGATTATCCAGTTCTAACCCCCTGCCATGGGCAGGGAGATGTTCCACTAGACCAGGTTGCTCCATCCAGCCTGGGCTTGGACACTCCCAGGGCTGGGGCAGCCACAGCTTGTCTGGGCAACCTGTGCCAGGGCCTCCCCTCCCTCACAAGGAAGAATTTCTTCCCAATATCCCATCTAACCCTCCCCTCTATCAGTGTGAAGCCATTCCCCCTTATCCTATCACTACACACCCTTGGATAGCTGTTGGCACTTGGTAACACTGTTCTTTACTGGATTTTTCCCTGCAGCGCAATGTCCCTGTTGTTCACTCGTTCCAACTCAATAGTTGCAGTGAAGAAGGATAAAAGACACATGGCTGAGGTAAATGCTTCTCCACTTAAACATTTTGTCACTGCAAAGAAGAAAATCAATGGTATCTTTGAACAGTTGGCTGCTTACATCAACGAGAGCTCCTCGTTCCTGGAAGGTAAGCTGAGTTCTGGAACTACGAGTGTGGGGCAGTGCTTTGCCCACAAACAATTCTCTCACCAAACTCCTTCATTCAGTTAAATAGCACTGCTAGACCTGTGCTTATTTATACGTGTGTCTGTTTATGTGTTCATGTTTATAGGAGAACCAGAAGATTATTTTGTTGAATGTGTTCAGGTTCATATTTTGAAGATGAGACTTTCCTGCATGTTAGGAAGCTGAGCTAGTTAGGGAGCTATGTATGATTTTTGTGTTGTTTGGGAGATTTTTAAGTAGTTACACAACCCCTTTAGGGTTTTTTTGCCTATAATCCTTTCAGTGTTCTTGGCTGGACACATCATTGTTAGTGACATGTAACATATGCCAGTAATTGGCTTTAACAGCTTAAGGCGCAGACAGATTTTTTTCTTTAAGGATGCTGGAGTGTTTGCAGTGTGGGCTGTTCTGTTTAAGGCAGTCCCAAGGATGAGGATGGGTTTTAGATACACAAAAGGGACCAGCTGATAAATGCTGTTGCGGAATTGCCTCAGGGTGTCATTGCCTGTGTCGAGATCACCCACACAGGCTGTGGGACAGATAAATGTTTGGTTCTGGATGTTACCATCAGAGGGAGGGGTGTCAACCAGAACTGACCCAGATGGCTCCTGGAATTCAGAGACATGATCTGTTTTGATTTTAGAAACACACAAGAATGGAGAGCTTGATCCTGTCACCACAGAAGAGCAGGTATTGGAAGTCAAAGGCTACCTGTCAAAAGTCAGTGGTATTAGTGAAGTGTTGGCAAGACGACATATGAAAGTTGCTTTTTTTGGGAGGTGAGTCACGTGGGTGTGTGTTGCCTACGCTCCCCACTCAGGGAAGCATTTGAGGATTGCAGCCAGTAAAGAATATTTATAGAAACACTAGTGCTTTAGATTCTGCTTGTAACGTGCATGTCCCTGGCAGCAGTGCTTTGTAAATTGGAAATAAATATTGTAACATGTAATTCTTCAATTTGAAGAATTCTTACAATAAGAGACTAGCAAAGTCTTTTTGCAGGTTGCCTGTGGCACCTGAACTGTTAATGGCTCTGGTACAACTTGGCTTCGGAGAACTTGCTTTCTGTAATATCAAAATGAGTGCTCCTGGCTCTCAGAACCCTGCTACACCATTCTTAATCTGACTGCAGGACAAGCAATGGGAAGAGCACTGTGATAAATGCCATGCTGTGGGACAAAGTCCTTCCTTCAGGAATTGGGCACACCACTAACTGCTTCCTGCGTGTAGAAGGGACAGATGGACATGATGCTTTCCTGCTGACTGAGGGCTCAGAGGAAAAGAAGAGTGTTAAGGTACAATTTCCTTAAGCGTAAAGGCTCTCTAGAAATGGCAGAAAAGGGAAGGAACAAGAAAATTAAAAGGCTGTTAATAAATTTCACAGTTAAGGATTTTAATCATTAAAGGAATAGGGATGAAGAATGAGTCTTTTTTGGATGTAGGAAGGGAGGAATGAAGCAAGTCACAGGATGGAACTTGTTCATTTTATGGTAAAGATGATATGTTGTATTTGTTGGTAACAGCAGGGAACAATGACTCAGGAAGTTCTGAGCTCTGTATGACTGACAGAATCACAGACTTCCTGATAATTTCTCAGTAGCTTTTTCTGACAGGAAAATCTCTCATTAGTGGTTATCTTTTGACTAGGACATTAAAAAAGGTTTTATATGGCAGACCTCCCTGGGAGAAAGTAATTTGGAGTTGGGTTTTGTCTTAAATTGTCAGTGCACAGCTCTGAAGGGGAGAGAATTGTGTTAGTGGGTCTTGGCACACAGGAAATGTTATTTCCATCTTTTCATAGACAGTAAACCAGCTGGCTCATGCCCTTCATCAGGATGAACATCTGAATGCTGGCAGCCTGGTCAGTGTGATGTGGCCCAATTCCAAATGTTCTCTCTTAAAGGACGACCTGGTGCTGATGGACAGGTGAGAAATAGTTTTCTTTCCTTTCCTGCTTATCACAGGCTAATTACGGAAATGTTTGCAGATACCTATTTAACAAACATCCAAGGGATTGACCCTGTTCTAATCTGTGACAGTGACCAAAGTCCTTTGCTGCAGTTAGCAGTCAGATTTCCTTGGTCAGTACTTCCTTTTAATCTGTACTCTTGTCACCTCAGGACAGGGTTGCTCAGACGTGGGAAATTAATGCCCTGAAAAGCTGAAACACATCTCTTACTAGCCTTTGTAATTCTGTTTTTGCTGTTTCCACAGCACAGTAATGTCTCATTTCTCTTTATTGCTAGCCCTGGCATCGATGTAACCACAGAGCTGGACAGCTGGATCGACAAATTCTGTCTCGATGCCGACGTGTTTGTTCTGGTGGCAAATTCTGAATCAACACTGATGCAAACTGTATGTGCAAGTCCACTTGTTCAGGGAATTTGGCTAGAGGTTAAAAATACCTGACATATTAAATTGAAGAGGTTTTGTTTCATTTTCCGTAGGAGAAGCAGTTCTTTCACAAGGTGAATGAACGTCTGTCTCGGCCCAATATATTTATTTTAAATAACCGCTGGGATGCATCTGCCTCTGAACCAGAATACATGGAAGAGGTTTGTACTGTGTTTAAACTTCTTCTCTTTTCATGGATATTATGGAGCCTTTTGACTCTGGTCCTTGCAGGTACAATCAGTGTTGTGTGTGACTGTTTTACAGTTTGGATTTTTATCCCCTTTGTGTGGAGACTAGGGGGAGCACAGACTAATGATCAGGACATGAGTCTTGACATTTCTGAGCACAACTCTCACAAGGGCCTTTTGAAGTTAAATCACTTAGATAACCTCTGGAAAATTCCATAAAATAGGAAAGTTTTTTTTTTTTTCTTGCTCTTTTATGTTGGTAGCTTATGCCAGCAAGAGGGCATGTGGGTGCTTGGCCTAACCCACAAGGGGTAGATGAAGTAGATTTGACCGGCTGTGTTGTTTGTCCTGGTTGTCCCTCAGGTGCGCCGGCAGCACATGGAGCGCTGTACCAGCTTCCTGGTGGATGAGCTGGGGGTGGTGGATCGAGCCCAGGCAGGGGATCGCATTTTCTTTGTGTCTGCAAAAGAAGTGCTGAATGCCAGGATTCAGAAGGCTCAAGGGATGCCAGAGGGAGGTGAGGAAAGCTAGCAGAAATTTTGCATTAACTGGAAGAAAATAGAGAATATCTCGTTCCAAAAAAATGAACACAATTGGGGCCAAATTAATAGTAGAGCAATCACTTAGCAACACTTTTGCATTGGCTTCAGTGTAAAGCAGGAGCATTTCTTGATGTCCAACACCTGACTGCTTTTGCCAAACTTAAGTGGTTGTTCTGTGCTTTCCTTCTCTCAGGTGGGGCATTGGCAGATGGATTTCAAGTAAGAATGCTTGAGTTTCAGAACTTCGAGAGGAGGTTTGAGGTGAGCATTATGTTGTGCTGGTCAGATCTAAAAGACTGGGGACTGGTGGGGACACATTTTGGAAACATCATATGGGAAGGAGAAGTTGTGTTAGTGTGCTGCTAATCTTGGGTTGCCTTTTGTCTACAGGAATGTATTTCACAGTCAGCAGTAAAAACAAAATTCGAGCAGCACACGGTGAGAGCGAAGCAGATTGCGGAGGATGTTCGGCTCATCATGGACTCTGTGCATGTTGCTGCCCAGGAACAACGGTGAGGAGAGCTGAGGCTTGGTGCTTCCATAATGGAGTATTCTGGGAGACATTTAAGGGAACATGAGCATTTGAAATGCAAAGCAGAACACTGCTGTTTGGGAGTGGGAAGGACATGGACTGGTGAATTGGGAAAGTGTTGGGAAGAGGACCTTTTGTCCTGGGCTGTATAATGTATTGCAGCTACTGACATGTTTTGTTGCTGGGCGGGGGAATCTTAGTGCTGAAATTCAAATATACTTAGAGATCAGAAATGCATTTCACTGGCACTTGGATGGACAGGGTTGTTTTTTCTCCAGAGTTTACTGTCTGGAAATGCGAGAGGAACGACAGGATCGTTTAGGTTTTATTGACAAACAGCTGGAGCTCCTGACTCAAGACTACAAGAGGAAAATCAAACAGATCACAGAAGAAGTGGAGAGGCAGGTAAGGAGGAGTGGCTGTGGAAAACTGGATTGTCTGAAACAGCCACCGGCATGGTGGGGAGAATACACAATGCTGACAAAGCTTTGAAGTACTAAAAATGTGGGAGTTACAGATGGGAAGAGAAGAAGTGCTTTCAGAAGCTGTGTTTTCTGTCCTGTGCTGTCTCTGTAGGTGTCAAACGCCATGGCAGAAGAAATCAGACGGCTCTCAGTGTTGGTAGATGAATACCAGGCAGACTTCCATCCATCTCAAGTAGTTCTTAAAGTGTACAAGACTGTAAGTGATGTTTGCTTCTTAACACTTGCTTAAGCAACTTAAGAGGCCTTTTTTAGCTCCAAGTCAGTAATTATGCCAGCTCATTGGGATGGTTAACATCCTTCCAACTAGGATATGAGCTAAGGCTTTAGTTTTTTAATAATCTCGGTGATAAACTGATACACATATGATGTATCATATTATATAGATCGAACAGAACTTTTCCTAGACTAAAGAGTGCACGTGAGATTTTTTTGTTTTGCCTTTTCCTCTCTTCACTGAAAAAGGGAGGGAAGAATGAAATTAATATTGGAACGGTGGGCAGACAGAACGTGTGCTCCTGTTCTGGGAGGGTTTTTTTTTACTAGCAAGCTCTAGCATCTGCAGCCTGCATCTTACCTATGTTTATTCTAATGTTAATAACCTTTTCTTTGTCAGGAGCTGCATAAGCACATTGAGGAAGGCCTGGGCCGTAACATGTCAGAGCGTTGCTCCAACGCAATCACAAATTCTCTGCAGACAATGCAGCAAGAAATGATAGGTCAGTTCCACAGGCAATATTCCCCTTTCTCTTTCCTTGAATTGCCATGCAAAATACCTGGGTAGGTGTTCTGGGTTCCTTGTTAACCTGATGGCTGATGTTGGCTGGCATCATCTTAGTTTCCATCTTGAGTAATGCTGTTGTGTAGAGGACTAGTTCTGGGTCTGAGATGGTGCAGTGATTTGCTAATGAATGTGTACTCTCAGCATAATCCTCATGGCAGAAAGGAATCTTGGCTTTGGTAACTTGATTCTCAGACCAAATCCTAATGAAATAGGAATGACTTGTAACTAGATGCCTGTCTTCGTTCCAGATTTCATGGGAGTATGGTGCCTAAAGAGTTATAAATGGCTTTCAGATTCTGTTTTCCAAGGTGTTGCTAATGTGTAAGCTTCACCAGCTCCCTGTAAGGATTTTGGAGGGTCCATGGAAAGATTTCCTTCTGAGTTGATCTGAAGAACCAGGAATTGAATAGTAATTCAACAGTAGCAACATGCTTGGCTTACGGAATTCAACAGTAGCAAAATACTTGGCTTAGCACAAGTAAACTAACTGTGGAGGATNCAGTAGCAACATGCTTGGCTTACGAAATTGAACATACCAAGTAAACTAACTGTGGAGGACGGAACAAGCCATAACCACCCTGATTGCAGAATACAAGTCCAGTTGGTTCTTGTGAACTCAGCAGCCCTTTTTTTCCACGTTTTTCTTTTCTGTCTGTGCAGATGGGTTAAAACCCCTCCTCCCAGTCTCCCTGCGGGGCCAGATAGACATGTTAATTCCCCGGCAGTGCTTCATGCTCAGCTATGATCTGAACTGTGACAAGCTTTGTGCTGACTTCCAAGAGGACATAGAATTCCATTTCTCTCTTGGATGGACGATGCTGGTGAACAGGTTTTTGGGACCAAAGAATGGTCGTCGGGCCTTGATGGGCTATAACGACCAGGTAAGATACCTCGTGGAGTGTTGGGGTAGATGTGACTGTTGTTGTTTCAGTGGCTGCTGAGTTTTTTTTTGGGGGGAAGAACAGTGGCTTGCCTTCTCTTATCTGTCCTTTGGTTTTGTTTTGTCCCTGCTTTTCCGATTAGGTTCAACGCCCCTTAACACCAGCAAATCCCAGTCTGCCTCCTTTGCCTCAGGGCTCTATGACCCAGGAAGAGCTTATGGTGTCCATGGTGACTGGCCTGGCCTCATTAACTTCCCGGACTTCCATGGGGATCATCGTGGTTGGTGGTGTGGTATGTTGGCTATCCCAGCAGCATTTATATAACTAAAGTTGGAGCGCTGACTTGAAAAGCACTTTCCCTGCTGAATCCTGAAGATAATTGCTATTCACAGATAGGGAAATACTTTCTCCTTTGCTCTTCCATTGGAACGTAGATATTGAGCTGATTTTGCAGTGCTCTGTGCACCACTGTTAGGAGTGAGCATCAGGCTGAGAGGGTGATTGTGTAATTTGTTTTTCCTCGTGCTTTTTTAGGTCTGGAAGGCCGTGGGTTGGAGACTGATTGCTCTCTCTTTTGGCCTTTATGGGCTCCTTTATGTCTATGAGCGTCTTACCTGGACCACAAAAGCAAAGGAGAGAGCTTTCAAGAGGCAGTTTGTGGAGTATGCTGGGGAGAAACTGCAGCTCATCGTCAGCTACACGGGCTCCAATTGCAGCCACCAAGTCCAGCAGTGAGTTGCCTATATTCAGATAAAACTTTAAGTTATTTGGGTGTTTTTTATGCTGTTCCTTGTTAAAACAAGTCTTCATTCTGAATTCCACATTTAAAAACATGTGACAACAGGTGATTTAAAGTAATATTACTCTTTTTTTTGAAACTCTGGTGGTTGGGTGCTGTTAAGTATTGGTCTTAATGTATTTCTGTGTCTCAAATCAAGATGCCCTGACATATTCTTGTGCTGAAGTGGAAGGATGAAGATCTGAGTCATGATACCATCAGCACTGTACATCAAAGGGATTTAGTCCTTGACTTTGCTGCTTGATCTTACTATCTGTCACACCCAACTCTTCTTGTTTCGTAGGGAGCTTGCTGGAACGTTTGCTCATTTGTGTCAGCAAGTGGATGTCACACGGGAGAACCTTGAGCAGGAAATTTCTGCCATGAATAAAAAAATTGAAGTTCTGGATTCACTGCAGAGCAAAGCAAAACTGCTCAGGTGAGATTTGATTATTCCATATGATTGTTTTTCCTGTGATTGCCCCGGGGTGTTCAGATGAGCTGTAGTTTAGAGTTCACTCTGTCATTGTGTTTGATGTCCATGGAAAGGGGAACTTGTGTTCCCTTTCACTTGGTACTTTCCCATGGACAGGCATTTTAAGCTTCTGTCTCACAAAACATCTTTTCCTTCCTGTTTTCGATTTGTTTGGAATTACAGTTCCTTTCCATTTATCAAAACATGCAGTCCTCTACTCCTCAAACTCCTTCAGGCTGTTACAAAATCATGCAAAAAGTCTCACCCTCACCTTTGTACAGAGTTGTCTTAGGATTTCTTTACCCTTGAAAGGCTGTCAGGAAGACTTTTTCAAACATTCCTTACCTCCACAGTAAGATCAATGTGAAGTTGTGTCCAAGATTTCAGTTTGAACCTCAAAGCCTGGGCACTGTTAGCAGGCCAGCATTCCTGACCCGAGGAATGGCAGCAGCATTTTGGAGTGGATCTCTGGCACTCCATGCCTTGCTGGGTACTCATTTTAGTGGCAATTCTGAAGAGCTGTTTCCTTCACCTAACGAAGACTTTCTGTCCTTGCAGGAACAAAGCGGGTTGGCTGGACAGCGAACTCAACATGTTCACACATCAGTACCTGCAGCAAAGCAGATAGTTTGGGAAAGAGAGAAAAAAAACCAGTTTCCCTTCAGTGCTCTCTTAATTACTGCAGAGAACATGGTGGGTGATGGAATTCCCTAAAGGGAATGAGCAAGAGCCTATTGCTATGTTTCCAGTTGCTGTGTGAACAGTAGGATTCTGCTTCCCCGTTCTGTGACCCACCTCTAAACACTAGCTGTTAATAACTCTTCTTCTTCCTTCCTTTGAGACCAGGCTACTTCAGGAGGAATGTGTGCTTCATACATTTACAGGGGGCTTATACCACACTTCATTTTGCTTTAAACAAACTTAAAGCAAACAAGAGAAACGTTTATCGGGTTAAAAAGTTATTCTGACACCTCTTTATGGAGTCATTCCTTTTACTACATAGAGACAGAGCTTTTGAGTTCCAAGCCCCAGGTAGGGGGGGAGGTGTGACAAACAGCTGTTTGTCTAACCACAGGTCCCGTGCACACAGATGTGATGGTGGTTTCACAATGCATTAATAGCCCACACAGGCCTGCCTCCTGGGTTAATATTCTGTTATTCTAGACCCTGACACAGAATCCCAATGTCCCTTTGTAGAAAGGTTTTTTGCTGTCAGTATGCTTAAACCTCTGAACAAAACCCAGTCCTCTTCCCGAGAAAGAAGGATTAAGATTTTGCTTTGGTAAGCTTAGTGGCTTTGGAGTTAGTTTCTTCCTCTTAAGAGCTCTTTGTATACAGTCTGGCCCGTTTCCTGTCACAAATAGTTGGCAAAGACAAAACTAGTTCCTGTGAAGGAGATAGTGCTGATAATTTGGCAGCTTGTTGAGGAAGAAAACTAGGAAGGAAAAGCCAGTTGACAGAATGTAATGAACTGCCTTACGAGCTAAGTCGATGAATGTGGGTTTTCTTTGGAGATGCACAGCTATGTTTCTGGAAGCAGGCCTTTGGAATTCCATTACCACTATCTGGCCACAAGAACAGCACGTGGATTACACGCTGTAAGAGATTTTGCTTCTTGTAGAGTTCCCACAGGATGTCACAGTCCGGGCAGCGATAGGATTTGATGATGTTTCTCTTCTGTTAAAAGTATGAGAACAAGCTGGCAGGTACAGCTCCTTGGGGGCGGGGGGAGTTGTGGCCCTTGTAGTTCATGCCAGGGCAAGAATGGGTTAATGCAACCTTTTTTTTTTTTTTTTCCCCCCCCCCAAGACATTCTTTATTTGCAAATAGATGAAATGAATTGCTGAGTTTTGCCCTGAAGCAGTTATGAATTTGGAATATAAGATTTGGGAATTGTAAGGATTTGAGTCTCTTCCTGTTGAAATTTAGATAGAGAAGAAATTCTCACTGATCTTAGGAGTAGTAGGATATGCTTCCTCTATTGTTTGGAAAGTTTCTTTTCCTTTTTGTGGGTCAGTATTTTGCCATGTGTTGAGTATAACCTTTTTGTTGCCCACAAAATGCCTGAGGAATCCGGAATCAGATCCTGTAGTTCTGGAGTTAGTGACAACCTAAATCTGTTCAGCATCACACACGTAGAATATGGACTGCATTCAGAACTACTGAGCAGTGGGGTGTTCTTATTGACAATGAGACTTTTCCCTTGAAAATGGCCTTAGGATTTCTTGTTCCTGCTCAGGTGTGAATATATGTGCCTGTGACAAGTCCCCTGTTTCTTGGGTCATGGAAAATCCAGAGAGAAGCTGCCTGATACTTGAGGGAATAAAAATAGTGAAATTTCAGTAAGTACATCTTAGGTAAGGCTGTTCTGAGATTTGCAGTAAGACTGGAAGTATCTTGATTGTGTAGGAGCTGGCGCTGAGACTTACGTGCCCAGAATGCGGAATGAAAACAAACCTCTCCCTTCCAGTATGCAGCCTTGACTCCAGCTCAAACTGAAAAGCTATTTTCATTAGAAGGCTTCACTGGCCTTGGCTGGGTTCCTCAGGCAGCCACCAGGACATAAATACAGCTTGGATCAGATCTGAGAATGAGCAAGAAAGAAATCTGAGTGCCTCTGGAAGTCTGTGCTCTGGGCTTGTGGTGAAGTATACTGGAGTAAGTGGATCATCCCTTACTCTGCTGAAGGCATTATTTGAATTAATTTGTATCTCTGGTCTCTCAAGCTATCCCATACACAGTTTTAATAAGCTGTGTACTCTTCTGTTTAGTTAAAACATTAAGCACATCCCTCATACACCAATTGTCAGTGCCAGGTAGAGGCAGAGGGTGATGCTCTATTGCTCAGCAGCTCGTGACTACTTGAAATGCTGACCTTGCTTTTGAAGACCTGTCAGCATCTCTTCAGCAGGCCTTTAGGGGAAATCTGATAAATGAGCTTATCTTTAAGCCAATGTCTTATCTGTAAAGGGAAAAGAGATCGCTGGGTTCCTGAAACCCGGACTCTTGGTGCTGTGTGTGCCTCTGACACAGCTTTGGGTGGTGTGTTCTCACTGCAGAGCTGACACGACCTGCAGAACGGGGGAAAGAACCACTTGGAGTTTTTCAGAAGCAAAACCACTAACAGAGGAGAGAAGAATTTTTAATATGTGTGTAACCCTTGTCCCTAGAAGCCTGAATGACAGAGAATCAAACTTTTAACAGACAGGCCTATGAGCTGGATTCCTCTGAAACACATTACAGCTGCACTTCTTTAATTCAGAGTGGTGGAGGAATGAACACTATCAGGAGGAGGCTGTTCTCTTCTGATTTTAATAGGGAAGGCTAAACTAATCTCTAAACCAGGTAATTCCAAAAACAGTCTCCCCCAAACTCCCATTGAAGAAGGTCAGCTAAATGCACTTTTATCTTATTGCTGCTACTTTTCCTGTTGCGTTACATTGATGGAGCTCTTCAAAATACTCTTACCAGCGAGTTTATTCTCTGCTGTATTTAAGGTGATAAATTTGCATGAATTAGTCCTGTAACAGTGCTGTAAACAATGGAAACCAAAATAAAAATGAATTGGAAAAAACATGACTGCTGCGTGTTGTGACACAAAGTCTGTCAGTGTAAGCACATCTATTTCAGGTGTGTTCCATGTGGTACTGAGGTGCATGTTTGGCACCAGCGACCTTCTTCTGTGCTCTTACTTTGAAAGTTAACAAGCACACTGATTGTAAGGTTAGAAAAGCCTTCCTGAAGAATTATGCTGAGGAGAGCAGAGCCTGTTTTGCTTAAGCAAGCTTTCCTGCCCAGAAGAGGCATCTTTCCCCAGAGTTTTAGAGTTTTCTCCTCCTGCATTACAGAGAAAAAGGTAAGTCCTGCAGACATGACAAAGGCCCCCTAGCGAGGGGGAGGCCAGAAATACTAAAAGCCCTGAGAAGGGTGTTTGAAGCGCCAGTAGCGTTACTGTTCTCCTAAGTCCAGTGTTCTTGGCTTTGGAAATACATTTTCCTACAATCGTTCCACTGCCTTTCACAGAATCAGCGAGGTTGGAAAACACCTCTGAGTTCATCAAGCCCAAATTTTGACCAACGCCACTTTGCTACCAGCTCATGGCATAGCAAAGGAGACCCACATAGGGTCTCTCCTTAAACGCCTCCAGGGACGGTGACTGCACCACCTCCCTGGGCAGCCCATTCCAGTGTCTGATCACTGTCTCCGGAAAGAATTTCTTCCTGATGTCCAACCTAAACCTGCCCTGGCACAGCTTAAGGCCGTGCCCTCTTAAGGCCTGGGAGAAGAGCCCGAGCTCCCCCGGGCTCCCGCCTCCTGTCAGGGAGCCGTAGAGAGCGATGAGGTCTCTCCGCAGCCCTCGGGGGCAGCTGCGCGTTACCTCCACACCGGTGATACTGCAAGTTTTAATTGCACTAAAATTATCCGTATCGAATCAACGATTTCTCGAGGGTACCGGAGGAAGCAACGGCCGGCAAACACACAGGTCAGCGAGGGTCAGAAGGGCGCCGAGCCCGCTCCAGGCCCGGGCGGGCGGTGCCGGCCCCGCGCATGCCGGGAGGGCCGC
>VXAY01005043.1:600206-636776 GCA_013399855.1 Oxyruncus cristatus | reverse complement strand
AGGCGGCGGGACGGGCTTGGGAGCGCGGCGAGGGAGGGCCGGGGGCAGGAGGGAGGGTTCGCCGCTCTCCGCCGGCCGCCAGCCCGGGCTCTGGAAGAGGAAGGGGGATCTCGCAATGCTCGGGGCTCCCTCCCCTTCCTCCTGTGCGCGGGAACAGCCCGCGGGGTTAAAACACCTTCGGTGCGGGGAGCTCGTTCTTGGTTCCCGAGGCAGCCGTTCCTTGTCCTGGGCTGCGGGAAGCGAGGCTGCTCCTCACGGGGGATTCAGGCTGGAGCCGTTTTGCATCAGCTTGAGTCCCCCGGGGTTGAGCACGAAGGGCCAACAGCTTCTTGTAGGTTGTGCCAAGGGTGGACCTCATCTGGTAAAACCCTTCCAGAAAGTCCCTTGACCGATGTTATTTTCGGAGTATTTGCTCTCTGATGAGCAGTGGTGAGGGGGTGCTCGTCACAGCTGTTCTCTTCGTCCTGTGAAGGCTGCGAGAACTACTGGGTTTTCTCCAAGTTTTCTCAAATTTAGTGCCTCAAGAGCGATATTTCTATTTTCTGTCCCGTACTGCACCTCTCACTTATTTCCTGTAGCAAGGAGATATGTTGTAGTTTGTTACTATATATGATTATTATATTATATTATTATATATGATTGTTAGCGCTGCTCTCCACTCCTCCTAGTGCCCTTTTACCGCATTTGGTTCTCCATGTGCAGTTGCCAAGGGAGCGAACACGAAAACAAATCAGATGAGCTTTGGAGAAGGGTTTAGGGATCCTTCAGAACAAAAGGTCCTAGAAAACCATATAGTTTTATTGAGAACATAATTTATCCGTCTGATCAAAAGCAGCGTGGGAATTTGGGTTTAGGGTTTGCTTCTGCTTTATTTAAAAATCCGCTTTCTGCAAATTTAGAGGAGCTTGTGATGGTGTAAGGATGTTGAGCAGTGTGACAGCTTTCCAGTCACACTAGGCTTTATTTGTTTATCTGTTAACTCCTTTTCACCCCCTTGTGGGACTCAGTGTAATTAATTCGTGGGATTGGAATTGCCCAAGACCTTGCCCTGAGTCAGAATTGGGCCTTTTGGAGTCTTCCTGCCTGGGGCACATGGACGTTAGTTTTGACTCAGTATTTCTTTTGGACGTAGCAAATGCATTCATGTTGATTAGTCATATTTTGAACTTATGAACATCCTGGGTTTGTCAAAATACAAATTTTGATGTTTCAAAAGAACATTAAAGCAGAATTGCATAAGAATATCCTAATAGCCTCTGAACCAACCGTCTCTTATTTAGCTTTTTGATGTGACTTTTTCATGTGTGGTGTTTCTTCTGTCAGAGTTTCTTGTCTCTGTTCAGTCAGCTCCCAGTTTCTGAGTGCAAAATACTTGATAGTCCATCCGAGGGGAGTGAAGCATGAGGTGGTGCTGGTTCTTAGCATAAGGAGTTTGGCTGATTTCTCAGGAGAAAGGATCAACACTCCCAACATTTCAACAGCTGTAAGTGGGTTTTAGGAAAAATCCCCTGAAAGTGGTTTCTCCCCTGTCTGCTTCTTCACTTATTCCTTCCATTTATGTGGTTCCCCCTTCCTCTGGCTTTACAGGAAAATGGTTGTTTAGGATGGACTTAGAGCTCCTGAAGAAGCTGCGTCAGGCCAACCAGGACCTTCTGCAAAGGCTCAAAACAAAGCAGGAGGAGATCAGAAAAAGGGTTCCCAGCAAGCCACTCCTTCCAGCATCTGTCCTTGGCAGCACAGCTGCTGAGGGGTCTGTCCCCTGGCCCAGGAGAGGGGTATGTGTGGTGTCTGTGCTAGAAATTCTGGGAAGCAAATGGGCCTTGTGGGACAGCAGCTCTGCCTGTGGTGTGGGAAAGGAGTCATATGGACATGGAGGAGCTGGTAGAAGGTGGAATGTGGGATATGGAATCCATTAGAAAAATAGCTGCCCTTTGGTTGTTGTTTAATCCTGTGGTCTCAGCCTGTTCTCCTTGCAAAGAATTCAGTTCCTGCCTAAGAAACGCAGGTTTCTTCATCTACCATAGGAACATTGTGGAACAAAATTGGTTTGTTTCTTCTAAGCACAAGGGCTGAAAGTTTTGTGGTTCCTCAAATTGGGAAAAGCTGCATTTAGCTGGAAGTGGATCTCTTTCTTCTCCAGATAAAAATGTCTCATGAATCAACATTAGGATTTTTCTTTTTATCCCGCAGGAATTTAAAGGGGTGAGCAGACCAGAATGAGAGGTTAATTTTCTCTGAGTGAGTGAAATGTCCTAATGAAAGGTATTTGTGTTGATGCCATGTGTAATGAGGGTCTCTGTCCTTACAGAAGGAGAATCAGGTGGATGCTGTGAGGGCCACAGCTGATCCTGGAGTGGTGGTGTCTGTGGAACCCAGAGCTTGCACAGCCAGGGCAGCCCTCAGTTCACCTCTTAAACACAGCAGCAGGGACAGAGGGGTACAGCAACAACAAGCAAAGGCACAGGAAGCAGCAGGTTTGGATTCCAGCTTTCCTGGGAAAGAGAAGAATGTTATTCCAGTGTCTGCAATCATTCCATGTGGCAGAGAAGCCTCCAGAGTGGATGGGGATGGCCATGCTCGAGGAAGTCCAGAGAAGGAATCCTTCCTCCTGGGACTTGGAGAGAACAGCAAACAGTCTGCTCTGCTGCGTGGTTTCCATGAGAAGAATCATCCAGACCCGTCACTGAGCAGAGTGCAGAATGAAGAGCCCAGTGAGCAGCCCATGGTCAGCAGAGAGCCCACGATGCCTAAATCAGTCCTGGTGACATCCCGGTCCAAAGAGTTGAAGGTAATTGTCAAACAAGTGCTTTGCTTATTTTCCCAAGTCAACAGAAGGATGGGGAAGAAGGGCCTGGGAACACGACCTGCCCTGTTCCCACTGTGTAAATGGGAAGCTGGGGCTGGAACTGGCCCTGGGTGTAGCAGCCAGGGGCTATTGGCACTTTGTTCAGGCCCTGCTCTCCTCAGCCAGTGAACTGAAGACCAGAAAACTGTCCCTGTGAGACTGACTGTGAGACTCCCTGTGTTTGCACGTGTGACCCATGTGCTGAGGGAGAGCAGCCAGGGGCAGTGCTGCTGTTCCAGAGTTTGTTCTCCTGGGTGTGAAGGGCAGGCTCTGCCCCTGATCATCCCCCAGGGCAGCACAGGTTGCCTGATCTCTGGGGATGTGAGATGAGGGACCTCAGCATTTTGCTTAAAGCTCTGAAAAATCCTGCCTTATGCCTGGGCAAGTCCCCCGTCCCCTCTTTCTGTTTTGTTTATTGGGAAGGCAAAGGGCTGGTGAGCAAGTCACTGGTAGAGGCATAGATAGAGTTCAGCTTCAAACTAAGTCACAGCTGTCCCATTTGAGCAGTTGAAAGTTGTCTCCTCAGCTGTCCCTTTGAATGTCCTGCTGGATAACTAAGAAGTCTTTTTATGAGTTGTTTTCTTCCCAGAATAAAGCTCGTCACGTGACTTTTCAGCCTGACCCTGAAGAAGAAGCCACTCCAGTGGGCAGCTGGTCTGCCCGTCCTTTCCTGGGCTATGACTGGATTGCAGGTGAATCCTAACCCTGAGGCAAAGCTCTCAGCAGGATGGGGTGCTATGAAGAGCTAAAACGGAGTTTATGACCCTTTTAAGTTGAGGTGTGGTGGGACTGCTGTCCTCGAGTCCATGAAGAAAGTCTCAGCAGAGGGGCTGCAGCTCTGCCAGAGGCTGTTTCCTGTCCAGAAATGACCTGTGCTTCCCTGGAATTGGGAACTGGCAGTGCTGTGGGAATCCAGGCAGCAAATGGCAAAGCCCAGTGGGGTCAGAGAGGATACCAAATAACTGGAATGAAATAAGGAAACCAAACCACACAGTTAATCTCTGGTTTGACGTGATGGCCTGCTCTTCTCATTACCATTATTTTGTTTTGGCTGTTTGTTGTGAGGTTGGCTTTGGTGCTTTCCAAAATTTGATAACGCCCCGAACTTTGCTCTTTCCTTGGCCTTCTCAGGGCTCCTTGATACAAAGTCTTCAGTAACAGAAAAACCTGAGCAATACTTTGCTGAGCTGCAGCAGTTCCGACAGGCCAACAGAGAAGCTTGTATTGATGAGCAGGACCTGGAGTAAGTGGGAATGTGGAAGGGCTGGAGCAGCAATGCAGTAACGAGAACCATGGTCTGATTGGAGTGTGGGACATTGTAAGGGTGGCTTTGAGGGTCTTTATTTACCTCCCAGGCATAAATGTGTGCTTGGGAAAGGCAGGGCTGCTCAGAGGACCTGCCCCCCTGTCACCAGCTGATCTCTGTGTGTTTCTTTAGGCCCAAGGTTCTGGATTGGACACTTCCTGAACAAGAACCAGATTTGATAACCGGTTCCCATAAGTGTAAGATCACATTTCTTCCTACTCCAATTTCTGTGAGAAAACAACTGTGCAGTCTTTGTCATCCTGAGAGAGCAGCACATCATGCAAACAAGGAAGATGTTATTTTCAGCTACAGCTCTTCAACCAGATTCAACTTCCTACTCCAAAGGCACTTGAGTCTTCTTTCAATCACTGTCATGTTAATCTCTCAGGGTTTCTTGTAGCTGGCTAATGTTCTGTTTTTAGGTTGAGGTTGAAGTTTTGGTTTTGCTTTTTAGGAACTTAGTTGGGAACAGGAAATGTAAAAGATATTTGAGGAAAGGCAGCTCTTCTAATAGAATGCAGGTGTGGCACTGTGGTAGAACACAGCTTTGTTGGGTGGTTTGAGGAACCTTCTGACAAACAAGGAATATGAAGTTTGATGGTTTGTTCTGTGCAGGCTTTTACTGTTACCGGTTAAACCAGCGCCTGTTCACTGTCCCTGTGGGTCCAGAATCTGCCTGCCCTGTGTGTAAGATCCCACGTGCCCACCAGCCCCCAGGGACACTGGAAGAGCCAGCCCATGTCAGGTAAATAGGAATTACTGCCTTATAATACGCAGAACTCAAGGAAACAGTAGGGAAGAAAAAGCTGATCAGGTGAAGGAGAAAACAGCGTCACAACGGCTCTGTAGAAGGTTGCTGTTCTCAAGGCAGAGATACATCTTGCTTAAAAATGCCTTACTGGTCTTTTCCATTAGCACAAACAGTTTTGAAGTCAATGAGAAATGCCTGTTTTATCCAAATTTGTTCCAGAATCTGAACGTGGATGTGAAGTGTCTAATGCCCTGATCCAAAACTGTTTTGCTTGGTGCACTTTGGGATTAGACCCTTGGATTCTGAGTGGGGCAGGCAGATCTCCTCTGCCTTGTCGGAGGGGCAGGCACTTACTTCCCTTGTGTCATTCCAGGGTCAGCATTCCCAGGAATACCCTTTTGCCTGCCCACAAGTACAAAGCCCATCGCAGGAGGAGCTTTGAGCCAGCAGACGATCTGGCCTTGCCCTCGGTGAGTTGCTGCTCTTGCTGATGGCACGGCCCAGGCTGGGCATTGCTTTTAGAGGGAAAGAAAATCTGTGACTCATTGCCCTGGCAATGGGTTTCCACTAAAATTTCTGGCCTGTGTCACTGAGCCAGAAAAGCCATTGGTGTGTTCTGAGTCTTTGTGGAAGGGGCATGGAGCGTGTGACATATTTCCAGTGCTTTACACTGCACGAGGGAAAGTACCATGTGGAGCTGTGTCCTTCTGGGGCAGATCTGACTGACTCAACACGATGATCCACACCTAGGAGTGCCTGTGTTTCCGTCCACAGGCGTCAGGGAGCCTGGAAGGAGAGGATCCATGAAGTATGCACAGTGTAATCAGTAGTGGCAAGGGGGGGATTTCAAATTGTTATTGTAGAGCTGGTCCTGTATTCCAGCCAGTAACCAGTGCTAGGCAGTATTGCTAAATCTGACTCTGGCCTAAAGATTTCCAGGGAAGAGGTGGGAGGAAACTTAGTTTTGAGGTTTAGGGAACTGGATGAGTCAGTTGAGACAGGTTCAGAGAGGTCGGGTGCTTGAGTTCACAAAGCAGGAGATCAGCTTAGAAGTGATCAGCCAGTGAGAGGTGGAAGAGGGGAGGGACAGTTTTGCTTCATGAAATCAAGAGATTTCGTCTTTTTCCTGTTATTCATATAAAACTCCTCAAAAATTAATCAATTATTTTGATAATTGCTGAAACTTCCCTGTGCAGAAGTTATTATTTAGAACCACAATAGATAAAAAAAAGGTAAAGCATTCCCATCTCTTCTCACAGCACTGCCTGGCTGGCTGGGAAAATATCGTCCCTCCAAGCAACCCCAGGCTCAGCAGTTTGGATCTGCGAGCGTCCCTGGAAGAGAAGCCTTCTCCCCATCCTCACCTGGTAAGGACAGCCTCCAGAGCCCCTGGAGATGTTGGGAATTGCACAGATGGAGATTTCTGTCCCACCTCTAAAGGGTTTGGTGATTCTCAAGGGCTGAGCAAGCAAAAATTTGTCACCACTGGGAAATGTTCTCCTTCTTCTTCTCAACTAGCGTGCACAGGGACAAGAGAAGCAAACGGAGCTGGACAAGAGGCAGAAGCCTGTCTGCTCACCACTCCTCATCGAAGAAAAGCCACTGTGGCACTCTTCGATTAATACCCTCTTCCTTTGGCTTCCAGGACTTGCTACCCAGAGTGTCAAGAGGCACCAGAGCTGAGGAGCTCCTGCCCACCTCGGCACGTTCCAGGTCCAGCAGCACCTCCCCTCAGAGGAAGCAGAGCAGGGGGGCACTCCGGAGAGCAGCTCCCGGATTAAACTGGGCGGCCTCGACGCTCTGAACCAGGGCCCTGAGTGCCCCGGGGAAGGGGCGGGCACAGCGTGTGGGAACAGCTCACAGGCGAAGTGGTTTGGATAACAATGAATCTTGGGACAGATTTGCCTCAGTTTCCACAGTTGCACGGACGTGAGAGTTTGTACAGTCCGTTGTGTTGGTTCACTTCCCTTTTTTTGCCTCTTACAGCTGCTCCTGAGAGCTGTCCCACCCCGTGTCCAGGGACAGCCATGGCAGCCTTTGCCACCTCAGTCGAGTCACCAGCAGTGTAATAACTCAGCTCTGAGTGCCAGGGGAGGAACTGGCCTGTGAAGGGCCTGGTTCAGTGGAGTGACACAAATATGTTGGTTTCCAAATGTTTGAAACGTGACACTTAAGTTTCTAGTGCCTTGAACTCGAGCTCCTCAGTAATTTAGTTAGAATTAAAACAACCTATTTATTTTCAGTGTGTAGCTGCAGGGTACGTCAGAGTAACTGTGAATGGGAAAAAACATGTGAAAATAAAATGAGATTTTATTCATTAACAAGCTAGATAATGGTAAAGCCTTAAAACATTTGCAAATTGTGCTTGCCTCTGCTTTTCCGAGTTCGTTGGGAGATAAACCAAAAAAAAAAAACATTTTGGACTTTTTAAATTGTACCAAACCGAAATACATTACATAATATGATTAGTTTGAACTTCATAGACTGATCTTACTTTCCTTGCCTAAAAACAATAAAATTGATGTTTTATTTTGCCTTGAATTTTCTGGAACAGAAATTCCTTCCTCAGGTATGTTTCTGGGACTGACTTGAGAGAATGAATTGGGCTAATGCAGCTTCTTGGCATTCACTGTTATTTTTATATCAAATACATTATTTATTGAATCAAATGTATGAATAGACTTCTTTAAGCAAGGACAGGGATATTGCAGAATGATGAAATCTTAGTGTAAGACTTGGAATGGAAAATGAAAAGCAGGACTGACCAGTTTAGCTTTGGGTTGTGCATCTGTAGGGTGAAGTGAATGGAATTGGCAATGTGATTTCCATTATTGGAAATACTAATTTTGAAAGAAATTAATCAAGTGACTATAAAACACTAGCTGCCAAATTTTAAACCGAATAGGGTAAATTCCACATTTTTACTAGGTTGCCTAACCCAAACCACTAAACGTTAACCTTAATTAACCTTCTGTTAATCTATCCTGACATAAATTACTGCAGGTCTGCTCCGCTTTATCAACAGAAAAGGAGCTGCTGTGGACTCAGTAACTGATGTGAATCTGTCTGGTGGATGCAGGTTGGAACCAGGTGAATTCAAAATGTCTCAGCTGGGAATACACCCAGTCTCCTACACTTATGAAAGCATTGGCAGTGTCACTGTGACTCCCTCTCCCCTGGAAACAGGTGAAAGGAGTCGGTGACGCTGCCCCTGCTCACCCAGGTTTGTCTCAGTGTGGTGGTTCTGGTCTCTGTGATCCTGCCCTTTTTTGCAAGCTGGAACTGACTGAAAATGCTCCTGTTTGGGGAACCTCTTCCTTTTTATTTTAAAATCCGTGTCCCCCCACATCTCTGCATTGCCCAGCCTCTGGAGCAGTGGTGGGTCCAGGCCTGCACAAGCTGCCTTTCAGCCCCGTGCTGCGAGGAGCAGTTTGGCTGTGGAGACAGGAATGTTTTAGGGTGTAACAACGAGGTTTTGCACAGTGGCTTTGTCCTGCAGTGTGTGACACAGTCCCAGGTAACACACCCTGCCATGCAGGAGGGTGACTGACATGTCACCTGGGGTGCATTGTGAAGGAACTCAGCTATTTAGTGCTTGGAAAACCGCATTTCCTCCGGTGTTAAAGCAGCTTCAGCACTTGGACAGTGGTGGAGCCAGTGCTGGGATCAGCATTTCCAGGAGTAAATGAGGACAGAGGGTGGGGGTGGCGTGTAGGGGTTGTTTGGATTGTGGGTCAGGAAAATGGCTGAGACTGGGGGGTTCTGGAGAGTAGACAAAGCAGAATTGAGACAGGGGTGAGACCTCTGCTGATCTGGGGGTCAAAATGTGGAAAGGAAGAGTTCCCAGTAACATCCCAGTATATCCAGGGCTGTCCTAAGCCACAAACTAATACAGATACTGGACTTTGCTGTGCAGGCACGGGGCTCTGGGACAGCTTGTCTCCTGTTCCTGGAGATAGGCTTGGCCTGGATTTGGATTTTTTTCCCGTTCCTGGCACTTTGGAACGTGCTGGTTTAACCTTCACCTGTGTCTCCTGTCGAAGGCTGACTCAGTGTGTGTGTGCTCATTTGTGTCAGTCCTCTTCTGCCTGATGCTTTGATGGTAAAGCCAGTGGTTTAGTTCCCCTTTCTGACTGTATTGCATGTATTCATGGGGTGGGAAATCCAGCTTTGCTTAATTAGGCAAATGAGACACAGTAAATGATGCATTTGTGATTGGTTTGAACAGAGAAGTGTAATTAAAACCCAGCTCCCGCCTGCTTCTCAGAACCAGTGTTAGTTAGACTGTCATTGGTGTTTGTGTTGGCTCTCTCTGACTATTTTAAGATAATTTGGGTGATATCTCAGGATCAGATGTTTCTTGCTGTCAGTACACCGTAAGAATTAATATCAGGAGTGTTGAATGAGTGTAGTGCTGATTTATGGCTTCTGCTTCGTTATCAGCGCGTCAGGCAATGACTGTCTCCAGAACCCTCAGATGAAACATCGGCGTGTGGCGTGAACTCACTTTTTGAATCATTTGCAAACTTTGATTTGGGGGGCTTTCATCTCTTCGGAACTTGTGTTTTCAAAGCCCAGAAGAATTTGTTTTCGAGTCTGGAAACACGACAGAAGTTCTGCCCCTTCTCTTTGGAGTTAAAAAGTCTCCATTTCACCAGTTTCCTGGGTAGTAGCAGACCAAACATAAAGGACTTGGTTTTCTCCTTCAGCTGGTGTATTTATTCCATTGGTCCTGCAGAGCAAACCTTACTGCTGGGAAGAGGAAAATAGCAAACCTAAGTTGTCAGGGTTCAGCTGCTCAGCTATAGTCATTAAAGAAAAAAGTTTTACACTCTTTGAAAAAAAACCTGCATCCTGAAAATCTTCCCTTTTGTTCCTTTCACAAAAATGATTTGGTATTTCCCGGCTTTCTTTTGTTTGTGTCAGCAAAGGAAAGCTCATCTTGCTTCTGTTATTAGGTAAACTTTAAACTCAGCTTTTAGATGAGGAGAAGGGATATGAGTTACCCAAAAAGTCTGTGACAGTACTGGGGACTAATGAGTCCCACTCCTCTGTTTTAACCCTCTTGCCAGTCTTCCCCAAACCTTTTTTATTTTCAAATTTGGATTTTAAATGCAGAGAATCGAAACGGTTGGTGCTTTCCCAATTCCCTCGATCAAGAGCTCTGTCCATGGAGAATGACCATGTGTAACTATCCCACCCTTCCAGAAGCTGCAGTCAGAATTACTGAAAGTACAGACATGATGTGATCTCTCATCTAAGGTCATTTCTCTCTCTCACTCCCAGCCTGTGGGCATAGTAATTCTGTGATATGGTTTTGGTTTCTTTCATGGAAGCCAAGCCTTTCTTGAGAGAACTGAGTTCTCTGTCAGCTCTTCTCATTTTTCAGTCTGACTCAAAAGGTACTTTAGTTTTGAAGCTACTATGGGCTGGAAAAAGTCATTTTTATACACATTTATTTTGTTACATTAGTTATTTTATCGCTTTATGTAAGGCAGTAGTATTAGTTGAGATAACAAAAACAGTCATAAGAACTTTGTCATCCACATAAAATTTATACAAATGGCATCTGTAAAGGAAATCTAATTGAAAATTAAGCCATGTCATCTTTACTGTTAACATGACAACTTTTTTTTTTCCTGATGGCAGCTCTTGTTTTAAGCCATTGCTACGTTTCAACAGGTGGACAACAAGAACTTCACACCACCTTCCTTGTTGATGACAGTGGGCAAACATACCAAGGTAAATTGCTGAATCAGTACAGGTCACGTTCTCAAGAGCACCTGGAATGTATTTCAGACAGTGCAGAGCGGCTGAAGTGCCCTAATTAAATGGATTGACAAAGACTTAATGCTAAGAAGAGAACTGTATGTGCCAGCAAATAAATATCAGCACCAGAGTGGCTGAGTAGAGGGACAGAATTTGGCCAATCTGTGGCATACTTGGCATAAATGAGATTTCGTTCCTTTTTATGTGTGTAATTTCAATGCTGTGTCACTACAGCCAGTTCAAACCCTGGTGGCTCCCTCACTACCCAAAGTGTCTCGGCGAGATCGCGTTGCCCCAGTGCTGCCTTCCCTCCTGCCCGTCCTCTTTGGACAATGGAAAGATTTCCAGGGAAGTTCAGTCTGTTGGCTTCCTTTGCAATGCCCAGAATCCCTGTGTTGTTACCACAGTGTCACTTTGCAGGATGCCCAGCAATAGAGCTCCCCCATAATGCACAAGGAGATCAAGAAAGTAATTCTTGGGTTTCTTCCTTTCCTCTTTTTTTTTGTTTGTTTGTTTGTTTGTTTGTTTTCCTTCTTTTAACCTTGAGATTCTCTGTGGGTTTTTTTTTTTTTTGCGGGAAATGCCTTCATTTCTCTTCTCTTTTTTAATTTGTACCCCCGAAGTGCATGGCATGTGTCCCAACAAGCACTGCCTTTGGTGCTCCTGAAGCCCAGGGAGTTTCAGGGTCTGGTCTTGTTCCACCTGGCTAAGGAGCAAGAATTTGGTGGTGTTTTTTTCTCAGCACACTGCAATGCTCCAAATAGCAACACTGACAGACACTGAAATATGGATTTTAGACAAGGGGTTTTTAATATGTGTCCTTTTAAACTTCATGTTCTCTTTTATCTGTTGGACAAGTGTTCAGAGATGACACTTCTCTCGGTGTGGTTTTTTATTCTGGTACAGCTGGATCCATATTAACTGAACTTACGTGTTTAAACCCAGGAGAAACCATGCTAAAAGTACAACCTGAGACTAAAACCAGCCACTTCAAAACTGGAAAATGTCGTGAGTACTTTTGCTTGAGCACATGTGTTCCTGTGCTTCTTCTAGAGTATTCCGTGGCTGCTTCCTTTGCTGGGCTCTCCCTGTTCAGTGAACAGGCAGCGCTGAAGGGGCGCTTTGGGAACGTGGTGGAGACTTTCCCTCGTGGCTTAGTTGGGTCTCTGCATCCTCTTGCTCCAGGAATCAAGTGACATTTGAACAACTGCTGACTTACTCTGATCCCTCTCAGCTCCAAGCAGCTCACACTGATCAGATACACTATGTAAAAAATGCCTAATTGGTATTAACTAAATAAATTAAAATACAAAAGTGCCGAGGAACCTTATCTTGGGGCATTGCTACCTTTAACAGCCAAAGCAAAATGGGATTCAGATGTTTACAGACAGATGCGTGCCATCAAATTAACATTATAAATAATAATATCATGCTCGTGAGGGGCTTCCCTTTTCTCTGAGAGACATCCCTTGATGGGAGACCAGAGAAATAGGGGTTGTTTGTTTGCTTCTGTTTGTTCTGCACTTTTTTCATATTAACACAGAGGACTATTTTCTAGGAAATGCAGCCGACGTGTAGAGACCAGCAGCGTGGGCTTGCTATAAAATGGAGGAGCTTCTTCCAGTTACTGAAAGGGCTTCCTTTGGAAAGCCCCTTTTGTTGCATTTCAAATCAAAACGCACAAAGTCTGACATCAATGCATTCAGCTGGAAGTGCAGGCGGGATGTTCCCATGAAACAACCTCTTCACCCTCCTCATTGCTGTTCTTTTATTCCAGACCTGAGACAGCACTGTGTGATGCACCAGCCTTTCTGAAAAGCCAGCAGCAACAATAAGCCCTTTCCACTTCCCATCCTTTTAAATATCTGGTTCAGTCAAGAAAACGAGCCTGAGAATAAGAATTGCAAGGAAAAATGGCAGCTGGAATCCTGGTTTCACTTTGGACGTGTGAGTGGATTCTTTCTTCTGAGGAAGATTGATCTCCTCCTGCAGCCTCTCCCTCAGGGAGCTTGTCAGGAGCACCCTGTCCCTTCATCCAAGTCATCTCCTTCCATGAAACCTTGTAAATCTTAATGGCACTGCCTCCTAAGCCAAATTTGGTTGAAGTTATCCACTGGGTTGAAAAATTATTGACACCATTCAATAAAAAGGAGCTGATATACATATAGATACAAAATGCTCAGTGTGCTTGTTTTGGTCTTGCTTTATCTGGAAAATGGGCCAGAAAACTCTCCCTGCTGCCAGTTCTGGGAAAGTCTTTCACACACAGTTTTGTTTGTACTCATATACTTACTCTTTGTACCAGATACTCTGACCTCAGCAGTGGAACTTGAACCTCTCCGGTGCTGGTGCCTGTCCTTTTGCTGGAAGAGCTTAGATAGAGAGGAAAAAAGAAACCCTGACCACTATGTTGTTTGAAACTGCAGTTACAGATGGGGAGAATTGCTTAATGGCATATTATTACAGAAGATTAAGCCCGTTATTTACCTGGGAAAAACAAGAATGTAATACTCTGACATTCAAATACTTAGTTGTCTCTAGACCTTCAAGGCATATCTACCCCAACAGCTTTTATAGTTAAGAGAGCAGTTACCTGACAGAGGGGAGGGAGGAGAGTGGATTTACGTGTCAAATACTCTCCATGCAATGTGTTGAAAATGCCTGGGGTTTATACAGTGGCATTCTGGAGAAAGAAATCCAGGTAATTATTCAAAAAGACAAGAGCTACAGCTGTGGGTTAAAGAAGACATTTACACAGGGGCCCTGTGGAATGCTCACCTTTGGTGCTCATTTGTGGGGCATTGGGGTAGCTGTGGCTCTTTAGTAAAGTAATCATTTATCCAACTTTCAGTCTTCCCTCATTTCTTTTTGGTTTTCTCTTTGCTGATAAGGGCGAGAAGCAACAGCAAAAAAATTAAAACCGAACCCAGAGGTGTGAGAATTCAAATTGTCTCGATTTTCCCGTGTACCTCAGAGAGGTTTCCAAGGCACTCTGCTCTTTTTGAAGTGGCTAACCTTCACTTCTGACAAAACTCCTGGGGCAGATAAGAGGGCTGCATGACACGTTCAATCAACTGAAATCTTTCCAGTCACCAGAGCACAAACCATCCAGAGTAACAAATGAAAGTGAGCAAAACGATGAGTAGAAGGCCTAGGGATGATCGTCAGCAGGAGGAATTTGTTTCCGGTGGGATTGGAGGGAGGGGAAGGATTCTCACGAGGATGGTCTGCGACATGTTGGTGTTTAGGTGGCAGCGTGTGCGATATGTGGCGATACGTGAAGCCCAAACCTCAGCGGAGTCACCCCGGCCGCTTGTGAGTCTTCACCCCCTCATCCAAACAGGAGCAAAACGACGGTACTGAAAAAACCGAGTGTTTCTTAGTGGGAACTCTCCCGGGGCTTGGTCGCGGCTCTCGAAAAACCTGCGGCGGGATGGGGCAGGGCTTGGCCCCGTGCCCGGCCCGGGTGGGTGAGGTGCTGTCGGAGGGCAGCGCAGATGACTCAGGAGCCGCCGGCACAGCCCGCCCTGAGCCTCGGGGGCAACCTGGGCGCTCACACCCGACCCACAGACACCCGACAGCGCCGGCACCCGGCACTCAGGCGGTTTGGTTTTGTTCTTTTTTTAGGTTTCTTCTGGGGGCAGTCCCCCCTCCCCTTCCCTTCTAAATCGTTTTCTCAACCTCGCTTGAGTCTCAAAGCCTGTCCCCCTGCTTGTCTTGAACAGCTGGAATGGCCCTGGACTGAATGAACAGCCACGGAGCAAGGCTGGGCTGGAGCCTGGGAGGATCTCAGCCTCCAGAAGGGGCAACCTGGCCGTGCCACCTGCAATGCTGAGAGCCGGGGACATCTAACACCACCTCAGATGGCTGCCTGCAGCCTGGCACTGGCGCTGTGGCTCCTGCTGCTGCTCCAGGACACCCAGACGTCCCTACAGGTAAGGCAAGGGGGCACCAGGACCCTGCAGCCCCTCAGGGTACAGGAGCTGGGAAGGTCTGGTGGCACCAGGATCCTGCAGCCCCTCAGGATACAGGAGCTGGGAAGGTCTGGGGGCACCAGGATCCTACAGCCCCTCAGGATACAGGAGCCTGGGGAGGTCTGGTGGCACCAGGATCCTGCAGCCCCTCAGGATCCAGGAGCTGGGAAGGTCTGGGGGCACCAGGATCCTACAGCCCCTCGGAATGCAGGAGCCTGGGAAGGTCTGGGGGCACCAGGATCCTGCAGCCCCTCAGGATGCAGGAGCTGGAAGGTCTGGGGGCACCAGGATCCTGCAGCCCCTCGGAATGCAGGAGCCTGGGGAGGTCTGGGGGCACCCGGGGCTGCAGGGCTGGGTGTTGGGGAGTGGGTGCCCACAGACACGGGGTTTGTGCAGCGTGGGGGGATAAAGGCGTAAAGCAGAGCATCCAGGAGATTTTGCCCTCCCTGGGAGCTCTGCAGGCAGGAGCAGGGGCTACGAGCTGGGATTGCATCCCCGTGTTGGCATTGCTGGAGTTGCTGCAGCTCCAGGTACACCTCGGCTGGGGAGGGAGGGAAGGTTTGCTTGGGGTGGGGGGCTTTTATTTCTGCTTGTGAAATGTGCCCTGCGAAAGGCACGTTCCTCGCAGAGCTTCGCTCGGAGGCTGCTGCTCGCTCTGCTGAGGCGAGTCGGGAGCGGCGAACTGAAAGGTGTAAAGAGGCAAAACCGTAACAGACCTTCCTCTTTACACCACCCCCCCCTCCGACTTCCTCATGAATCCACTATTCTTTCTGAATCAAAATCGCTTAAAAATAGACGCAGCCCTGCGGCCGCACCCGGTGATGCTGTAGGTGCACAGCAGCTCCCTGCTCAGACCGCATCAGCTCCTGCGGGTTTGCCGCCGCCCCCAGGCTGCCGCTTACCCCCCTCCTCCTCTGGGTCACCTGGAAACGAGCCCTCAGCATCTGGCATAAATCCAGGTGATTTCCCTGGCCAACACCAAAGCATACATATTTAAAAAAAACCCACAAACAGACAAAGGTCAGTCACAGAGACTCTTTGCACAGGTAAAGTTAGGTAGGTGAGCAGTTGCGCTCTGTGCTGGATCCTGAAATGGGCCGTTTTCCCTTGCTGGGGAAATATGAGTATGTATCAACCTAAGAGACCTGTCTGTGCTCTGTAACTGAATGCTAAACCATCACTTGGGCTGCCAGGAGGTATTTTACAAGACACGGACTCCAGTTAGATCTTTGAAAATAACCAAATCCTGCATCCTCTTCATAGGCATTTGAAAAAAGGTCCTTCTGGCTCTTTTGGTAAGAGTAGGAGTTTGCTCTCCTGTCTTCAGTTGTAAATTCCCCTCCCACATTACAAGTTTGTTCTACTTTCCCCCCGTTATCTGTCCTGCCACTGTCTCCTTCCTGAAGTACAGAAGGATTGGAGTCTGTAGTCCTTGCTCACCTGGGAGGGCGTTCAGATAAACTTGTCTGGTCTGCTGAACACAAACTGCATTAGGAGAAAGGCAATGGGGGAAAAAAAAAATAAAAGGATGATATTTTTGCTAGCTGATGTCACTTTTTGGTGTTTTGTTCACAAAGTGGAAGGAGCAGTGAGAGAATTTGTTTTTTTGATAGTCATTGTCAACATGCAGACTCACTGCAAAATCATCAGTTACCTGGAATAAATACAAGTGTAATACCTGGAATAAGTACAAGTGATACTGTTTAATGTGAGCAAGTCACAGCTTATTGGTCATATTTTTAAACCATGTTCCACCTTACTGAAGTCCACAGTTTGGGGTTTGTTTCTTTGCATATTCAGTGAACTCTCATTTGTTGAGAATGTCTTTATTATCAAACAGATGGAGCTTGACAACTTGAAGCCTTAGATTATCAGCTTCCTCAGTGCTGTCAGAATTTGGCTAGAAGCTTGACAGGCAGTTAACCATTTTGCTGCAGTATTAGTCAGTTCTAGAATAGCCACTGCTGGTAGAAATCTTTTTTTTACTGTAAAGTGCTCTCTTCCTGACTTACAGCTCATTTGTAGCAAATTTCGTGCTCTGCCTCACCATCACTTTTTCTCTATGAGCTCAAAAGGCCATAAATAAATGAGTCAAACCTTGTCCTGACTGAACTGCAGAGTAGCCCACTGAGTTCAGCACCATCTTTATAACTGCCATTATTTAAATTGGAATAGCAAACGTGTTTGTAGAACCAAGGAAAGTGAGAAAAGCTACAAAAAGCCTACTTTCTAAAACAAAATCTCACAAGCAAGCACTGAAAAACCCGAATGCTTTGTATCTAATATGTCTGCTCTATTTAATTGGGCCTTGATCTGCAACACATTTCGAAAAGAAAAAAAAAATAAAATAGTTGGCCTGTTAGGTCACTGAAAGCACTAAACCAGGGGATCCCTGGGGATGCTGACACAGAGCAGTCCAAGCAGGATAGCAATTGTGGTCTTTCCTTTCACCAGATGTAATCCAGCTCCTGCTAAATCCCAAACCTTTGTTTGAAGAGCACGCAGGAAAAGTCAGTGAAATTCGGTCTCTGTCTCCCTCCAGTTGAACAGCACACTGGGTCCAATTGAAGAATTCCTTGCATTAGAGCAAAACCAGGTGCAAATTACTAATCTGTCAGAGACTCATGACTTGTTCAAATCTGTTCTAAAGGTGTGGACAGATTAATTTTGTGGTGAGAGGCTTTCTGCTGCACTGGGCATTGTTTGCTGCTCCAGCTCCCCTTCCTCTTAATTCACACACTTATCTGCCCCCCTGCAACTGGCATAAAGCAGCATCACCTCTGCGTTGTGTCCTCATGTCCAACCCAGATCAAATCCGCTCTGACACAGGACACAGATGCAGAAATAACAGCTCTGAGGTTTCCCCTCACAGCTGATAGAGACCTGTCCCACCCAGGGCAGGAGTCAAACAGCTTTAGGATTTAGAAGGGAAAAGATGACAAGAATGGAGACAGGGTGACCGAGGCTGAGCATTGATGTGTGTGTTATTTATCACTGAAAGGGTCTGTGCTAATTTTTATACCCATTAAACACCCCTACTGAACGGGTGGCAACCTTAAAGCCATTTTGCAGGTAGCTCGGGTTAGAAAATCCTACCATGATTTGGTGAAAGGAATTCTTTTCACAGCAGAGCACCTTGGGTTTGGCTCAGTGAACAGCACAGGTGGCTACAAGGCTGTGCTGGATACCTGAGAGCAGCATTTCTTGGGGAGATGTGGATGATGTGTATGATGCAGCTGTAGGGTAGAGCTGCCCTCCTGTGGAAAGGGGGGTAAAAAGGTTCAGTACTCTCCTTCTTATGTATATTTTCATAAATTGTGTGCTATCCATGTCTAGTTCATGCAGTAATTTGTCACTGCTCTGGCATCAGGTCAAATTCATAATGTGCACTGCTGTATCCAGGAGCAGGATCTAACCCTGAACTCCTGATTTCCACATTTTTAGAGTGAGGTAACTTTTTAAAAAGCTTCCCTTCCCTCACACTTTTACACAGACACTATTCCTTTATTTAAACCCAGAAACACACAAACAAGCTGTCAGCTTATGTGCCGCATAAATAATTCCAGAATTTTGTTCCCACCCTGGTTTAAAATTCAGCCGCATTTGCAGGCCCGGTCGGTTGCCCGGGAAGAGAAAATCACGTGTTTGTGGTGACTTCCCACAGCTCTTACAGAGAGTCTAATCCAGGCTGATTAGCTCCAGCCAGGATGCTGTAGCTTCTTCAGTTTTCTTTCTAAAACCAGTTCATTCACCTCCTATCGCTGCGGTGGTGGTTTCCTGTTGCTCAGCTGGGGCTCCGTGGCTGCCTGGCCAGGCTGGACCTGCACACAGAAGGGAGGAGATCCCGCTTCCTTTTCCTGCAGTCTGGGGCTTCCTCTTCACACCAGGAAAATACCGAGTGCACGTGTGGAAACGAGAGCTGAGTCAGGCCGGGCAGGCAGAGCCTTCTGCTCTTCCTCTGCAGTCAGACGGGAAAAATGCTGGTGGGAAGGTTCTGGCCCAGGGCTGATGCAGAGATGTGTCACATTCTCAGTTCTGTTACTGGTGGAGCTCGATGAAATTTAATGGTTTCAATATGTCTCTATTTCTTGCCCTTTTGTTCATTTCCTCCTCGGCTGAAAGTTCCTGTTTTTCTGATGGAAGTTAAATATTTTCTGTGTTTTCTGTGTGTTAAACAGACCGGGCAGTGAGGTGAGTTAGGTGGTGAGATTCTGCACAGGGTACAGAGGCAGGAGGTTTTATTTCAAAGACCAGAGGGAAATTCATCTGCAGAAAGTGAGATGGAGAGTTTCTGAAATATTTAACTACTCTACCAGTATCGGGTGGGAAAATCTCGGGGGAATCTGCTGATTGATTCTTCAAAAAAAAAAAAAAAATCGCTGTTTATGCCTTCTAGCAAATAGTGAAAATGAAATTCAGACAACAACAGTTTTAGGGGATTATTAAGGGAGATACCACGTTCGAAAATCAGATTTTCTCACCAGAACACTTGTGGCACCGTAATTTCCCAGAGCATGTAGTGGCCCAGCCGCACAAAAACAAAGTCTTGTTATAATGCTTCTTGTTCCAATTCGTAGCTGAGTCTCATTTTCTAAGCCAATATTAGAATGGTGTTTTTTTTTTTTTTTTTAACTAAACCAGTATCGGTTATGTAGTAAGGAAAGGTTCTTTCTGAAAACCTTCACTCACAACAGAAGTGGGCTGAGTTATTTGAATAAGAGCTTCATCGTGAACATTTGCAGCGTCCTTTCCAAGGCAAGACCCTCTTGTTCTCAGTGCAGGATTTGCCCCTGGATGATAAGTAAAACAGTTAATTGGTTTATAATAAACACATCCTTAGGTCGCTAAATTCAAGCATTAGGACTGCAGGAAGAACAGAAACCCCCTGTTTGCTGCCAAGAGTCACCTCTGTGCATTACAGCCCATCTGGCTGGATTCAGATGGTGCTGAATATGGCACCACCTTTTACTGCAGTGCACACAGAGCTGGAAACCTGTTACGGAGGTCAGGGATTGTTTTTCTTTTCCCTAAAAAAAATCCTTATCTCAAATGAACATGGGACCATTTCAGGACAATGATTTTTATCCTTTTTTTTTTTTTTTTTTAATGTTATTTGCTAACTGCTGCAGGATTTCTAAAGGAGATGCAGACACTAATTTAGTTGTTTTGGGGATACCTGAATTTTCAAAAAGCTGTGGGCTTTTCCTTACCATCTGCAGCTGCCATCGCTTGGGGCAGGTATTGGGATCTGCCCTACTACAGAATTAGTTGCTTTCTGATTGTGTCTTTTGTCTGTCTCACTTTCTAGATATCATTAACCCCATCTCATTCCTGTGACACACGTGGGAATTGGTTCTATGATGAGACGTCACGAAGCTGCTGTTACCAATGTCCCTCAGGTCAGTATATTTATAAAATAATCACATTTATATGGAGTTTTCCATGGAGAGACAGTAGGAATTCCGTGTATCTGCTGAATTGTATTTTATCCCTGAAAAAAAAGTGCAATTCCATGAATTGCTGTCTAATTGAATCCAGATTTGAATCTGTTCCCTGCTCTCCTGCCCCTGTGCATGCAAACAACATGCAAATTGCAAACGAGAGACCTTGACAGAGTTTTTACGTGCTTTTTATCCCTTGACTGGACACTGAAGCAGCCAGAAATGGGCAGAATTCATTTCAGCTCGCCTCAGGGTGTGAAATGGCACAGTGAAATCAGACTCAATGAGTTTCTGCTCACAGAGAAAAAAGTACAAAATGAAGGTATGGAAAATCTGACGTTATTCTCATAGTTCAGAAAGCGTCTCACATGAGGGAGGAAGGGAACAGCCCTTGTCTGGGGACACTGAGAGCTTTGCTAGAAGCTGGTTGTGACTCAAAGGCACATGAGGTCAGAGCAGGAAACACCTTGGTGAGACAAGAGCTCTGGAAATATCTGAAACTGCCCCCAATTGGCCAAAAAAACCCTCAGTGGGTGGGGCATTTTGTGGTGCTTCACCACCATCAGTATCTTCTCACAGAAATCTGTTCTTTTTCTTTTGTTTTTTCTTAAAGGAAATTTCTGACATTTATTTGAGCTCTGATAATACAGAGGGGGTTAGTGTTTGATTGCCAGCATTTGCATGCAGTTCCATCAGGATTCCCACTGGGACATCCTGTACTGCTGGCCACACCTTCCTTCAGAAGTTGTACAGGTAAACAAGGGCGAGAGATGGAGAAAATGGTCCCACAAAATAAGAAAAGAGGGGGTTTGTGACTCTGAGACAGTCCCAAGGAAAGCTCTTTTCTCCTTCAAAACCATACTTTCCAAAGCTCCTGTCACAACAGGTGTCACAGTGAGGTTTGTGAGAAGCAGAGATCTGATTTACACCAATGAGCCACCAGTACCCATCATTTCACCTCTGCTGATTCTTGTCCCTCATTTCTTGGTTACATCCTCGTGTCAGTCCTGGACATCTCCTCCCATCCTCTCCGCAATAAAAGTTATAAGAATCCTTTTTCATTTTAATCTTCCACTACTCCTCCAAGCAATAACCTGCTCATATCTGCTGCAAACTCGGCTGCTCACGGCGAAAGAAGAGCAGCTTTTCCAAGGGTCCTTTCCATTGAAGGAAAGAGGGAGCCATGAACACCAATCGCCCTGGGAACTCAGGAATGGCAGGACAATTGCCCTCACTGCAAACTTGGCCTTTTCTGTCAGCAAATGACTTGCCACGTGCCCATTCCAGCAGGGACAGTGCCCTGCCCCAGGGCAGCTGGGAGCCCTTCACGCTCAAACGGGAAGGGAAGGGCAAAAACGTGCTGGAGAAACCAAATGCCTGTGGCAGTGTGTCTAACAGGTGAAGGAGCATACAAGACACTTCAGGATGGTTGTCCCTCCCATTATTCTGAAGAGGTGTCCTGCATATCTTGGTTTGTTGTTGGTTTCTTTTTTTTTTTCCTCCAGGCTCTGTTAAAAAGAAAGCTTGTCCTCAGGACCCAGCTGCAGACTGCAGGTGTGGGCCTGGGCAATATGTGAACACGGGAGTCCGGAAGCCACGATGTGACGCCTGTGTCTTATGCAAAAAAGGTTTGCTTTCCACAACACATACCTCACAATTATATTCCCTCCTATGTATTTTGTTTACGCTTTGTTCGTATTTTATTCATTTAGGCTTTCCAGCAGCAGAATTGTCCATCCTTGGTTACTGATTTAGAGAGCAGAAGGATACCTTGCACATAACCAGTGTGGCTTTGGTCTCTTCTCTCAGGCAACCAGCCGTAAGACAAGAGGGCCTGGCCTTAAGCTGTGCCAAGGGAAGTTTAGGTTAGATATTAGAAAGAAATTCTTTACAGAGAAGAGTAATCAGCCATTGGAATGGGCTGCCCAGGGAAGTGGTGGATTCTCCATCCCTGGAGGTTTTCAAGACGAGGCTGGACGTGGCACTGAGTGCCATAGTCTGGGAACCGCGGTGGTGTTCGATCAAGGGTTGGACTGGATGATCTCAGAGGTCCTTTCCAACCCATCTGATTCTATGATTCTATGATTCTATGATTCCTGTGCGACCTGAGGACTCCCCAAAAACTCTCTCCCCCAGTGCTATCCAAGTGTGGATTCCACTTTCTGTCTTATATTACACGACATTGTCTAAAGGCTTCTCCAATTATTCATGACTTAAGTTGCCATCATGTGGCTTTAAACTGACAGAGGGTAGGTTTAGATTAGATATCAGGAAGAAATTCTTCCCTGTGAGGGTGGGGAGGCCCTGGCACGGGTTGCTCAGAAAAGCTGTGGCTGCCCCTTCCCTGGAAGCGTCCAAGGCCAGGTTGGATGGGGCTTGGAGCAACGCGGTGGAGTGGAAGGTGGATGGGACGGCAGGGGGCTGGGATGAGATATGCTTTAAGGTCCCTTCAACCCAAGACATTCCGGGATCACGAGGAGTGCCAGCACCTTGTTCTGCCTCCTGAGCCTTTGAACTGACGCTGCTGAGCTTTGGCCCCCTTTTGCATCTCCCTTGCAGGGTGATCCTTTGTCACCGCCTCTGTTTCTCGCCCACAGAATCCGACGTTGTGGAGAAGGAGCCTTGCTCCTTCAACTCCAGCAGCGTGTGCGAGTGCAGGCCGGGCCTGTTCTGCCAACTGCCCACCGACTACACCTGCCTGCGGTGCCAGCCCCACACCGCCTGCCAGCCCGGCTTTGGCGTCCGCGTCAGAGGTGGGAATTCCACTGTACCTTTCCTGCTCTTGTCCCGATGCGTTTTGGTTGGTCAGTCCCCAGTCGTTGTTTCTATTCAGGCACCTCAGCCCACGATGTCACTTGTGAAGAGTGCCCTGCTGGGACCTTCTCTGACCACAGCTCCAGCACTGACATCTGCAAGCCCCACACGGAGTAAGTCCCCGGTTCTTTGACTGATTAATTGAAATCAATGAAGGATGAAATGGGACACGTCACTTCTGGTGCAAAGTGTACAAATTTATCTTAGAGGCGCTGGAATAGCTTTGGGGCCAGGAGCAGAGGGTAGAAAGCCTCTCTTCGTAGCTGTTGCACAGCTCTGGAGTGGAGGGAGGGAAGGAAGGAATCCCTGTTGCCTTGGTTTTAGTTGACAGTGCAATTCTACCCCTGTGTATCAGGTTTGCATCCAGGTCAAGAATTAATGCCACGGGGGTGAGAAGAAGGTTAATGGCTTTGACACTGAAAGCAATAATTGAAGGTGGTACAAAAATGACCAAAGGGCTGTTTGCCACATGGAAAATGCTCGTCTCTTGTACCGTGGCAGTTTCCTGTGGTGCTGATACCTGTTCTCTTTCGTTCCCAGCTGTGCCAAGTTAAACAAAGTGGCACTAAGCAAAGGAAATGCCACGCACGATCAGGTTTGCCTGGACCAATCGCCCACCTATCTCACCCAAAGCACTTTGTCCACGAGATTCAGCCAGGAAGCAAATCACTCTGACCTAAGGAGGCTGGAGGAGAGCCTGGTGACCATTGCTAGTGGCGACCTTCTAAGTGCCACGACAGCTGAAAACCCCAGTTCAACTCCCGAGGAGAAAGCTCTGACTGGCACTTTCCCCACCTCAGCCAAGGGGGAGATGACAATGGGAGGTAACAGAGACACGGCACTTGCTCTGTCTGGCATGTTTTATTGGGAGAGATCTTTGGTAAACACACATTTTACGTGGGAGCTTCCTGCAAATCCCCTACGACTTGTGGAGCGATGTCCATGGGTCTGTGTCCAAACACACGGATCTACTCAGAGCTCCTCCTCTGCCTTTCCTTAGCCCTTCCCGTGCTCCCTTTCTGTGCTGCAGGTGCAGTGCTTTGGGCAGTGGTTCTCTGTGTGATAGTGCTCCTTGGGGCCGTGCTGTTCTTTTGGAAATGGAAGGTCTGCAAGAAGCGGATCCTCGTCCTCAAAGGAAAGCGTGAGTTTTTAAAGCTCTCATAACTGGGGTGCTGTTTGATCTCCCAGTGTAAGCCAAATGGGAACTCAAATATCCCAGAATTTTGTGGAGGTCCCTGGGGAAGAGGACGTTCACTGCAGCCTGGTGAAGGCAGGCCAGATAAGGGTTTTAGGCAAGAGGAACATGAAATATTGAAGCAGCTGTGAATTTATGGAGGGTGGGGAAAGGACAAGCAGCTGTTTCTTCTCTCAGCACAGACACTGATATTAAATGATACCTGAAGTGTTGTGTTGGTTCTTGGGAATGGGGATGGGCTTTGAGGATGAGAGGAAGAGTGATTTTTACTGACACTGACTCTCCATAGCTTTGCCTGTCAACTGTGCGGGGTGTGCCTGTGGAACCACATTCCCTCTTTGTAGAAAGCAGGATGTGCACGTTGTAGGTCGGTTGTAGACCTGTGGGTGTGGTAGAAGCTGTTAGAGCCTGCAGGCTCCGTGGTGAGTTTGACTAAATGGAAGGTTTCTTTTATCAGCACATCTGCATTCTGTCATCGCACACAAATACGGCCTCAAATCGCCAGGTGAGTGACGGACGGACCAGCACTCGGAAGAATAAGTGGAAAGTTTTAATATGGAGCTTTATTTTATAGAATTTTAATTTAAAAAGCGGAAGTTTCTCATGTCAAACCTCTGTCTCTGCTGCCATGCACGGGGTCAGCGGTGTCCGGATGAAACCAGGCGCCACCAGATGGCACTTTGTTCTCACAGTACACGAAGGGTTGGGTGATGTGTCAGGGCAGGAAAACAGTCAATTAATTACTGGACAGTAAAAAAGAGAAAAAAAAAAAAAAAAAAAAAGTGTGTGTTAGCCATAGCAGCCTGCAGAGATCCCCCAAAGCACACACAGTTTGTCCAGTAAGCTGATCCCCTCTCAGCATCCCAGTCTATCCCATTAATAGCTCTATTTTGTTGTGTTGGATTCTCCTAATCACCACAAATCAGAGCTTTTAATACTCATTTATTCAGGAATATGATTTAAAGCAGCTCAATTTTCTCAAAATGGATTTTTTTTTTTCCCTCCCTCACTTCCATTGCACACGAAAAAAAAATGTTACTGTGCAGCATTTCCGAGCTGATGCGCTGAAAATAAAGGTGGTTGCCCATGAGGGTGGAATTAGATAGTAGGTCTGAGCCCATCTGGTTTCATGATGCTACAGGATGTTGTACATTCCCTCCTTCTCACCTCTCTTCTTTCTCCAGCATTCACTGGAATCACCTGATGCAATTACACATAAAATCCTATCCCCTTAATATTCACCTGACCACACGATGGACTGATCCAGATTGTTAATCCAGTAGAAAGCTATTAATTTTTTTTTTTAATAAGCCTGTCCTGTGCTTATCTAGACAAGTTCATCATTTCATTAGATGAAGTCCAGTTGTGGTGTGGGGAGAGTCATGCAAAGGGCTTTGGGCAGAGCAGGATCTCACAGTCTTGGCAGCACCTTATTGCTGGTTCACCTCAGCTGTGTCATTTAAGTGTGTCAGGAAAACCACAGTGCAGGTGGGGTGGGCAGTGGAGTGGTTTTGGGCAGGGCCAGGTGGCCTTTCAGAGCAAATAATAATGTTCTCGTGATTGTGTGAGTTTTCCTCTGATAATTTTTCCTCTTTCCACTGCAGGTTCTGACCTAGGGGACAAGTGTGCAGTAAGTGTGAACAATATTCCAAACCAGATCCTTTCCATGCCAATGCAAATAGTGTTATTTTTAAATGTCCTGTCACAGATTGCCAGGCTTTTTGCTTGGACTTTCCTCTACAGTGTGTGATCATCAGGGTGCAGCAATGAGCTGCATTAGGACTTGCTGCTTTCGTGCCTTGGGCTGGGTTTAATATGGTGTTAAATAACGTGATGCTGCCAGTCTTGCTTGTGAGGGGAGTATTTGGTTTGGTCTCATGCCATTAATGGTGCATTCCATGGGACGAGATCCAAAATCACAGGATGAACGTGCCCTTGCTTCCTTCTGGGAGGACTTTGTCAGTCCCTACTTTGTCTGTCAGATACCAGTTTTTCCAATCACTCTGGTGGCAATCATCTGTTATAATTTCAGAGTGTCACTGCTCGTTCCTGAATTGTGAGGAGCTCCCACTCTTGCTTCCTGAGTCAGACATGAGCAAGAATTTTAAACTGCACATATCAAAACCTTACTATGTTTTTTGTGGGGTTTGTCTTTGTTGGTTTTTTTTTCTTTCCCAACCTTGTGGAAACACAAACAGAGCTAGGAACCTTCGGCCTCTCTCAGATTCTGGCTCCTCTTTTAAAGAACTGTTTGTAATTAATTCCTCACCTAATAGGTAGTCTGAGCTTGTTTGTTGTACCTGAGGTTCTGCTGAGGCAATTCCATTTTGAAGTTAAACCAGTTCAACCTCTGGCTTGTTCTGTTCTTCCATGGGAGCGTGGAAAACCTGAGAGGCAGCTAAACCATATATTTTCTTCAGTGAAGATGATGGACATTCTTGCAAATGTCATCAGCAATCTGTGAACTTAGCTTAGAACTTAGCTGGTTTTTAAAAATGGGCTTGATTGATGCAGGAACCTACTTCAAAGAAATTTAAGTTCCTGTATCTGTCAGACACTTTGGAATTCTTCCCTCCCTGTGACAGCGGTGCTGTGAGGTACATCCTGTTGTCCTGGCTGCCCTGGAAGGGTTCTGCAGAATCCTTGCAACTTCACAGTGTTTTTACATCCACCCCACTTTTGCTCTCTGTTTGTGTTGGCAGAAGATCCTCCTGACCCCCGAGAGTGGGCCAGAAGAGAAGGAGTTAATTGACAGAACCCTCCCTTTGGAAACCAACAATCACTTGGTCTCCAGCACAGAAAAAGCACAGAGTCCCCATCGGGGTGTGGCTGAGGTGACACCCAGCAGTGGGAATGGCCCAGATTGCCCTGTGGATTCTCGAGTCAGAGTTAACACAAACAACAGAATTGGTGAGTCTTGCTTTTTTGTTCTCTTTTTTCTCTTTTTTTTTTTTTTTTCCCCCCCCAGTTTTTCAACCATGGCACACGATGTCATTCCAAGATTTCTAATAAGCTGCAAAGTGTCCAAATCTCCTGACATAGACTGGGGCTGAATCTCCAGAATCTTTGACACACAAATACCTATTCATCTGAATAACATTTTCCTATTTTCATGTTTGCCTTAGTCACTTCTGAATCTGACAGAAAATTTCCTTCTTCCTCCTAATCATTCCAGGGGATGTAAATTTACAGAAGAAATTTGAAAACCAAAAATATGTCAGCTGGGAAAGGATTCTCTGAGTAGGAATGGTAGTTCACATGACTAAACTACCGTTTTCTTCTCTTGGTTTCACAGTAATAGCTGGAAACGTGTCTCCCATGCATTCCCATGAAGTCTTTGACAATGGCACAGGGTGGGAGATCAAGTCAGGAAAGGAGCTCCCTCAAGGGGAGAATTGATACCTGAGACATTCTGGCAATGTTTCCAAACCCAGTTTTGAGGTTATTTGAAGGTGTTATTTTTCATATTACAATAGCTGACCTTTCCTTACGAAATGCCCTTTCTGTCTTCACTGTGAGTGACGGATTGGGATGAATGTGATGATTTGACTTACCATATCCAAATATCTCCAAGCAACTGTGACCTGCAGTGTCTGACCTGCAGCATCCTTCTGAATTAAGTGTAGTGGTCCACGCCACTGCAAAGGCTTTATTTACTTTTTTGTGAAGGAGTAGGTACAACAAGTTGGACACAAAGTTCAAACCTATCCCAAAAAATGTTGCAGTTTATTCTCAGCTGGAAAGAATCTTTGCTGGTCTTAAGACCCCAGAATTTCTGTACCGTGCTGATCCCTGCCCAAAGGCTGCTTTTAATGCAGGTGGTGTTATTTCTTGAAACAGCAGGAGAATAAACCTTGGATTCTTCATGTCTAGGTCCCAATTAATTGCTTCTTCTAGCAGACTCTTGTGAGCATCTTCTGCCTTTTCTGCTTTGTCCTTCTTCTGTAGTTCTAGCTCTAGCTCAGTGGCTTCATCCCATGGAAGCTGAATCTACTTGATCAGAAACGCCCAGAGTCCTAATAAAAAAATGTTGCATGAAAAGGAACCATCTCTGGGGTCAGCAGTGATTGTTCACTGCCCTCAGCACTACTTTTTTCCTTCCTCAGAAAAGCTCTACATCATGAAGGCCGACACTGTTATCGTGGGGTCCGTTTCAGAAGTGCCTGGTGGCAAGAACTGCGCTGCCCGAGGATGTGAGGGTAACACTGACGCCCAGGAAATCATGGAAGAGGAACTGGGAATGCACTACCCAGAGCAGGAAACAGAGTCCTTTCTAGGGAATGATGTAATGGTTCCTGTGGAAGAGGAGGGAAAGGAATTTCACCACCCCACCACTGCCACGGAAAAGTGACAACCCGTGGAGATGATGAGCTGCAGAAACAGCCAGCGTTACACCAAGTCTGATTCTGTGACAAGGGAGGTAAACACACAGTGCCTTGGGTTATTGGGAAACTCCTGGAAAACACTGAAACCCACTCAAACAAGGAGAGCTAGAACCTCTTTCATCTACCAAATGACAGGATCATCCCAACCGTTGGCCTTCTTAGCTGACGTCAAATATTCCTCTTTCCCTCTCTCTCCAAGTATCATGCTGGAAACAAATTTGAGTCAAAGCTGCACAAATTTAGAGGACATCTGGACGTCAGCTGAAGTTTCACAGCTTGCTTTCTCTGCATTGGAGGAATGGATTGAAATCTATGTCTGGTTACTTCTCTTAGCTATGAAAATTCTGGCCCGGAGTCCGAGTCAAGCTTGAGATTCAGCCATGAATGCTGTTGAATAGGCTGTTTTACTTTCAGTGCTTCCAATTTTGTCCCATATTTTGCAACATTTGGCATTTTCTTAAGGCCCCGACTCCTGACTGCAAGTGATGACAACGCCAGTTTTCCCCAGCACGAACAACCCTCAGGACTGTGGACTTCCTTGAGGAAATAGGATCAAAAGGTGCCACACAGGCTCAGAAAACTGAAGGCAAATAAAACTAATTGAAGTCCACTGTACTTCAGGCCATTCTTTCTAGGTTTTGAGGTCTGATTATTCATGGTTTTGACTACTTCAAATCATCACTTAGTGTATGAAATGGCATCTTCTGATGGAAACTGGCTGAACATTTGGTTATTGGATGAACTATGGGTTTAACCTGGTGTGGAGCCTGTAAAAAGGGAAATGAAGAAAAAGAACTATTTTTCTACGGAAAGAAAAGACTGAAAAAGAGACACAGAGATTATTTCCCATAAAATTGTTAATATCTACTTGGCTTAGAATCGTTCATCATCATCAGGGTGACATTGATTTGCATATGCTTTAAAAACGAAGCTGTTTTGTGGTTGACTGGCTTGTGTTGTGCTATTTTTCAATCTTTCATGCTGCTTGTTCAGTAACTGTAAATGTAATAGTGCTGACTATACTTTTGCAGAGGACAATGGAAAATGAGCAAGATGACAAAGTGTGTCTTAGTAGTCGAAAAAAGGAACCACAAAAACCATTGCTTGCTTTGTAGTTTCGCCCTGGCTGAAGTACTGTAAGAACAGCTGTGCAGCTGCAGTGACTTATCTTAGAGTACACAAAGGGAACACAAGGGCGTAAAAACACCTTCTTGGGCCAGTCTAGGAGTATGAGCCCAAATTTTATCTCTGGCAGTTGCAGTCAGGGATGTCAGTTGGGAAGAGCATATCAGCCTGGCTAATATCTGCTGGCAGATTCCTCACAGTTCTGCAGCAGCAGCTGTAATTGAATCAGGATGTCCAGGAGCTTCTCTGAGCCCTTACTATTCATTCATATTGCCACTAGTTTTTCTTTCCTCTTTTGAATTTGCTGGTACAATCTTTCCTCCATAATCGCCTGTGGCGACAGGTTACAGGTACCATGCCCTGCATAAAGAAGGACTTTAAACACTTTTAAACTGGTCTTTTCATTTCAGGGAGTGCCACTAGTTCTGGTCTTACAAAAGTCAGTGACTCTTGCCTTTTTTTTTTTTGTTGTTTTTTTTGGGTTTTTTGGCAACTGAGTTGCTTTTGTGATTCTTGATTGTATCCTCCTCAGCCTCCAGGCTGAGTTCCCATCTCATCATATTTCTCGTGTAGTTTAGATGCTCCACTGCCTTGGTCACTTTAGTTGACCTCTTCCACATCTACTTTAACTTCACTACATACTTCATTTTAGAAAACACCAGTTTGTGAACCCACAAACCTAATAACCCCTTTCACCTGGCTGTGATTGTTCAGGGCTGTTCTGCAACAACAGCTAATTGTACATCTCAGCTCTGTATATAAATTAATCTTTTTTACTGGTACAGCTTTCTAGGTGAACCGTACTCATTGCAACCTGCTGGATGTGTTATAGTTGGTTGGTTTAATAATGCTGGTAATCTCTGAATTAAAAGTTAAATGGATTTTAAGCCGTGGCCATGCTTTTCTTGTTTGGTATGTACATGCTTATTGTTGATAATTTCAGCACCTGTATCAGTCACAGAAGAAATATTTTTGCAAGTAAGCCACCTGAAGCTCATGAAGCTCTTGGTGGAGCGGAGTTTTCCTCAAGAGCAGGGCTGAATTTACAGTAAGTCTGTCTGTGCCATCCCAGCAGCGTGTGACACACGAGTGGAGCAGTGCTGGGTACTAATGAACGCTGGGATGGGTTGTTGATAAATGCTGGGATGCTGTGAAAGGTAAGTTCGTATTTTGGGGTGAAGTCCAGGAGATGACACAACTCAGGATATTCTATGAGCGGAGCACAGATAGGACTAAAGAGACCCTCCAGGGCAGTGGCCACAGCACCAAACCTCCCAGAGCTCAAGGAGCGTTTTGGATGACACTCTAGTGCCCGTGGTGTGACTCTTGGGGACGGTCCTGTGCCGAGGGCTGAGGGCTGGACTCGATGATCCTTGCGGGACGCTTCCAAGTCGGCATATTCTGTGACTGTGTGATTCCCGCACGCCGAGGGTCTCCCGTGAGCCGCTCCGACGTGCGGGCCCTGGGCAGCACCGCCGGCACATCGCGGGGCCGGTCCCACCCGGGGGCCGCCCCGTCCCCGCCCCGCACTGGCGGCGCGATGTGGCCGCGCTGGGCGCTGCTCGTGGGGCTGCTGCGGACCGCGGGCGGGCGGGTGAGTGCGGGCCGGGGCCGTGCGGGGCCGTGCGGGGCCGTGCGGGGGCCGAGGGGGTCTGCCCGCCGCTCCCGGGGCGCGGGGAGCGCTGCGAAGCGGGAGCGCACCGGGTGGGACGCGAGAGGGCATCGCCTCGGGGGCCGCTCTCGGAGATGCGCTGCGGGCGGGCGTCGGCTCAGCGTGGGCCGTGTGAGTCACCTGCCCGGCCCGTGTCACCCGCCTGCCCCGGGTCACCCTTGTAGCCCTTGTCACCCGTCTGCCCCCGCTTGCACAGAACCCGGTGCGATCTCTGCCAGCAGCCGCAAGTCCCGCTCTAAAAAGACTCCTTTAAAGCTCACCCTGCTCCCCTTGCCTATGTCGTTGTTTTTCTTGGCTTCCCAAAGCATCATCGAACCGTTTTTCCTGGATTTGCACTGGGAGTACGTTGGCTTTTCAGGCTTGTTTGAATATTTGTAAAAATTGTGAGTGTCCTGGCAAGTGTGGGGTGTAAATCCATAGGCATTTGACACCGTGGTTCGAACAGGAAGAGGTTGTTGTGCTCTGTTGGTTCCCTAGAACTCTTCCCTATTTACATAGAAGAGCCTTTTAATTTACAGTGCAGACCTGATGTGCTGCAGCTGGGACTGTTCTCTCATTCCAGCTGGGACTGTTCTCTCTCCTATCCAGCTGTACCACTCTTTGGCTTGTAACTGCTTCCACCGAAGAGCTCCATGGGATCTGTTTGCCTTGGATTCTGTGCTTGCTGTACTGGTCTATCAATACCATTCGTCTGTCTGATTTTAGAATGTCCGGGCCTGTGAGGATCAATATGGAAATGCTGCTGAGAGGTCCAGTTCATTGTGTTTTCACGGGATATTCATGTTATTTACATGTTCATTTAATCATAGGAATTTAGGCTTGATAAGACAAAGGTTCAGTGAAAGGAGGTGAGGATGTCAGAATGTGTATTGAGCCTGGAATTACACAGTGGTCTTTCAAAGACTACTTGGTGCTACAGTAGGTTGTCAATGTATTAAAATAAGTATTTTAACTGTTTCTCATTTTTGATTCAGCCTGGTTTTAAGGTGGTAGTATTTTGAACCTGATTTAGTGGACACTTTGCAGTGGGTAGGGGACAAAACATGAAGAAGGGAAAATCTCAGAATTTAAGTGTAAAGTTCTGTTCCTTTCTGAACAAGGGGCTTCCATTCAAAAGGAATCAACTCTCCTCCCACCTCTAAACATGGCAAAACATAATGATGGAAATAATGAAGGAAATTGTCAGCATCTCTTTCTGCATTGTGACAAACCAAAGTCTATATATAAAGTTAGAAAAACAAACCCAGTAGTTTCAGAAGTACCACGTCTGCCACAGAGCTGGGAAAAAAACCTGTCTGCTATGTCAATTTTAAGAAGTGATTTGTTAAAGAAAACTTGGTTTATTTTTGAGGGATACAAATTGGCAAAGCAACAGTTCTTGAGTGACACTATTTCCTGTTTTTTCTCATTCAGCTGAAATTCTCTGAACGCTCCTGGCCTCAGTCCCCGTGTCAGTCACAGGAACTGAACATTACTTTTGCCGTTTTGAACAGCTCAGTCACCAGAGTTACTCAGAAATAGCCTGAATTTTTCAAACATGAGAGCTGGTGATATGTCCACGTGTTCCCAAATACACATATAATAAAGTATACCTTGTCTTCCCACGGACTTTGACTTCTGTGACTTTTGCATGTGGGGAGTAGCTCCCACGTTCTGTGCAGCTTCTGCCTTCTCTTTTGGGAAGATGTTTTCGTATTGTGCTGCTGGGTGGCAGTGAAGTAGAATTCGCAACAGTGAGCAAAGACACGCTGATTCCTCAGGGAAGGGGAATGTGGAGCTGTAACTCTGTGTGTGGTTGTGCAAGGACTCCTGCTTTGTAGAAATAAAGTGCGACATCGGATGGGAGAATAATAATGGATCCATATCTTGGAGATCTGTGCAGCTTTAAAAGAAGCTCTCTGGTGTGAGCACAGTTGGTACAGCCTGATACAACTCCAGCTGATTTTGCTGAGATGCTGTCATCTGGTAACTCATCTTCCACAGAATTATTTTTGTTAATGACCAGTTTAAATATTTTAGACAGAATTGTGGTTTTTCCTGTCTCCAGCAGGTCTGGTAGCTCTGGTAGCAAAGGGTGTCTCTGTACCTCAGGTCCTTTCCATAGGAACAGACTTTTACGACAGAGGCCTCAGTGACTTCATTGTGGTTTCAGGTGCAAAAACAACATTGTGCACAGATGTAGTTCCTCTTCAGACTCCTTTGATTGGCAGCTTCAGTTAGAAGCAGGCAAGGAGACCAAAAAAAATGTAGTTGGAATTAAAATATATGCTTAAATATCATTGTTTAAATGACCTTCTTGAGTGAAAATGAATGTTACGTGAATGGATTTATATATATATTCATCCATCATATTAACATGTTGTATTTTTATTATTTAAGATACTTAAATTTAATTACACATAAAGTGCTCTCCGTTGGTGTGGAGACTGCTGTTAGCCTGCTCCTCTCCAGTGAGAAATTAGGTCCCCTGTGTGCTGGGTGTCTGGAGTGCAAATGGGAATGTGATTCAAATAGTGCAGGGACTCTGGAGAGCCTGGAGTCATTGGCTTTGTGTGTGTAATTTCTTAGTTATTGCTTAGTGTACAGGCATTGCAAAAATCTCTCTGGTGAGTTGTGTAGTCAAGGACAATCATAGTTTACCCATTTCTGTGCCAAAATGCATTGCTTAATTTGGTTGCTGCGCATAGAGCGAGACTAAATTTCACGTTAAAGAATGTTTGTGCCAGATAGATGGGGCATTTTAATTCTGCTTGTACCTGTCAGATTAAATTAAAGTCTTCCAAAGTCTTCATTTTGTCAGTATAAATCTCTTTAAAATCAGCTGCCATTAGACACAGCCACATAAGCTGAGAAGTTCCAGTGTTTGCTGTGACGCAAAACATGCAGCATCAAGTTGGTTTTCCTTCACACAGTCTGCTTGTACCTGCTGGTAATCTGTGAATCACAGTAAAAACAGAAAGTAAAATGAGGACTTGTGAGAGATACAAACAACAACAAAATGCAAAGATTGTGGAGCGAAATCTGGCCTCCACTCATCAATCGTTCATCCCAAAGCAGCCAAGGGAACTACACAAATATTGTATGGCCCAGCCTGGACCGTAGGATTGGTGAGATGGCTATAAAAAGTGGGGTCTTTTAGCCCAGAAATCCAGAGGGGTTTTATAACTAGTAAAAGGCCTGTGCTTCCTCTGCCAGATTTGACAGGTTTGATTAAACTGGTTTATGTTGAGAGTAAACTACTAAACAAAATGAGTATCTAAGCCAGGCACAAATCCCTTTTAGATTCCCGGAATGTTCTTTGGGGACAGCTGGGAAGAATTGTCAATTGTAAGGCACTGAGAGCAACAGCTCATCAGATAAAATGTCAGGGAGATGGTATCAGACAGCAGAGAGATCCCTTCAAGCACAGCTTCAGAGAAGCAGGTGTGAGCCCAGCAACCCACAGGTCTTCCTGTGTCTGCAGCCCACAGGGCAGGATTTACAACAGACAGTTCAGAGCAGGAGGTAAGAACTTCTTTTTTTTTTTTTTTTGCCAGGAAGCCTCATCAGCAGGATAATTTGTGATGTGGTTTATTGTACTTCTTTTTTTTTCCCCCTGTGTCTGCTTTTGCAGTGAAGTTCTATGTTTTAAGAAGGCTCTCCAGTGCTTGTTTTAATGAAGTCAATCACAGTGTCTGCAAAAATGCGATGACAACACTTGATCTTTCTTCTTTTCATGACTAAATGAAAAATACTTTTGATGAGAGCAAAGCTCTTTTCTCCTTCATCAGATTTTAGTGCCAGCTCACATTTGCAAACAGGGCAATTTGTCATTGCCCATCCTCAGATATCCAAACTCAAGAAGACTTTTCCCTGCCTTCACATTCTCAGGAAATGTTCTTTTTGACACTGACCATTAAGGAGATTGGCAAAATCCTGTTTCTGATCACAACTAGATAAGAGATAAAATATTTCACAAGCTGCATAAGAAAATGTTGGATTCCCTTTCAGTGATTGTTGAGAGTGGGAAGTGTTAGTCTGCTTTGTCTGTGATGTGAAGACACAATAGATAATCAACATGTGTTCCAGTAAGGAGGAAGGATATTTTCATTACCAGCCTCCCAAGAGCTTGTTCCTGTTTTGATTTCTCTTTTTAGCAATGATTTCCCTAAATGTGTGTAGATTATACATGGAACAATCTCTTCAGGCTGCACAAAGCTGAGCAGTGTCACATCCTTTTTAAACAGCACCTTTCTGATCTAGCAGGAAACTCCTACACTTGTCCTACCTAACAGGAGCCTTTTTCTTTTGAGTGAGTGTGTTTTTCCCTTTGAAAACAGTCAGCAAGTCATCAAATATTGTGACATTTGTTCACTGAAGTCACTGAGCTGTGCTCATCAGTGTGAGCTGTAGGCACCCTGTATGTCATGACTGTTCCTCTTGCACTTGACCTGCATTTTTGCCAGGTGCTGCTTTTCAGAAGCAGCAGTGCAGTTTTTGGAGATACCATTTTCAAAACATCAAGGCCTTTCTCATTCAGGAAGGAATCACTAAGTATGCAGGAAAATGTGAGCCTTTTTTCCTTTCCTTTGGTGAAACAGGTCATTTTTAACACAGCCACTTAGAAAATGCTTCTCCCACAAACCTACAGGTAAGAATTTGGGTTTCACTGGTGTTTTGTCAGACTTTGGTTGAGTGATGGCAGCTGAGGACAAGGCTCCCAGCCCTTGGGTTTGGGGGATGCAGTGGTGACTGGGTGTGCTGCCAATCCTGTTGCACTCTTTTGAACATAAAACGTGGAGAAATTACTTTGTTCTTTGTGGCAGATCTTTGAGAAACAGAGGAGCCTCAAAATAGTCTCATAAGCTGTGTGTTCTGCTGCATCTGCTGTGCCCTGTTTCATCAGTGCCTTGCCAAGGAAGGGGGTTGTAATTGCACTGGGCTTTAAGTATTTCTCTCTCTAATTCAGGGTCAGAATGGACTTGTGACTCATGGTTTCCCATTAATTTCTCCTAGGAATATGCATTGCCTTATACACCACAGTTTGCACAGTGCAAAGATCCCAGCACTGAATTCTACTTTGAAGAACTTAATAAATGTTGCAGCCAGTGCCCTCCAGGTGGGTTCCAATTCAAACTTTATGCAGCCAAATTCAGTCAATTGTCTTTGATTTATTTATTTTTTTTTTTTTGGTGTTGTAATGCATTCTGGCTGTCTGCTCTGAGCTGTCATGTCTTACACTCCAGGGATAATTATCGGTGGTCTGTAGTTAGCTAAACTTTTTGTCTGCAGAAAGGAGGGTTTGTGGGTGGTG
>VXAY01005043.1:568894-591200 GCA_013399855.1 Oxyruncus cristatus | reverse complement strand
GGGGGCCCCTCCGTGCCGCACGCCCCGCCCCGCCCGGGACCCGGCGCGGCCGCCCCTCGCCCACCCGGGGGCAGCGCCGGGGCAGGGCCTGAGGGGGCTCAGCCCCGTGGCGTGGCGTGGCCTGGGGGGGGGGTGGGTGTGGGTGTGTGTCTGTGGGAGGGGGTCCCTCAGGGCCTCCCCGCTCGCCGCCTCGGGGGTCCCTCGGGGACACCGCGGGGTCCCTCCGGCTCCGCGGGGCAAGGTGACCTTTGGCTTCCTCGCGTGCCCGCGGGGCTCCTCCGGTGTCCCCGGCGCTGCCCCGCGGCTCCTGCCCGCCCGGGGTTTGGGTGGTTTCTGGCAGTGCCCCCTTTCCCCGGGGCCCTTCCTGCTGCTGCCCCCGGGGTGGGGGTGGGAAATCGCTGCTTTTCCCGGGGAAAAGGAGCCACAGCGGAGCCACGGCCTGGTTTGGGCTTTGGTCCCTGTTGTACTCGGGGTATGTGTGTGTGTGGTAAGGAAATTAAAACAGTCACAGAGAAGAAACGACCTGCTTTTCTCCACCAGTGGCACAGCACTGCCGTTTTTAACATATTTTTAGAATGTAGAAGCCTTAAAACATTTGGTCGATTCCTATATGGTTACTTATGTCCCACGAGTTTAGGTGAAGGAGGTGATTTACTTTATTTACAGTTTTTAGGGTGACTTCAGGCATGAAAGTGTTCATGCACTGGAGGATTTCAGCCCCTGGATGCTGATCTCCATGTTCCTTCAACATCTTTCCATGCTTTGGCTCCAAACACCTGTAGATTTCTTTTTTATTGACTTCTTTTTTTAGTGGCAATATGACAAAGGTGACTGTATTTGCTTTTGTTTGATCTTCAGCTTTCTTGTCACTTTTATTAGAATAAAAACCTTTGAATAGAATACAAAATATAAGCTTGTGGCCCAAGCGCTCAGACTTTATTATGTGGAATGATACCGCTGTGTTTGAAAATCTTTGAGAAATTTTACGGAGACAAAAAGTGTTAAACACATATAATGTTGAACACATGAAGCTGTGACCTAGTCATAGTAGTCAAAATCAAAGTTCCCTGTGCTGTTTTCTGTTTCACTTTGCAGGACAGCATGGTTTCACTTTCAGCCTTTAGAAAAAGCCTTTCATTGCTTGCTTAGTTCTGGTTATTTTATGTAACTCTTAGTTAAATATTGTCACTGGCTTTTAAAAACAGAAATAAAGGCTTAAATGGGGGTGCCTAAAATCGAGCCAGCCTCCTCGTGGGGAAACCTTAAATCCTAACGTGAAATTTAAAATGTGACTCTTGAAGTTGTCGTTTCCTTCTATTGCCAGATGTAAATAAATTATGTATCTTGCTTCTCTGCTCTGTAGAACTCCATGGCCTAGGGAGGTCTGGGGGATTGGGAGAGGTTTTTTTAAGCACAAAATTGATACATTTACTCCATTCTAACCTCAAGAAATGGCCTGCATGCTTTTTTCCTTCCTGTGCCAAGCTCCATCCTGCCCTTGTAGAAGCTCGTAGCACTTTTGCAATTCACTGGTTAAAAATTTGGACAGGGACTTTGGGATTTTAATGCCCTGATTGCCACATAGGTTGAAACAGAAATGTCTGGAGAAGAGCGTGATGGGAAATGTTGACCAGTGGGACTGCTCTAATGTAGCTTTTCCCCTCCCCAGTGCAGGAATCTCTGCTGTCACTTTGGAAACCTGTTGGAGTAACTGTTGATGAGCTATTTATGGGGCTTGTATCTGGTTACTTCCCACACACAGGCTCTCCCAAAAAGGGGTTTGGGGAGTTGCTTCACAGATGCTGTGTAGGAATTCTGCAGAAATACAGTCATAGGCTCCAGGCTGTTACTTCAGACCAGGCTGTGCCAAACCCAGCTTGAAGGAAGTTACTGGCACCAGAGGTCGAGGAGGCCACTGCAAAACTGCTTCAGATCAACGTGGGATTTTAGCCTTCCCTTTTCTGCAAGAGGACTGTAGATTGGCCTTGTTGGTTATTGCAACAAAATGTGGTGTTTTGGTTAGAAAAAAGGATGGAAAGATGAACCTAATATGCAGATGGGAGTGGTGTGTAATCACCAGAGCTCTATGTGCAACTGGTTTGACCCTTAAAGCGCTCAGGATAAAGCATTTTATCACTCAGCAAAAAAAACGTTTACTTCTCTTTTACTTCTCTTTAGATAGATCACAGTAAGAATTAACAGTGGCAGTGGTATGTCAGCTCTACTGAGCGTGGATATATCAGACAATAATTTTCTTCTTGTTTTTTCTTTCAGAGCGAGACTAATTATGGAACAGCAATCCAGAAAATGACAGAAAACCATTAGTTGCCCTCTTCCAGGACAGTCATGTTGGAAGGATTGGTAGCCTGGGTCCTCAACACCTACTTGGGCAAATATGTCAATAACCTAAACACAGACCAGCTTTCAGTGGCACTTCTGAAGGGTGAGGGAGGCCTTGTGGTATTTTCTGTTGTGTTTTCGTGCTGTGATTTAAAAAAAAAAAGAGAAGTTTCTGTAATAACTGGGAGGTGGAATAGAAATAATCACTTCATACTGTGTTTAACCTTTGATTTAATTCAGGGTTTGGTGCTAGAACTTTACTGTGGCAGGAAGTGTTCTGCAGTCTTTACCTCTTAACTTTTGGTGCTCGTAGTTACATCCCTGTAATCTGATTTGTGTCATGTTATGTCCACGAGTTCTGTACTTTGTACAGAGTCTTCCAATCAATACTCTCTGGTTCACCCTTTGCTGTGTTATCTGCTGTTTCTAGAGAGAATATTTTGTAACACTTCAAGGCTCTTCTGTGTGAGCTTTTGGCAATGTTAAGAAAACCAAGTATCTCTTTTGAAAAGGCCGTAAGGAAAGGCTTCCTCCGTGGTTACAGTGAAGTTCAGATCTAAAACCTCAAAGGAGATTGCTTCTGAATGACCTCATCAAATAGTTTGAGCACATGACATCAGAAAATTAACAAGTGTGTTAAGTAACCATTGTGATTGTAACACAACCTGGTTGGCTGTTCTCATGAAACCCTATTTGATTTTTTTTTTTAAAAAAACACAATACCAGTTATTTTAGGCTTACAGTGTTCCAACTGGCTTTCTTTACCATAATTCTGTTTAGCAGACTTGTCTTTTTTTTTTGGCTTTGTGCAGGTGCTGTTGAATTGGAAAACTTGCCACTAAAAAAAGATGCTTTAAAGGAACTGGAATTACCATTTGAAGTAAAGGCAGGTTTGTATTTTGCTTGTGTGTGCAGGACAGATATTTTCTAAACAGGAAGTATTGCATGTTTTAGAGGACCCTTTACCTGTGAGTCAGAGCTTGAACAAATGAGGTACCCTGATTTTCAGGTTATTTCTATTTTAGCTTGTTTGTTTCTTACACCACTTTTTCTTTGAGGTTTTCTAAGGGTGATAAAGTGAGTTTTCACAGGAGTCTGACAGCGTCTCTGTTTCGTATATCCAGGTTTCATTGGCAAAATAACACTGCAGATCCCTTTTTATCGTCCACATGTGGATCCATGGGTGATATCTGTCTCAAAACTGCACCTCATTGGTGCACCAGAAAAAAAGGGAGAGTTTGATGAGGAAAGGGAGACGTTGCAAGAGAGAGAGCACAAGAAAGCCCTTCTGCTGGCACTTGAGGAAAAATGGAAAGTGAGTCACGCCTGTATTTCGTGGTGTATGGATTATATTTAAGTCTCCTAACAAGTGGGAGACCAAATGCACAGGAAATGGAGTTAGAGTTTGATCTGTACATGCTGACACAGAGCAATTTGTGCCCCACCACCCCTCGCCATCATGTCGTGTGTCCCACAGATGTTGGAGACACTGAAATAGTTGGATTTTTTTCTTTCTCCTTGTTAACAGTGATTTCAGTGTAACAAAGGATGTTTTCTCCTGACCAGCTGTTACAGTGGTTGGTAATGCTTAACCCTATTTTCTCTTTTAGAAAGAACAACAACAGAAAGGGGAATCCTACTGGTACTCAGTTACTGCATCTGTAGTCACAAGAATTGTAGAGAACATTGAAGTAAGTCTGTGAGTCATTGGTTGGCAGTTGCTCTTTTGCCTTTAAAATGGAGAATAATAGTGGGATAGGAAAAAACAAGTGCACTGTGTTTGAAAGTGGCTTGTTGGTTTTGGGGAGAAGGGCATGGTCTAATGGGATCTGAGGAGAAGATAGAACCAGAGAGTACAAATACAGAAATGAGGAACAGGATTTCTGTGAGGCCTAAATAACTGCCAGAAATTGGAGAATTGCAGAAATCAGTAGTAATGAAAGGTACTGCTGTCTGCTGTAATGATGTAAATAATATCTCTAGTAATGTTCTTTTTCTGTCTAGTTAAAAATCCAGGATGTGCATTTGAGGTTCGAAGATGGGGTCACAAATCCCTCGCAGCCCTTTGCGTTTGGCGTGTGCATCAAAAACGTCTCGATGCAAAATGCAGCGTTTGAACCAGTAAGTGCAACTGTGTTTGAGAGCTCCTGGCAGCTCTCAGGAAGGATCCTGCATTTTATGGGGGCTAGTAAATGCGTAGTGGCATTTTAATAATCTTTTGGCATTTTAATAATCTTTAATGGCATTTTAATAATCTTTTGGTTGTCGTAATAAATTGATTCTGAGCATTTCATATTGTTTATTGAGTGTGAAGAACTAAAAACTCCCCATGTGGTGCATGTTCTTGACTTTGTTCCACTTCTTCTACTCCAGGTGGAGAAGCTCATGCGGAAAAAACAGCTGGATGTTGCTGACTTCAGTGTTTACTGGGATACCAACTGCACTTTGTTGGGTGACCTCCCTCCTGGTCAGCTGCAGGTAAACAGAGAGGTTTTGTATATGAAAGAGAAATTGTTGTTAGTCTCCCTTCTACACTGAAGACCCAATTGACTTAGAATTTATTGGAGATGATGATTTCAAGAGCAACAGAAGTTTGTGGTTTCACGCTCTAATGACAGCACACATGTGCAACCCACAGAGGCTGTGCTGTGAAATACCTTGGTTTGCTTTTGAAGAGAGAGCGTGTTTTAGAGGTTTTTTTCCAACGGACTGGCATGCAAATAAAGTACATCCTAATATATGAAACCAGTGCATCCTAATAAGTATTGAACACTCCCTTCTTAGAGAGTAAATTTGCCTGTGACCCACAGGAAGCGATGGACAGAAGTATGGAAAGTCGGGATCACAATTACATCATGGAGCCTGTCTGCACTTCTGCTCTTCTGAAGAGAAACTGCTCCAAGGAGCCTTTAAGATCCCGCCACACTCCACGGCTGGAATGTGACATTCAGCTTGAGACCATTCCCCTGAAGCTTTCACAGGTAAATACCAACCATTTACCTCTCTGTAACCGAAACAGGGATCATAAAACCGTGGCTGTTTTATGTGGCAGTTTTATGTTTGTAACAGCTTAAATACCATTATTGCAGCATAAAATGAATACTCACTGAAAGATTTTACTTGAGAGGCAGCTCAAATGGATATACTGAACACGTTGTTTGTTTTAAAACCAAGCTTTCCAAATTATGTTGAATTCTTTTACTGCAACTGTTTATTGCAAAAAAATTAAATGTTTTCTTTGTTGTAGTAACAGGAGGGATGCACATGGGGGTTTTTAGTCTCTAGTAGCAGCTGATGTTATATTGATAACTGAGGTGGAAGGAGATTTCATTCTGTGCATTTGTAAATAAAAGAAGCTGTAGATGGAATGTCACACATGAGCTACTACCTGCTGGGAGAAGATATGTGACACCGGAGAACAAACTTAAGAATTATGATTAACGTTTATCTAAATTCTGAAGCCATGTGCGGGGCGTTGATGCACATAAACTAAGCGTGTGGTTGCGTTTTTGTTTGGGGTTTTTCCCCCTCCCCTTTGCTTTGGAAAGCACTCCAGTATTGCCTCACTGATTTGTGTATTATTTCACTAACAGACGCAGTACCAGCAGATCATGGGATTTTTAAAGGAACTGGCAAGAAAGGAACGACAGCTTAAATTCAGGAAGTGGAGACCAAAGGTTACAGTAACAGAGAAGTAAGTACATCTCCCTATGGGATGTTGTTAATAGGACATTAAAAGCTATACTACGGAAACTAGAATGAGACAAATACAAAAAGGTACACAATAATCAAAATATTAGAGATCCAGTTTAATATTTTGTTCCTCTACCTCATAAATCAGTTGCAAATATTCAGACATAATTGAAACTTAAAATTATCCTTACCTGAGGCTTTCAGTCCAGTTTATGTAACTGAGCATTTTGACTGTGCCTGATACATGACAGCTGGACTAAATCCCACTGGAGTGGTGGGACTTTGGGGAGCACTCTCCTGCACAGGGTGTGGAACCAGCCCATCTGCTGCTTTTCCTGGCCAGTTGCCCACTGCTTTCCACTGAATCTCCTGGACCTTTCACCAGTTTGCCATGCACTTGGGTTGGGGTTTTTTTATGAAATACTGATAAGACAGTAATTTCACGCCGTTCCAGCTGCCGGGAGTGGTGGATCTTTGCTCTGAACGCAAATCTGTCGGAGATCAGGGAGCAGAGACAACGTTCCACGTGGGAATTCGCGCTGCATCGGGCCCGGGATGCTGTGTCCTACACTGACCTGTACTACAGCAAGCTGAAGGGAGAACCACTGTCTGCTGCAGAGCAGGTATTTAGATCTGAGTTTCTTCTCCAGCGTTAATTAATCATCTTATATTTGGGTCGTTTCATCTTTCCAAATTTAAAATCTGGTCTAGTTTAGAGACATCTCGAGTCGTACTGCAGCCGTTTTTGCTGAACAGACTCTCTTCTGACCACAGCTGAGCTTTTAAAGATGAAACCTGGGCCTGTGGGAGGTGTGTGTGCTGCAGGGTTCTTGTGTTTTTGTTTTGCTCGGCAAAAAGCTGTCTTGTTTTATGAGCTGTAACTGGTGTTCACCAAAAATAGCGTTAGTTGTTATAGAATGCTCATGTCAGCCTGTGACATGCCTTCTTAACTCAAGTGCTCTATGGATCCAAAACGTATCTAAATATCAGAAATATGGCTGCTCATATGGTTGGGTAGATATTTGGGGAAAATTGTGGCTAGTTGACACTGTGTTTGGGGGTCCTTTATTGTTTTTTTCTTGTTTTGTTTTTCCACAGTTGATTTTAGGATGAAGAATTTAGTGCCCCCAATAATGAACCTGTGGCCTACTTCAGAAAGAAAAAACCCCATGAACTATAGTTAGCTGCTTTTTATCTTTATATGTATTGGGACTTTTTTGTTGAATTAGTTGAGGGCACCATGTACCTCACCTGTCTTAATTACAAGTGCAAATCTGTTCATATTTTAAATTGTCTGTAGTCCATACTTGTGTTATTTAGAGATGAACTGTAGGAGTAGGTCAGTGTACAGAAAATTTTACAGTCCCTGGCAAAGCAGGAGACTTCTACTTTCATAGAGCTTGTATTGTGTTCAGCAGAGCTGTGAAATGTAACAAGGGCAATGGCAGTGGACTAGAAAGATGTCTTTTGATTTCTTGTCCCATGATAGATTCTTTAGGCTTAGGTGAAGTCATCATTTCCACAAACAACTTGTTAGTCAGTTCAAAGAAGACAACATGTCTGAGTAGCTGACAATGAATACTACATTGTCCTCATTTACACAGTTCATTTCCTCCACCTTCTTTACTCAACAGCAGGTTTTTTTGCTCCTGGCTAAGCAAGGCATCCTGTTTAATCAGGTTACTTCCCACAGCTTAAATTTTGTGCTGCAAATCTTGCTTCTGATTTCTGATAGCGGGATATAGTTGGGTACGGAATTTTTACCCTGAAATGTGTTACAATACAAATAAACTGTATTTTTAGTTGAAGAGAATGGCAAGGTTGCAGTTACCCACATGACTTCCACTGATTTTCGTGTGCTGCGGCACTTGGGTATGATCATTAATGCCATGTTAGTTGTTCCTACAAGTCTCTAACTCAGTGCAGAGATATTTGAAATGCTTGTGAACAAGATGCTGTATTCTTTTACTGCAGGTACTTTACCTTTTTTGTCTTTCCAGGCAGAAATGCATCGCATTGAGGATGAGCAGACTTACGAAGAGCTGAAGATTCTGTATGAGATAGTTCACAATAAATTTCATGACCTGGCTGAGGTGAGGAACATTCTCCATACAGGGTGATATTTGGAATCTTTAGCTGATTATTCTGAGGTATTGTGTGTTCTGTTCTGCTGGAGAGCCTTAGCATGTATTTGTTTTGATTTACATGTGTGGTATTGATGCTAAAATTGCAGAAGTGTTCAGTCCCTGCAGCTTTTACTGTTGTGTCACTCGCACAGTGAAATCTTTTGTGTAGTCATATGATGATCTTCCCCAGCAGTGTCCTTGCCAGAATTTCTAGGGCAGGTACTCTCCATCTTAAAAACAGAGAGTGGAAATTAGGGCCTGTAATGAGTGTTTTCCCAGAATAAATATGTGGCAGAAATGAGCCCTATGGAAATGGCTTGCTGGGCACACTTCACAAAATGCGCACTAATCTCTGTAACAGTTCAATGTCATCTCTCTCAAATACAAATGCTAAAATTTACAGCTGTGCTTTATGGTGTCAAATGACTTCTTCTTTGGCTTTAGTGTTTCTAGACTAAGATTAAAATAATGACAGATGGCTTCATATATGAATATGCAGCACTAAGTGATGATATATTTGTTGTTTCTGTGCTGCTGCTCTTCTGGAGGCTGAGTGTTGCTTGAGACACTGCTGGAGTGCTGAATAAACAGGAGGTGGAGTTGTGTTTTTATTGTGGTGTTTTTGTACACTTGGGATACTCTTTCACTTACCAGCAGTAATGTGTGTGTGTGTGTTCAATATTCAGAGCGTCAAAGAGCCCTTGCCTGATTCCCTTGGAGGTTCCCCTACGGCAGAATCCACCCATGGCAGCAGCACTGGGATGCTGCAGTACCTCCAGTCTTGGTTTCCTGGCTGGGGAGGTTGGTATGGAGATACCCAGCAGACATATGAAGGTGAACCTTTTGAAGGGCTGCTGCCAGACCCAAAGGAACAGTGGAATCCAGAAGACATCCTGGGTATGCAAATACAGGGTTTGCCGCCATAGTGTGATACCTGGTGCAGGTGAACAGAAACAGCTCTGGTTCTGTGCTGTTAAAGGGTTCCCTGGGTCACCTGAAGTACCCAGGCACAGAGCCTGCCTAGAGCTTAACAACCTGTTGAAGTATCTCAGGACCTGCTGATTTCAAAAGTGTTATGTGCAATCAATTTGCTTCCACTGTTGTTGATATTTATGGCAAAGAGCTTTGGGGACTGTTTCTGTTCAAGTGGGGGGGTTCACGTGAGTGGGTATAACAGTAACAGCCCTGGGTTGTTGGGGTCTTTGTAAATTTAGATTTACATTACCTTACTGAAGTAGAAGAATTCTATGGAATATTCAGCATTTTTAAGGAAAAAGGTTTATCTGCTCTATTTTTTATTTCTATTTCTCTTCCCTAGAGCTGGGGAAATCTTTATTTCCAAATTCAGAGAAACTATTTCATTCTTCAGTAGCCTTTCACAATCTGAATTTATTTAGTGTGTTCTTTTGGTTTTTTTGTTTTATTCTTCAGGTGCAGATGACTTTTTTGATCCTGCTGCAGACGCTTCAAGCATGAATACCTTTACTAAGAGAGATCATGTTTTTGCTAAATTAAATCTACAGTTGCAGGGTGGCTCTTTCACTCTGTTGCATAAGAAGAAGAAGAAGGTGGTGCCTGCTGAGGAGACTGCTTTTATGCAGCTGGAATTTTCAGGTATTAAGCCCATTTCTGGTCCAGAAGGACCAGAGCTGCCTCACAGTCATTGTAATGTATAACAAATGATAAAAATGTTTGACTTTTCTGGTAGAAATGTGTTTAAGTACTTTCAAAAGTGTTCGTTGGGCAGTGTTTGTTATCTGTGAAATTAAAGTAAAATGTATCCTGTGTACTAAAAGAAACAATTTTATGTATTTGTGTTCCAGGTGTAAAGATCTTGGCAGAATCCCTTCCTCGCAGAAAGTCTTCCCTTCTCAAAGTTCAGCTTGGTGGGCTTTTCCTGAGGGATTTGGCAACAGAAGGGACCATATTTCCTGTTCTTGTTTTCCCAAATCCTGTAGGTGAAAAAAACCTCTTTAAGTTACTCTGTAGGATGCATAAGTGTGTATGAAACTAGGTATACTCCAAAACTCAACACATGTTTTTCTTATCCCAGAAGGAGAACACAAAAGCCTTGAGGAAAAATTTCCACTTGTTGAACTTAGGTTTTCCCTTCCCTTCCCTTTCAAAAGATCATTCGCAGAAGTCCTCATCTTTTGCTCTGCGTGATTATGACTTTAACCTTATATGTGTTGGGATGAAGGTAATTTGTTGAACAACATTTGATTTTTGGAACAGTCAGCATTGCTGCTTAACCAGCGATGGTTCTTTTCCATAAAGTTCTGTGGTCCAAGTAAAGGTTTTATTTCACTGGTACACTAAAGGTAGAAATGAATTCCAGAGAAGACTTCAAATTTCTCTTCTGAGCAAACAAAGTTTGAATGCAGTGCCATGAGAATTTCCCATGTATTTTGTACTTTGTACTGGCTGCAATTTGCACTTCAGACTTCAGCCTGTCTGCTGCAGGAGTGGGCAGTGTTGGCTTCTTAGTCATCCTTTCCTCTCCTCATTCACCATGGCAGGGTAATAAAAATGTATATAATAATCTCAGACTATACATACCTTTCAACAGAAAATACTTTTGTGCTTGTATCAGGTGGCTTGGTTGATTTTATCTAAACAATCTTTTTCTTTTAAATTCTTATCAGCAAAAAGAGGTTGGCTGCATGTCTTCCTTTGGACTCCAAAGTTTGTCCTCAGAAATGACTAATCAGAACACTGGTAAAGATTTCATTTTATGTTTGATGAGATAATTCCTACAAACCAGAAATTTCAAAACTGAGTGCCTAGAGTTTTGGATTCGTGCAAATGCTTTTTGCAAGTGGTAAAGATAAAATCATAGAAGCTTTGTTCGGACAGAAGGGTGGATGCAAGTTGGCTGTAAAGAAAGTAAGAAAGGATGTATTTCAAGAAAATGGGAGTTGTATTTGCTCTGTGTTTTGGTTTAAAAAAGTTGTTAGGAGTTCAACAGCAAGGCCCCAGTTATACAAGTGTTTTTATATATATGCAAACGTGTTGAATTCTGTTGATTGTAGAAGTTGATCATGTTACTGCTTTTCTGTTACTGAAGAATTCTTAGACACTTTTACTTTCCCAGTAGTACCAGTTAAAAATCAGTTATTAAATTCTTTGGGGGGTTGTTTTTTTGCTTCTGTCTGTATATTTGTCTGGGTTTTTTTTTTTTACAGCTGCTTTTTGTGACTCATTTATTTTTTCAGTTGCAGATCCTGATGCCCCAGTGTTTGAGATGCTTTATGAAAGAAATCCAATCCACAGCACTTTTGAGAGGCGCCTGGAAGTCAGTACCAGACCTCTAAACATTATTTACAATCCACAAGCCATTAAGAAAGTAGCTGACTTCTTCTACAAGGGAAGGGTTCATACCTCAGGTTAACCTTTCATGTGTTTTTTTGGTGGGGTTGGGGTTTTGTTGGTGATCTTGTATCTTTTCCTGTCTTTGATTTTTATTTATTCGCATTCTTAGAAATACAAAGCACAAATCAAAGAGTCTCTACTTTAAATTTAAATTAAGCTAATAAAGACCAGAAGAAGGTTAGAGTAGTGTTTTTTTAGGGAGATTATGTTGTGCTTAGATGCTTCCTTTTCTCTGTGCAGCAGCCTGGTGAGTAGGTACAGACAGTGCCTTTCACCTGCTGTGTTTGCCTGGCCTATATTTTACTGCGAAAATTTAAACCAGATCTTTTCTGTTTTCTCCTTCTTTTCTTTTTTTCCCTGATTCAGTAACATGAACAAAGTTATACCTAGAGAGTTTTCCATCTCTTGTGCAGGTTTTGGTTATCAATCTGAGTTAGAGGCAAGAGTGGCTGAAGCTGCCAGGAGACAGTACAACAAGCTGAAAATGCAGACAAAAGCCGAAATCAGGCAAACTATTGACCGTTTACTGGTTGGAGACTTCATTGTAAGTTTGTGTCCCAAAAATGTTTATGTAGCTTTTAGCCTCTTGGTTTAGGACTTGAAGCTCTAAGAGTGGGGCTTGTTGTTGGTTGGTTGTGTGGTCTCTTTTTGAGCAAGCAGGGGGGTTTACAGGTGGTGGTGTAATATTGCTTTGCTGTCAGGAAATCCATGTTGGTGGTGCAGGGGATGTTTCACCTTCTGGAAATGTCTCTTTACTGGCTCTAGTGGGAGTCTGTGGTTTAACAAGGTACCAAACTGGAGCATGGCTGGAGTTTCTGAAGGTCAGCTCATGGCTTTTTTGGGTATATTTTCTTCTGGGCTATTAAGTCTCCCTTCTTAACTTCCAGGAAAACAGCAAAAGCTGGACCGTGTGCCTTGATATCTCTGCCCCTCAGGTGATCTTTCCTGATGATTTCAAATTTGTGGATCCAGTGTTAGTTGTTGTTGATCTGGGAAGAATATTGCTCACCAATTCTCAAGGTATGATCTAGAATTATTGTAGCTTTCCTGTTCTTTCCACCTTCTTTCAGAAACTCAGAGCTTAAAAATAAAAGGGTGAAAAAGGACAGGGAAGTTTTGGGAGGGGATTCTTGCTTTCTAAAGTAGAAAGAATCCTTTTCTTATGATAATAAAATGAAAGTGAATATTAGTCAATGAAGTCAATTGATAGATTTAAACCACACACACACACACACACACACATATATATGTATATATATAAACCTAATATGTGTATTTAAACCACAATTGATAGACTTAAACCACACACACACACACACACACATATATGTATATATATAAACCTAATATGTGTATTTAAACCACAATTGATAGATTTAAACCACACACACACACATATATATGTATATATATAAACCTAATATATATATTTAAACCACAATTGATAGATTTAAACCACACACACACATATATATGTATATATATATGTATATATATAAACCTAATAGAATCTGGTAATATATAATATATAAGGAGGCAAGGACAGTGCCAGGTATGCTTTGTGTTTAAAAAAATACAGCTTAAGACTGGATGACCAGATAACGAGGGGAAACTTATGGAATTGAATACTTTTTGGAATGCCTTTGTTTATTTGTTTGTTTACTGTTATTTTTTTTAATCCACAGAAGAATCTAAAAGAACTGCAGATAATTTTTCCTCCGAGGCCAATGAATTGAGTGATGAGGAATATAAAACACCTCTTGCAACTCCTCCCAATACCCCTCCACCAGAATCCAACACCAATAGTGGCATCAAAATGTCTGAATTTACTGGAGTAGAAATAAGTGAAGAGCAGCTACAGGCACACTTAATGAGTAAAAAAATGTATGAGAGGTACACACTGTCATTTATGGACCTTCAGATCATGGTGGGCCGAGTGAAAGACAACTGGAAGCACGTTCAGGACAGTGACGTGGGTCCAACCCACGTGGTAGAAAAATTCAACGTTCACCTGCAGCTGGAGCGCAGACTGATCTACACCTCTGACCCCAAATACCCAGGGGCTGTCCTGTCTGGCAACCTGCCAGACTTGAAAATTCACATCAATGAAGACAAAATACTGGCTCTGAAGAACTGTCTTACGCAGCTGAGCACGTCTGAAACCAAGTCTGCAGATGCCCTGCACTTAGGGAGAGACAAAATCTTCGCGGAGGTGGATCAGTTTGGCAGTTTGCACGACTCTGTGATGAACCTCACGCAGAGTGTTGTCATGCTGGAGCAGCACACCAGGGAGGTTCTTGTGGAGTCTCAGCTGCTTTTGGCTGAGTTCAAGGTGAACTGTATGCAGCTGGGTGTGGAGAGCAACGGGAGGTACATCTCTGTGCTCAAGGTTTTTGGCACCAATGCCCATTTCGTGAAGAGGCCATATGATGCAGAGGTGTCTCTGACTGTCCATGGCCTCCTGCTGGTGGATACTATGCAAACATATGGGACAGATTTTGATCTCCTGATGGCTTCTCATAAGAATCTGAGCTTTGATGTCCCAACAGGAAGCCTTCGAGACAGCAGGGCTCAGTCCCCAGTTTCTGGACCACATGACGCGCGTCCCAGCGATGTCGCTGGTTTGGCAGAGAGATGCACGACAGCCTCAACCACTTCACCTGGGAACAATGGGAAGGATCAAGAGTCCCTGATAAAATTAGAGTATCAGTTTGTGAGTGCAGAGTGCCCATCCATGAATTTGGATAGCAGCCTGCAGGTGATCTCTCTACAGGTCAACAACCTGGATATCATCCTTAATCCAGAGACTATCGTTGAACTGATTGGGTTTCTCCAGAAATCTTTCCCAAAGGACAAAGAAGATTCTAGTCCTCAGCCTTTAATCACTGACTTGGAAAGAGATTGGAGGGAACAGGAAACATTCCAGTCTACTTATGCCCAGAACACAGAGGTAGCAGTTGATATTCACTGGTTGAATATACTGCTCCTCAGGACAGTTGGCATGACAAATGGAGAAAAATATGGCAGAAAAATTGCCACAGCCAGTATTGGTGGCACCAAAGTCAATGTCTCCATGTGCAGTAAACTGGATGTGAATGGCTCTCTTGGATGCCTTCACCTTATGGATCTGACACAGGACAATGTAAAGAACCAGTATGTGGTGAGCATTGGGAACACGGTGAGATATGAAAATCTCATGGGTGATGCAGATTACTTTGAATCTTTATTCTTCAGGCTTGACGATGGGAATAGCCTTCCAGATGCTTTAAGTTTCACTTTCACAGAAAAGTCGAAAGAGGAGTGTTCTCTCAACCTCAAAATGGCCTCTTTACACTACAACCACTCAGCCAAATTTCTGAAGGAGCTGACTTTGTCCATGGATGAGCTGGAGGAGAACTTCCGCAGCATGTTGAAAAGTGCAGCTTCCAAAGTCACCACAGTCCTGGCAACTAAAACTGCTGAATACAGTGAGATGGTTTCTTTGTTTGATACCACCCCACGATCAAGAGATGTTGCCAGCACAGAAGATAACGAAGGGGATGCATTTGGATCACAGCCCCTCAAAACTGATACTATCAAGCTCATATTAAATGTAAACATTGAATCCCCAATTGTCTCCATACCTCGAAAGCCTGGTAGCTCTGAACTGCTTGTAGGTCATCTGGGACAGATATCAATTCAGAATTTTGTACCAGGAGAAGATGAATCCACGAGTGATAGGCTGCAAGTTGAAATTAAAGATATTAAAATGTATTCTTTAAATAGCAGTCAGTTTACCAGCAAGAAGGAGCCTGCAAGTGAGACACCTCATGGGCCACATTCTTCCTCAGGTCCTGCCAGCGTTAACAGCCAGGAAGAATCCCATTTTACTCGTCATGACTTCTTTGAATCATTACATAAAGGCCATGGTAGGTTAATCAGAGGAGTCTTAATGACTTTAATATGAGTAGTAGACGGTGCTAAAAATGTGTGTTGTCCATAGGTCTGACTGTATATTCTGAGCAAGTTCTACAGCTACTACATGATCTCTTCTGGACAGTCTTTATAGGATAATCACTTATTCTAATGTTGTTTTAATTTCACTTTCTCTTAAAGCTTTCCACATTCTGAATAACACCACTATCCAGTTTAAATTGGAAAAGATCCCACTGGAGAGAGATTTGGAGTTAGCTTTTCCTCTGAGTAGTGAAGACTTCGGAGTATCAAGCGTTATGAGGATTGAAGGGAAATTTGTGAACCCTCTTCAGGTACAGAAATGTAGTAATTTCCACTATCAATATAAAAGTATTTCCCTGCATAGAAGATGAGTATTTTTCAGGCCAATATCTTCAGGTTTAACATATTGGTAGTTTAGAAATCATATCCTTATGCACATGGTTTGAAGAGACACTCTTAAGTCATAATAACAATGATGAACATTTAACCTTTTTTGGGGGCATTTTAGACATCTTCATGAATTATCTAACTTTTACTTACCTTGCACACAGAAGGAAAAGTAATTGTATCACTGTCCAAATAATTATATTTGCAGCTCTAGTAGAAACTAAGAATTAAAATGCCATTATCTTGAAAAAAACCTGTGCAGGAGCAGAGGTTTTAAATAGAGGAAACTGAAACTTCTAAAGCTAAGGAGACAGGCAGTGATGGTCAAGTAGAATGTTTGTTCCATATATTACTGTATAATCTCAGCATGGCAAATTAAGGGTAGTTTGGATGGTGAATTCTTTTTAACTAACTCTGTGTGGATGGTTTTTGCCCAGGAGGGATAGAAGAGATCCTCTTGTGGGATCCTCTCCTGTATATTTTCAGATGGTGTCACCTTGCAGAGCTAATACAGAAGCATTGTTTTGCTTCAGCTTTGCACTGTACCTTGTTCTGGGTTACGTTTTACTAGTGGATGAACTTAAAATTAGCTTGGTTTGAAATTGCACAGTCTTTCCACTTGTGAGTTTTAAAATGGATGAACTGATTTTATTAATATAGAGAGCTCTAACGTGACGGTTGTTTCTTTTCTCTGCGTTGTAGGTGGTGTTAGCAAAACATGTGTATGAACAAGTCCTTCAGACTCTGGATAATTTAATTTACAGTGAAGACTTGAACAAATTTTCAACCACTGCTGTGTCTCCAACTGGTCTTAGTTCTCCTTCAGCATCACTTCATAGCACAGGCACAGAATTCTCGAGTGAGCGGAAGGAAAATGGCTTATTCAGCCACTCCGGTTTCAATTCTGTTCCAAACAAGTCCTTAGCTATCAGGGAAACAAAGTCTTTTACTCAAATTCAAGCAAACTTTCATATCTCAGAGCTCCAGGTTCAGCTAAGTGGTGATCTCACCCTTGGGGCACAAGGTCTTGTCAGCCTTAAGTTTCAGGATTTTGATGTTGAGTTTGCCAAAGATCACCCTCAGACCTTGTCCATTCAGATTGCCTTGCGCTCCCTGCTGATGGAGGATCTCCTGGAAAAGAAACCAGACTCTAAGTATAAGAACCTCATGGTGTCCCGGGGAGCACCCAAGCCCTCCAGTTTAGCACATAAGGAGTATCTTTCCCAGTCCTGTCCCTCGGTATCCAATGCAGAATATCCAGATATGCCACGTTCCCTCCCTTCCCACATGGAAGAAGCACCAAATGTCTTTCAGCTTTACCAAAGACCAGTTTGTGCCTCCCGTAAGAAGCCAAAAGAAGTTGCTGATTCTGAGTATCCTCTGACTCCACCTCCTTCTCCAACAGCAGACAGATCCACGTTGCCCTGTGGAAAAAGTAACTTTGATGATTCCTTAGTTCATATCAATATATTTCTAGTGGATAGGAAACATCCTGAATTTTCCTCTCGCTATCACAAAATTAACCGTAGTGTAGATGTTGATTTTAACTGTCTAGATGTCTTAATAACTTTGCAAACTTGGGTAGTGATACTGGATTTCTTTGGGATTGGATCCACTGCTGATAACCATGCTATGAAGCCACAGCCTGAAGATACTCAGCAGACAATCAAATCAGAAATAAATTCCTTGTCAGCTTCTCAAGCCCAAGAGCCTGTAAACACTAAACTGGATCTGAAGGTATACTTGAGATGCAAAACAGTAATTGGATTGTCTGTCATAAAACCTCTGGTTTATAGAAATTTAAGGTGACATTTACGTCGAATGTTTTATATTCTAGTGGGGAATGTGCATAAATTCAGAAACGGGTTCAAAGTGTGTAGATGTAGCTTAAAAAAAAATGGGGGTTATAGGAAAGCAAAACATTTGCAAAATGTTTGGCTCCCTTGCTGTGTGACCCTCCTGTCTTGAATGTTAAAGTTGCTTCAGTATTAAAGACCTGACATGCTGAAGTTGGTACTGTGCTGTTCTAGGTACTGTGATTTATACAAAAAAAATATATATTTATATATGTATATCTCCATAGATGTCTATACATCTAGATGTATGAACTTTTTTTTTTTTAAAGACCATGATGTCCATCTATCTATCTATCTATCTATCTATCTATCTATCTATCTATCTATCTATCTATCTATCTATCTATCTATCTATATCTATATAGTCTTTGCCCAAAGGTCCTGCAGTCTAACTTAGATGGGACACATCTTCAAAGATAAAAAGATGTAGATGACAGTGCTGGGATTTGTTGTTGGCCTGGTCACTCTGAAGTGCTTGGCAGATCTGTTAATGTGCAAACAAGGGAGTAAAAACGTTGCTTTCCTGCTGTGTCTCCCAATCAGATAATTGTTGTTTGCCATTCACGTGTTACAGCGCAATTGTCTTGAAAAATAAACTAAACAAGATGTTCCAGCTCTCAAGTCATGTTGTTTAATACCAATCTGTTCCATTTTTGTTTGGCCAGGTCCATTCTTTGTCCTTAGTCCTGAATAAGACGACCAGTGAACTTGCTAAAGCCAGCGTGGCAAAACTTGCAGCTCACTTGGAAGTGATTGGTGAGTAGATGGAAGGGCTGAGGTTGTTTGCAGCTTGAAACTCAAGGAGGTTTGCAGTGGGGTTGTGATTTGAAATGTTTTCATTTTGGTGCTCACTGGGTACTTGTGTGTTTTTCCTGGAAAAGATGCACATTCTCTTCCCGCTGTTTCTTCCTCTGCTTTTTCAAGCTTGATTTGAAATCCTGGCAGCCCTCCCAGTTGTCAAACCCTTGATCGTTTTAGCTGAGAGTGGCTGGGATTTTAACACTTCACTTTCACAGAGCAGAACAATAGTGTTTATTACTGTTTGAGAAGAAAAAAAAGCAGTTCTATCTAAGTTTTCCCAAACCAAAGCAGTGTAATCACATGATGTATGTAAAGCATAGAGTTATGTCTGGGTTAATCTAATCTTTGTAGCAGAAAGATGTGATTTTCTTTGAAAATGAGGTTTAGTGTTTAATTGAATGTGATTGATTTGATTACTTGTAACGAGGTTATCCCACTAATAGAAACTCCTGGAGTTTAGGAACTTATCTGTGTTTGAGAATCCTGATTGTCTGTCCTTTGTTTTGCAGAGGGAGATTTAGCCTTGCAGGGAAGTATTGGAAGTCTGTCCTTAAGTGATCTTACAGCTCATGGAGAATTTTACAGAGAACGTTTCACTACCAGTGGTGAAGAAGCTCTCATTTTCCAAATCTTTAAGTATGAATTTAAACTTCTTGTTACTCAGTAATAGCTTCCAACCCCCCCAAAACCCAAACAAACCCAAACCTACAACTCTGAGGGCTGCATGGTTCTGCTTTGGCCTCTTGTGACCTAAATGAGACTTTGAACATTTTCGGTCATTTTTAACTTTTCTTTGTCTGCGATGCACATAGTTCACAAAGAAAAGTAGCTTTTTCATTCCCTCTAAAGCTTTTCTTGAAATTACATTGATAGTTCCTAGATAAAAGAGTAGTTGATTTTTAAAAGATGGAAGAGATTTTCAAGTGATGAAATAGGTTTTCCATTGCTCCTTAATTTTGGAATTAGGGGTTTGCTTTTGCCATAGTGTACATCCGAATTTCTTCTGCTTTGTTTAAAACAAGAGTTCTTACCCTGTGCTGTTTCATGGTTTGCCACCCCCTCCTCAACCCACTTGAATTAATCAGAGTAGAAATTATCCAAGTAATGTTATGGAATTCATTTCAAATATATCAGCACACTGATTCAGAGTTCAATGTACACATTATCATGCAGTGGAGCACTTACCTTAAGATATAAAATCACAAAAGGTCTGTCTGGTATGTAGAGCTAAAAGGTACATTCCAAAAGTAGAATTTCCTTGTTTGCGTAATTAAAACTCCTACATATGCATGATTTAGAAATAATTAATACAAACCCAATTTTTCACGTCTGTAATTGAAATAGTTTTAATTAGAGGCCATGAACATCAGTTAAATGCTCTATATTATTATTGTTTGGAGTGCAAAAAAATGAATAAGCTGTTCATAAAAGGTAGGTAAGATGGCTAATTTTTGCTTTTCACCTCTCTTACAGGTATGGCAGGCCAGACCCTTTGCTGCAGAGAGAGTGTGACGTCCGTGTCACCCTGAGGATGGCGTCTGTGCAGTACGTGCACACGCAGCGCTTCCAGGCTGAGGTGGTGTCTTTCATCCAGCATTTCACTCAACTTCAGGATGTCCTGGGGCGGCAGAGAGCAGCAATTGAAGGACAAACAGTATGTCTGGAGGGTTTTTTGTTCCTTCCCAGCTTGTCTTTTGCAGTACGAATGCAATATATAATTTATGTTAATGCATCAACTCAATTAAGTTGAAGTGATGGGAGGCTTTAGAGTTCCGGTGTTGCTGCAGATTTCTCATCTTGTAGTCAAAATACCTTATTTAGGACCATCCTGCTGCTCTTTGAAAGTGTCGAATACCAAATTTACACATTGCTTAAAACTTTGGTACCTGGATCCTGCAGGATGCACTGGACAAAAAGAGTCAAGGTGTTATCTTGCCTTTTTCTCCACTGTTCACCAGGTCATAATACCTGAATAAGGAGAAGCAAGGGAGCAGTTCTGTTCCACTCAGGTCTCTGGTTTAGTTTGCTGGTAGACTGAGAAAATCAGATGCTGAACTTCTGCACGATAACCATGACAAATATTTTATTACAAAACCTAAGGTGGGAGTGACTTATGTAGTTATTAATGATAGTCATGTTTAAAAGTTCCTTCTCATAATTGAAGGCAAGACAGTGCTCAGTCAGACCTATTAAAATGCTTCGTTGTACATCACTTGGAGAGTTTGGAACTGATTTTGAAACACCTGTTCTAAATGAAGGGTTTTGTTTCCTTTGGTAAATATTTTTTCTTGAGTAATTCCTTTAACAGTGAGCTAAGTAGTGTCTGGTTTGCCCCTTAGCTCAGTGGTGACAGTGTGTGTCACTCCTGGTGCTGCACCTGCTGCACAGGTATTTCCTCTTGGCATCAGAATCCTTTTTTAATGACCCTTTATTCCCCACCTAAAACAAGAGTTTGAGGTGTTCTTTTTTTGTATAAAATTTTACCACATCTTGACTTTGTAAGTCAAGGAGTAATGTTCCAGAGTTCAGTACTAATCAGTGTGAAATAATCACCCACTGCCTGGAATTTTCGTGATTATTTTTTTAAATGCATTGTTGCTTTTCCCAGGTGAGAGATAAAGCCCAGAGAGCTTCCCGAGTTCTCCTTGATATTGAGGCTGGTGCTCCTGTTCTGCTTATCCCCGAAAGCTCCAAGTCCAACAGTCTTATTGTAGCTAATCTGGGAAAGCTGAAAGTCAAGAACAGGTTCCTGTTTGCGGGAATGCCGGGCACCTTCTCATTAAAGAACAAGGTAAGAGCGTGACTTCTTCATTTAACAGCTGGTGGGTTTCCTAGCTCTTGTGCATTTTATTTCTGCATTCTGGTAAATGATTCTTATGTTTTACTTTATATATAGACTTTATACTACTAATAATGAAACAGTCTGTGCCAGTGTGCTGGGTAATCTTATGGATCTGTGCTGAGCTGCTCCCTCCGTGCCTGCACCTGGGCTTGTTGTCTGAGATGTTCAGAACACAGGGGACTGATCTGAGTCTGTTCTGAGAGAGCAGAGGGAACAAAGGAATGAACTCACTCCAGCTGGTCTTGGGAAGCAGGACCCAGCTGGGTGCACACCTGAACCTGGGAGCACAGCGGGCTTCCAGCTGACCCTGCTTGGCAGCAAAAATTTCCACAGTGTGAGTCACAGAAAACAAGGAGCTGTGTTGGCTCAGACTTGCTGGAGCACACTGAAGAGCAGAATTGGGTTTAATTGGGTTTTTTTGTGCTCTTGGTGTGTGTAGTTACTTTGATTAGTGAAACCTGGTGAAAGGTTTTCCTTGTACCCCTGGCAAGGCATGGGACAGGAGGAGCTGGTGTTGCTGTTGAGAGATGCAGCCCCAAAATTTGGGGTAAGGAAAATCCATCTTGGATGGCTTTCTACATCTAACCTAAGCAGCAAAATAGGTGGTTGTCTGGGAACCCCTAATTCCATTTTGAAGGGGGGTAGAAATGAGGTGGATTAAATTGCTGCAGCAGTTTGTGGTGTGTCTGTTGCCTCCATCTGATTTATATCCACCAGTGTCTTTGCTGTAAGGAAACACTGGACTGTAACACTCAGTTGTTTTCTGTACTGTGCTGGTGTATTTAAGGGCTTGTAAGTGGCAGATTCCTGAATCAGTTTAAGCAATTAAAACAAAGGATGCGTGCACAGTAGTTTTATTTGAACCTAAAAATACGGTGTTGTGTAGCACTGTAGAAATTTAGGTGTTTGAAATGGGATCAGGTGTGCTTTGGCTTTTTTTTTTTTTTTTTTTT
>VXAY01005043.1:489122-568859 GCA_013399855.1 Oxyruncus cristatus | reverse complement strand
TTTTTTTGGTGGTTTTGTTTTCATTTTTTCTCTGTCCTGTGTTTATTTTTGAGGATCGGATTTTACAAGGCAATGCATACAAGGATCCTGTTTTATATGAGGTATTTCACATCATTGTGGCAGTGTTCAGGTGCTCCTCATTCAAGAAAAGGAAATATTCTTATGGAATTTAGCACTTCAATTATGTTTCTGTTACAAAGATTTTGCTGAATTCTATAAGAATTGGATTTAGATTTGTTGTGGTGTGCTCTTTCTGCATGTCTGAGGAGCTGTTAATTCGGATTTAATTGCATAAATTCATAGATTTATAGATGATGTGATGACTTTTCTTTGCATGCACTTTTTACATTATGAAGTTAAATGTTAATTTTTTCGAATTTTTTCCTTAAAATCCTTATCATGATTGCAATGAATTTTTCCAAGTGTTTTTCTAATATTTCAAACCCACGTAAGGCAAGAAAATGGTCATTCCATCGTGGAAAGCTATGAAATTGGTCAAGCAGGATTTTTGGGAGAAGAAATTCCTAATGTTGATGTGACTTTTCCTAGTGAACTTACCCTTCACAGGTTTTTGATGCAAGGCAGCTCGTAGGATTTCCATGGCATTTGTTATTTTCATTACCTGAAAAACAGCTTTAAATATTTCACCATCTTTATTCTACAGAAATGTGTAGTATCTTGACAGTCTTACCCTTCCTTAATTTGTATTAATTCCATTTACATGGCAGCTTTTTTGTGCAAAACCCTGTAATTTTGAATTAATTTCTAACTGAAAAGATTTCACAGCTTTTTGGGAAATGTTGCTGAAATGAACTTTTTAAGAAAGAAAACGTTTTCACCTGCTGTTAGGGCTGTAGGATAAAAGTTTGGCCATCAGTAAAAGACACTGGCATTCAAATAAAATATGTAGTTTTTGACAGGAATTTGTTGCAGCTTGAACCTTGGTGCACCAGTTCCTTAGAATTTAAATTAAGTATCTATTGTTAATTATAAAATTCTTTTCTTTAGCAGGATTCAGTTCAATTTTCGTCTCCTTTGGGAACCCCGAAACACAGCATGAAGAAAACAAGCACTGATGAGTCCAAAGTACCAATGGAAGGATTGGTCATGAAAAAATCATCAGGAACAAACATTTCCAGGCTGAAGAATGAGCCTGCACTGAACACTTCAAATAAACAGCAAGGACACCAACCCAAGCTGCCTGTTGTACCCAACCCTGACAGCCCAGGTATGTGAGGAACAGGAGAAACCCCCCAGAGCTCTCCTTTTTTCCTGGGGAAATAGGACAGGGACGTTTTGCTTAAATCTCATGTGACGCTGAAAAAATAAGGATCTGGCTCTGAAGATTGTGGATTTGAAAAGAAATCACTTAGATTTCAGGCGGATTTTTACAGCTGAAAGGATAAGGGAGTTGTAGTTCAGCTCCTGGAAGAACAATCCTGCAATTTGGGTGGTTCAAGTTGTATATTGCAGATATAGAATTATAGATGGACTCTCCATTGAGAGTTTACATTTACCTGTGAATGAGCTTGATGTCTGGTGGTTACAGTTAGTGATGAGTGTGAATGAAAAAAAATTTAAAAATTGGAATAAAATCAAGACGAAATGAAATTTCTTTTTGAAAGTTAAATTTCTCCTTCGAGTGAACGAGTTGACATCAGGTAGTTACAGATAGCGATGAGTGTGAATAAAAACCCAAAAATCTGGAATGAAAGCAGGACTAAATGAAATTTCTTGTTAAAAGTAAGGTGCATTAGTTTTGTACAGATTCTGTTTTTTGATTTCTGAATGTGTTATCTCCTCTCTGCAGAGGATCACATCTGCCTCTTAGACTGCATTGTGGTTGATCTGCAGGACATGGACATCTTTGCTGCACAGAGATACCAGAGAGAGTATTCCAAGGCGGTGGAAGATACCAGTGCAGACTTGAGCTTTCCATCCTACTTGGTGAGGCAGACAGGAGGGAGCCTGCTGACAGAACCCTTCAGGCTGAAGTTACAAGTGGAGAGAAACTTGGACAAGTGAGTTTGAACAGGATCCCTTCATGCTGTCAGCCTTGAGCTGTGTTTTAGGGGCCTTTTGTTGTATCCTGAGAGCCTTACCTGCTGTGTGAGAGCTCCTGGGAATGCTGAGGTTTTCCCCTTTGTTGCAGGGAGCTGAGCCATGCGGTTGCAGACATATCAATCCATGGCAACCTGTCCTCAGTGCACTGCTCCCTGGATCTGAACAAGTACAAACTGATCCGTGGGCTGCTGGAGAACAACCTGGGGGAGCCCATCGAGGAGTTCATGCGCCCTTACGACCTGCAGGATCCGAGGATTCATGTAAGAGCAGCTGTGTGCAGCTGGAATTCTGTCTTGGAGTGTCTCGGGGGGGTTTTGCTGATGGCAGCAACATCTCAAGAACATTTATAGACCAGTAATGTGAAAATGGATTAACAGACATTTTCAGCTTAAAGGCCGCACTGTTGTGAAATGTCACATTTCCTCAGTAATGGCTGATGACACTCCCCGAAGGAGAGGGACCCCCCAGCTGTTTGCATGGGTCTGGAATAAGTTTAATTGAGAAATGGAAGTTAAACAGATGCTCTGAAAAAGAATGTTGGTGTTTTCCGCTTGCAGACAGTTTTGAGTGGAGAAGTGTACACTTCCATGTCGTTCCTCATTGACATGGTTAACGTGAGCCTGGAACTGATGGATCCAAAGGGAAGAGAGGGATACAGCTCTTTAGCCAGGTATGAAAGTCCTTTTGTTACTCAGTTCCTCATCCTGAATACTATGCTCATCTGAAACACATAGGACAAGAATGAAAGTAATATGTGGAGTTACAGTTTAATAATGCAGTGAAATAGAATTTCTTAATTAGAGTTCAAATGAGATTTTGAGCTGCTCTGAAAGATGGAAGGGAATGACATTGTACAGAAGATACCATCTATGTCCTTCCAGTTGTCCATGGAACAACAGTTCAGTAATCAGTTGAATTCCTCAAGATGAATAGTATTTTAATTAGGGAAGTGATGTGAGGGAAGTTTAAAAAAAAAAACAGATTTCTGCTATGTTGGCTTGGTTTGTTTGTTTGGTTTTTTTTTAATCCAGAAGGTTCTGTATAATTGGAAAATATAATTACATACAGTATAGATCTACTTTCTATCGCTGTGCCATGTGATTATAGTTGTTTTAGAAAATACCTAAATACCAGCAGTATCCCCTACTTATTAAAATAAGTGCCTTCAGGAATAAACGAGTCTCTTCAATGTATTGTTTTGCTTTTTATTCTCCCAGGTTCGATTTTAAGAAATCCAAGTTGCTTTTTGAAAGCTCTTCAAATGGAACAAAGTCTGTCAATCTGGTTTCCCATTCCATGATGGCCTTTGACACCCGTTATGCTGCACAGAAATACGCTGCAGGGCCCCCAAATGTCTTCAACTGCATCTTCCAGTCCTCCAAGAACACCAGCAGCCCAGGAGCCATCCAGATTGAACTGCACTTCAGGTTGGGAATTCTGGGATTTGCTTGGTTTTGATAATGACGTAACCAGGATTGTCTAAACTTGCTGGCATTGTTTTTAAATCTGACCACATTTTTGGGATGGTCAGTGGTACTTGATAGATCAAAATCTGCAGTTTATTAATTCACTCAAAGTTGGATTTTTTTTTTCCCCCTTTTTGCAATAAAATTTAGGTTTGAATGTCTTGTGAATCAGATGAAGTTCTGACCTATTAAAATTAGTAGTGCTTGAAGCTCAATAAGTCTGGCCTATCACGTGGATGTTTGCATAAAACCAGATTGTAGAATTTGTATTATAAGTTGCACAAAAGCTGTTTCCCAGCAGGTGTCACACGAGCCTTTCTTAGAGCATCAAATACAGACTGAAACATCACCTCTTTCAAAAACAACCTCTATATTCTCTTCTGTGTTCTGTCCTATCCTGTTTATTTTTCCTTGTTTATTTTGACCTAATTTAATATTGAAAATGGGAGTATAATAACTGTGTCAGCATGGTGTTTGGTTGAGGGATGTCAACTTGAAAAAGAGGGTGGAGTGAGATGACTAGAGATGTTGCTCTCACTTTTGGTCAGATTTACTGACCAAACACAGGTTTTTCACTTGTCCATAAGTGTGACACCTTCTGAGGCAGCTGAGGGGCAATGTAGAGAAAAACCTGTGGACTCTTTTAATCCAGCAGAAAACCTGGAAGACTTTTGTTCATAAAAACCAATCAAAGGAACTTTAGACAATTGAGAGAAATTTGTTTTGAAGGTTTGGATGCTGCCTGATGGTTATAAGTACTTGATAAGTATCTTCAGAAAGACACCAACATTTTGATTGGAATAAAACTAAGATGGGATTTCCTAAAAAAAAACCCTAAAACCCCACCAACTGGTTTTCACAGGACTGTTGAGTCAGTAGCTGCCTAGATTAGGCACAGTTAGTGAGTTTGCACAGTACAGCCTAATCTGGTTTGTGAGTGATGGCTTCAAGAATCTTCTTCCCAACTGTAATGCTTTTAAATTTCAGCCACAGCAGCATGTGTTCTGCTTTTAGTGGTGAGAGCATCCTTGGCACTGGATGGAAGTGCTGGCAGAGAGCTCAGTGATAGTGTTGTACTGGCTGGTGCCTTTGGAAATCTCCTGGAGAGCCAGGGAGAGTTAAAGGCTTGTGCTGTTGGAAGCAGAGCAGACAGGCTGCTCCCACAAAGGATCACAGTTCTTTAGAGATTTTATAGTCCACAATGTGCTGGATATAAAACTGTTTCATGGTACTTAAGCACTTAGATGATTTTCCAGTTAGCATGACCAAATATAAGTGGTATTCCAGATCCTGAAGCCAAACACTTTTATCCCTCCTAGCCAGACACTCAGAATGTGATGCTGGGAGTTCAGGCAGGCTGACATTTTTTGGGGATGACAGAGCAGCTTCCTGTGCTGCAAAATGCTGTCAGGGTGTGAGGGGAAACACATTGAACGTCTCATCTCAGAGCCAGGTCTGAGTTTCACATGCAGTACTTTAGGTTTGATACCCAACAGATGTCAAGTGATAATAAAAAGATCAGTTTTCAAATCTGAGACTTTGCAAATTAATATCGATAATGTAAATGTATTAAAGGAGCTCTTAGAAATGTCCTGTTATGCAGTTTTTCAGTTCATTCTTTTTGTCATTGCAGCTTAGAATTCATCCACTTAAGACCTGTTTGGTTTCTGTGGGTACAGCAACTTGATGAATTTCAATCTTATTCCATCTTATAAGTATCTTATTCAGTCTTATATATAAGATTGACTTTTATTCAATCTTATATATATATAAAATAATAATCTTATTCAATCTTATATATATATTTTTAAATGGTTTTAAAGGACAGGTACTCTGTAGACTAAGTGTATCCCTTGAAACTTCAGATAGTTCTTACTGGATACTGATAGTTTTCAGCGTGCTTTTAAATCTCTGCAAGAATGTAAAGTTCACTTGTATTCTTTTCTCTTCTTGAAAGGTCTACTAAGGATTCCTCCAGTTTCACAGTTGTTCTGAACAATCTTCGTGTATTCCTGATATTTGACTGGTTGTTGCTGGTCCATGACTTTTTATATACTCCTGGAGATACCAAAAAGAGGGAAAACCCCCTTTCGTCCCGGCAGAGAACTTATGTCAGTGACACAACCGTGGTTCCCAAAACAGTGAAAAGTGGGGTCGTTACCAAACGTTCTTCACTGCCTGTGACTGCAGAAAAGCAACTGGAAGTGAAGGTTAACGTGACAGGTAAACGTGCTCTTCTCTAGTGCTTTTGTAGGAACTTTTCTCGTTTAAAAACCATGTGCTGGTGGAAAACCAGATCCATTAAAGGAAGCCAAGAAACCTGCTGCAACTGCTTTAAATAACTCAGTGATATTGCCACTTGCCAGTTGGTTATTACTGGTTGTTTTGTTTGGTTCAGGAACTGAGTTTGTGGTGGTTGAAGACATGTCTTGCTTCGATACCAACGCCATTATTTTGAAGGGCACAACTGTTCTCACCTACAAGCCCAAGTTGTTGGATCGTCCTTTCTCTGGGAGTTTGTTTGGCATTGAGGTAAGAACAAAGAAATTTGCTGTTGTCAAACATCTCTAATTAGAGGAGCTTGTGAAGATATTTTCCTGTAAGTATATATACGGCAGGAATAATACACAAATTATTTTTGAAGTTTGTTAGTTCCTCATCAAATGCTCCCATTTTACAGAGTTTTGTATTGTTTCTCTCAAGACATTGAAACACGTGTCTGTAACCTCAAAATATTACTAGTTCTTGCCTGACCTGTTCTCCCAGTTCATAATTTTTTAAAAATAATTTTCAATTTTTAGGTGTTTTCATGCAGGTTAGGAAATGAGCAAGAGACTGCACTGTCAATTATTGATCCAGTACAGATTCATATGGAGCTCATTGGGAATTCTTCCTACCCAAGTGGTTCAGGACTGTTGGATGCTTTCAATAGTGAAGATTTTCCCCCTATTCTAGAGGTAATATTAAAGGCCTGAATAAAATTGTATGTGGTAGAGAATACTAAAGTATGATCTAGCACAGATATTTTTATGCCCAAGGATTCAACAGAAGACTTTCAAAGGCATAAGAAAAGAATAAGATAATTTTTTCCTGAAGTGAAAAAGGGAAAGAAACAAGCATGAAGTAAATGCTCTTAGTGGTAATGAATGAGGGAATTTTGGGATGTATTACAGAGATTAATAATGGAGGAAAGACGTGGGCTGATAATGTAGACATGTTAGTTACTCGTACCTGAAAGACAAAGTTATTTTTCTGTATCTAATTGTTAGAGCTTATTAGAGGGGAATTCTGATTAGAGACTTTTTTTACTGTTATACCAAAGTAAAAACATTTTTCCCTTGAGATGTGCTTTTAACACTTTCGGTTGTTGGTAGATATGTTTGCCAATTTTATTATTGGAGCTTTAAAACATTGTGGTCATCAGTTTTTAACACTATATTTTGTCTTCCTTTGGGAAAAGGCTTATTAATATCCGAAGCATACAAGAAAAAAACATGTAGAAAAGGGTAAGTGACTCTTACATTTTAATTTGTCATTTAGATTCAGTTGCAGGCACTGGATATCAGACTGTCCTACAATGATGTTCAGCTCTTCTTGGCAATTGCAAAGTCAATTCCACAGCAGACAAGTGCAGCTCTGCCTGACTCCGCTGCTGCAAGTGCTGCTCATCCCTCCAGCTCAGCTCTGGGCACTGAGGCCTCCTCCACACATGAAAACAGGGATACATCCAAACGTGTGCTGGATCCTGTGCTTGGTATGTTTTTAACTGTTGGAGTGAAGCCAGTTTTTTTAATCTAGAGGAGATTTCTACAAGGTCTGAACGCTTAACACGAAAGATGTGGATATCTCAATGGTGTAAAACACTTGATTATAATTATCTGATGATGGTACTGTAAAAAAAGTAAAAGCCGTGCTGAATCATGTGCTTTTACCACAGTTGCAATCTGAAACAAAACCCCATTCTAAAAATCTTGATTTTTAGAAATGAAACCAAGTAGATAGCTGTCAGGGATTTATGGCTGGTTAACTGTTCAATTCCAGAGGTCCAGCTGGCTCGCCTCCAGGAGCTGGGATTCAGCATGGAAGATTGTCGGAAAGCTCTTCTGATCTGCCAAGGTAACATCAGATATCTTGCAGATTGTCCATGTTACCTTAATTGCAATTTAGTAAAACCTTCCAGACTGTCAGGTCGCTGATGCAGAGGCAGTATTTCCTTCTTTAGAATTTCTTTACTTTGGCTCTTTGTTGGAATAATCTTAAAAGTTCATTTTCCTGTTCTGCTGCTGTGTGGAATGCACCCCCCAAAGATTGCCCTTGCCTTTTTGGGGTGTCACACGTGGGATGTTTGACTGTATTTCTTTTGGGAGGTTTGGGTTACGTGCAGGTTTATTCTTTTTCATGGTGTCCCTCCTTCTTGCCATTATCCATCTTGAGAGCACGTTTTCATCTCTCCCTTTTTAAATCATATATTCCCTGTTTCTCCATGCAATATATGAAAAGGTGAAGCTTTAACAGAAGTGATTGTTTTTCATTAGCACTGTCATGCTTCCCAACTTATTTAGAGGCATTCCTAGCATTAATATAGATCATTATTATTATTATTATTATGTTGCCACTTGGTTTGCAAACTTCAAAACTTATTTCTCACTCTTAAAAAGTTCTAATGTGTGTATAATGTCATATTTGTGCTATTAAATAGAACACATTTAAGGGACTGTTGGTGACTTGCCATAAGAGGAAGGGAATAGTTTGCTTTCATATGTTTTTTACTGAATACCTTGAGGAAGGAGATGGTGATTGATTGGTTGTTTGCTTTTATCTTAAGGTGACTTGAAAAAAGCAGCGAGTTGGTTGTTTAAGAATGCTGAACCTTTGAAATCAGTCTCCCAGACCTCTTCTGCTCGAGGCAGCCAGGGCATTGTGCCTTTCCAGTTCATCTCTGGAGTAGAGATAAAGGCAGAGAGTGTGTGCATTTGCTTTATTGATGACTGCATGGACTGTGACGTGCCCCTTGCTGAGTTAACCTTCTCACGTGAGTGTCTGCTTCTGCCCTGCAGAAAATGACTGTCAGTGACTGGTTTCAGCTCTGGTTTCTCAGGACTTGCAGAATTTCAACTGACAGTGTTTTGGTAGGGGGGTTTGTGTGGAGTTTTGGGGGATTTTTTTTTGTTTGTTTTGTTTGGTTTATGGTTTTGTTTTTAAGAAGATCACAGTCCTTGTAGGGTTAAGATTCTGGTCTCCCCTTTATACATCCCATAAGTAATGGAATCTGTGCTGAGCAGAATCCTGGGGAGGCTCCATGTTGTAAGGCATGGCTGTCTGTAAATGTTGTTTGAAGAGTACTGTGACAGGCTTTTTGTACCACTTCAGTTTAAAAGACAAGGCAAAACCTTCCATTGTTTACTTAAGAGTTTATAAAATTGGGGAACTTGATTGTTTTGCATTAGTATAACATTCACTTTTATTTTCACCCCCCCCCAGGTTTGAATTTTCTCCAACATTTGCGAACCAGCCCTGAAGGTTATGCTCATTTTACCCTCTCTGGAGATTATTACAATCGAGAGCTTTCAGGTGAAATACCTGGCGGGTTGTTCTTTTCTTATTTATGTTTGGGAAACAGCCTTTCCTACCACAGCAGCCTGAAATTCCCCTGACACGAAATGCCTATAAGGGAATGGGAAAAGCTGGCTTTTGTGTCTCTGTGTGTGTGTGAGAATATGTGATCCTAGACAAGATACTCTACAGGTGGAGGGATATGTGGAAAGTTGAGGTTTTGCTGATCTGAAAGTACCACTGAAGTTTTCAAATGTAATTGCATAAAAATGTACCAGTCATTTAACTAGTGGCGTCTGTATTCACATTTTCATATTTATTTGTTTGGTGCATTCAGGACGGAAAAGCATGTGAGGGCAGGTGATTAGGCTGAAGTCAACAGTATTAACATAGGAAGACCATTAGAATTTATATTTTAAGTATAATAAAATTTTTATTTTAAATGTAAAATATATTTAAATATTTATATTTTACATGTTTTATATTTAAATTTCATATTTTAAATAAGAAAAACAGGTCAGACACTGACAAAAGAAATAATGTAGTTGTGTGTTTTTTCTGATTTGAGGAACTAAATTTTCTGATATGTAATGGCTGACAACCGCCTCAGGAATTATCTGCCAGTAACAAGGCAGGTTTTTTGTTTCTAAAAACACATAGAGGGGAATTTTTTTTTAATAGCTTTTAGACCTTTGTCTTATGTGATACTGAATAATAGGCCAGCTTACGCATGATTGTATGAAACTCATTTTCAAAACTATTTCAGAGGGCTTTAACTGCAGCTGACTTAAATCAAAAGCAGTAATTGCCTTCTAGTGCTTTAATTGGAATGAAGATATTTCTGCAAGGCCTTACATACAGTGTACACAGGATAGATACAGTATACATGGTATGCAATGTGTACATATAGGGTACAGGGTTCAAAGGGAGCAGCTGGAGCAACTTTATATTAGGTAGCAAATCAAATACGATTTATCTTGAAGGCAGACGAAAAGTAAAGGGTTAAATAGCGACATATGTAAGCAGCATTCCAGCGTGGCCTTCCTGTGTGCTGCAGAGGTGACTTGGTGTTTGTTCCCAGGCTGGGAGCCCTTTATCGAGCCATGGCCCTGCTCGGTGTCTTGGCAACAACAGGCCTCGAGCCGCCTCCACCCCTCCCGCCTGAAGCTGGAAGTGAAGGCCAAGCCACGCCTGGACATCAACATCACCTCTGTCCTCATAGGTATGTGGGAATATTCCCCGGGAGCATCCCTGTGCGGCCTGATTGTCCCTCCTGAACAGGGCAGACGTCTCTGACCGAGCCCTGCTGGTGTCCCCTGGAGGGGAGGGTTGGCCAAGCCCCTACATCCTTCCACGGTGCTTTACGCAGGTGTATGTTTGGGCAGCCTGTCTTCTGTCAGATACTGTGGAAGTGTAAAGACATGAGCTGCATGTTTTAGGGGTCAGCAGGAATTCTTTCTCCGGTCATATGAATTCTATCAAATTCATGTGTTATTTGAGATTTATTTTTAATCAGAAACAGGCTTTCATCTGAAGCTTTTCATACTTTACAGGGCTTAAAAATATTTTGGGAAGCTCCTGGCTTTTCAGGACGTTGACAGGTGTAGTGGGGAGCTACTCTTTTCGGTTCTGCAGCCTCTGAACACCTGAGCTTCAATTCCCACCTTAGGAAATAAAAACATTTCGTTTGTCATTAACTCAGGTTTCACATGAGCTTCTGTGTTGCTGGGCTATGATTGTGTGCATTTCCCAGGAATATTGTTGCTCATTCTGAGTCATTTGGTGAGCACAATAAAGAAATGGCAACAGCTGAGTTACAGATGGAACAGAAAAGCCTTCCTTGGTCCTTTGTCCCAGAAGACCTGTGGGGTTGGCAGAAAGAGGGGGGCCAAGTTTGCAGGAAAAGCAAATCAGTGATTCCTAAGAGTTCCAGTGATGCTTTTAAATACCAGTGATAACAAGTAGTAAGGCTGGTTTGTGATTAATACTGTGCTAGAAGACCCAATTAATGTCTTGATATTTATGCAGGAATGTGCCTGTACTTCTTAAAAACAAAAGAACCAAATCCCTACAAAGTGCTTCTAACATGGAAATATTTATGGGTAATTGCCTCCACAAGGAGAGCTCTTAGATTGCCTTAGGAGTGTCTTAAGAACACAGAATCCCACTTAATTTTCTTTTCTTTTGAAAAATAAAATCTTAATTATTTGTTTTTGAAGACACTGCTGTGATTTTATGAGCTGTTGTTTGTCTTTAACTCGTGTAAGCGTCTCACAGCAAAAAAAACCCGGTGAGGTAAAACTGCTGCCATTAAGGTGGAGTAACTTGAGTGTGATGAATTTAACACACTTTTCAATGACTTTGTTTACTGCCACCTTGGAGACATTGGCTGTCTGTGCTTACATTCCTCTAGAGCAATACACATGTACCAAACAGTCATGGATGGAAGATTACTGTAAACAGGACAAAGAAGTGAATGTAATCAGCTCAGAAGACTGGATGGGCTCTTCGGTGGATCCCCCATGTTTTGGACAGAGTATGTTGCTCGTTAATCACACTTTATTTGAAACAGTCCTGACACACACGGTCATCTGTCTAATGGATTACAAACAGAAGTACTTGGGCTTCACAGCACACAGTGATTCGTTAGAGATGTTTGGCCAAAAAAAAAAAAAAAAAAAAAAGGTTAAAAAGCTGTGTTTTGTTCGGTTGCGTTCAGCTCTTCAAAACCAAAAACCTTTCTGGCTGCTTTGCTTTGAGTGAGAGCTTTGCACTGCTCGTTCTGCTTCCTTTTTTTGTCAGTTAATGAGTGACTCTCCCATCAAAGATTAAATCAGAGTATTGAGTTTCAGGCATGTGCAGTTCAGAGGGAGTCTCTTTCTGTACCCCAAAGTCCTATATAATTGAGTTTCTGGGGAAAAATCCTGTTTTATTTGTGAAATAGTCAGCTAAGTAATAATTCTTAATACATGACAGGTCTTTTTAGCTTCTCCCAGAATTACTTCTGGAAGAAATTTTATCTATTCAAATACCAGTTTAGTGTAAGCCAAGGGGTAGAGACTTGTAATTGCATAATGCCAACTGTATCTTCCCCAATGCACGATGGGGGAGATCTACCTACTTATGTGTTTTTTCTTACTTGCTAACTTTGTCTTTCCTGTCTGCCAGGCCTTCCTCTTGTCTACCTTAGAACTAGGAGTACAGCCAGTTTGACTAACCTAGAGCATCAGATCTATGCTAGAGGTACTGTACAGAGAGAGACCAAAAAAAAAAAAAGGTGTTTTTCTTCTTTGGAAGGCTCTTGTACAATAAATACTGTGCTGTATGTGTGACTTGCTGGTAGATTGGCCTCTATATTTAAAAATAATCAAACCTCAAAAAACCCTCAAGCTAAAGAACATAACAGCTTCTTTACTTTGAAGCTGCTTAACTTAATATTTTATAATGGTTTTATCTGTCATTCCTCTCTGGGACCTTAAGGAAAGAAAGGAGAAGTAAAATTAACCCTGAAGAGAAATACTGTCTGATTGAGGAAGGTTATATGAATTATTGGCTGTTCAGTGTCCCTTTTCTAGAGAGACAGTATAGTGTAATTAAAAATAGCATAATAATATCACAGTATTTTATTTGTATTCTAAAAATACCCAACATTATTTTCAATATGCCTAATTCAGCATATTTAGCTACTTAAAACTTTCAGATGCCTTCAAAAAGAACAATCTGTTTTCAGTAAGCCTTAGGATGTAAGGCACTCCTACCAAATATCTTGTTAATTTGTTTGGGTTATACTTGACTTTACAGTCTTGGGGCGAAACCAAACAGTTTAAAGTAAGATTTTTTTAATTTTTGACATTATGGAAGACAAAACGGCACACTTGATAAATATGTAGCCCTGTAAAAAAGTTGCTGAGTGGGAGGACAGAACACCTTCTAGAAATCTGCATTTGGGACCTGGTCAAGTGCCACTTAAAAATATTTTCTCTGAGTTTAAAAAAAACAAACTCAAAATGGAAAATGATAGGACTTATTTTTCTGAAATATTTTTCCAAAAATCAATCAAACAGCAAAACATCTATTATTCATTGCTTGGCTTTTAGTGGGTGTTGCAGCTAAATTACTAAATTAATTATGAAAAAACCCTCCTTTTTTTTCTTCAGGCAGTAAGTCTCAAAATGCAACTTTTACATTTGAAAATCAGGCCATAGTCCCAAAAATTCTTTTTTAAAAGTCTCCAAAAATAAGCTGGCAATCGATTAAACACCTGGGTAAAAGTTCATTTGGCTTCTGGTCTGTAATTTTGTAGACCCTAGACTAGCCAAAAAATTGTATAAAGTGAAGCTCAAAACTAAAAACATTTATTTGCAGTTGGCAAAAATCAGAGTTTTCATTTTCAATAATTTCATCTTCTTGCCATTTAATTGGAAAGAACTTTCCCTGTGAGCTTTAGATCAGATTCAAGTCTCCACTGACGAGGTGGGGGCTTATAGGGGTTTGTTATTTATAGATTTGGAAGAAAGTTTTATATGATTATTAGTTACTCCTTCAAAACCTTCCCTGTCCTCCTCACCTTACCCCTTCTTGCCCCTGTAAACCTGTGCTGAAGCTTTTGCAGCAATTGCAGATCAGTTCTGGGGAATAGATTTCACTTCTGTCCTAACTTTTCCTTAAGCAGCTGATTTATTGTGTGCACCTTCCTCCCACTTCTCTCGTACCAAAAGATGTGGGTATTTAGGCAGCAGCTATTTGTCTTTCTTTTTAAGTAAGTTACTGGACTTTGACAGGGGTTTTTCTCTGTCCAAACAGAGTAAGTATTTTCACAGATTTGATGCACTGCAGCGTGGAAGATGAGAGTAACACTTGTGTGCTCGTTAGAAATCCATGCTTGGAAAAATTCAGCCATGGGAGGTGAAGTATCTTCTGGGATTTTGCTTCCAGTTTTTTAACAAAAACAGATTGCCTCTGGTTGCACTCAAATTATTTTCCATACTTTTGTTTCAGTAGGTTTTATCCTGTATGGGAAAATATTTCTACTTGTTAAGTCTTTGAGGATAAAAGTCCCATTCAGAGGGGGTGCTGGCTAATTCTGTATTTATCACATTAAATACAGTATAGATCTTAATTGTAATGGAATGTGTGTTTAGTACTTCATGAGCATTTGGATGTACATCAAAAGCTCCTGGTTATGCTGGGGTTTTAGTTAGATTTTCTACATGTTAGGTCTAACTGCAGAGTATTTTAGAGACTTGATAGGAAGAAACAAAACAACAGGGAGATTAAGCTTAGCTCCCAGGGGTGTTGATGTAGGGGAAGACTTTCTGTTTGCTTTGTACCATTTCTGTAACGGTTACTAATTTTAAAAAATTCGTAGATAATCTTGTTTCTTCAATCAGTTTTCCTGTAGTTAGTGCAGGTTATGGTTCTCCAGCCACTGTGTCTCATCCCACACTGACATCTCATAAACGCTTCTCCCGGGCACTCAGACAAGCGTGTGTTGTGTTTTGTAGGTGAAATGAAGACTCCAAAGCGCAGGCAGCCCTTTGTGCCCTTTGCTCTCAGGAATCACACTGGATGCACTCTGTGGTTTGCCACCCTGACCACGACCCCGACCCGGTAAGGACCTGTTGGGGCATCACTTCAAACGTATTTGTCCGGCTTCTCTTCCATGTCAGCCACACCCTGTTGTTTTGCAGTTGCTTTTGTTCTGCAGAGACACATAGGCAAGTCCCAGTTTTATTTAAGAGCCTCTTCTTTGACGCTGAGTTAGTTTTACTACTGAAAAAAAAAAAAAAGATTTAGTTTTTTTCAAGAGGCCCAACAGAACATGAAAACCAGTCAAATCTATGCACGATGTGAACGTGTTCACTGAGGACTGAGGCAGAGTAAAAAGCACGTGTCATTTGAAGTAGTCAGCTTGTAAAATGCTGTGCTTCTCTTCCCAGGGCTGCTCTGTCTCACAGTGGGAGCCCGGGTGTTGTTCCTGAGGAAAACGGGACGTTGCTGGATGACGCCCATAATGTCAGTGAATGGCAAGAAGTTATCACTGGGGAGGAGATTCCATTTGAGTTTGAAGCCAGAGGGAAACTCAGACACAGGTGAAGTTTTACACACTTATATGTGGCACATGTGGGATCATAGTCGTGAGGGCACCAGCAAGTGTTACATTAAAAGTAGATTTTTTTTTTTTTTTAAATCTCAATATTTAGTTCTTATTTTTAAAGCTTTTGTATAGAGTGAAATTATCAGTTCTCTAGTAAGCAGCATCTATTGCTATTGGTGGCAGCTGTTCTTAGATGTAATTTGGATTATTATGAACTTTTAGAAAGACTTGGGATTACAAATTACAAATCAATGTCTGTTATTCTAAAGGACTGGAGTGGGGAGTGATGTTGGTTGTAGGATGTAGGTGTTATCACACTTACTTAATAAGAACTTGTTGACAAATATGCTGCACACTTTTATTTTTGCTTATGTGACACAGTTGTACTTCTGTGTGTTCGTTAGGGAAGGCAGAACAATTAGACAGAAAATCAGGTCTGTCTTTATCCATTAAATAGAAAAACTACTGAGACTTTTTAATGCTTCGGTGAGATTCTGTTTTCAGAATCCCTTGGTTTGAACTATTTGGTGTTTACACTCTATAATAATGCTTAATTTTAATTAACTTGGTCTGACCTGGTAGGCACACACATGATCTAAGGATTCATCAGTTGCAAGTCAGAGTCAATGGCTGGGAAGAAGTCAGCCCAGTGTCTGTGGACAAAGTTGGAACGTTTTTCCGATATGCTGCACCGGATAAGAACTCCTCCTCCTCCACTGTAAGTTCTGATTTTGAGTGTTTTATTAAAGAGTAATGATGGCTGCAAGATTTTGACCTAAAAGCAGCTGCCGTATGAGGTTGTCCTCTTTCCACTTAGCTTGGATTGGGAGAGTTTGGAGATGCCGGCTTCTAACTGGCAATTTAATGTGTAACAAAGCCCCAGCCGGAGCAGTCAGCAGTTAGTCTGTGCTTGGCAGTCAGAGCTCCCTGGGACAGAACTAACATATTAGTGACAGTGCCATGGGCTCCTGGAGACTGAGCTTTAAATCAGCCCCGCATTTCAGCAGCTATTTTTATTTCTTTTATTGCAGGAATGCTTTTCATGTATTTAATTTCCTTAAAATAAACAAAACTGGCAATTTCCTGTAAGCCAAGAGATTGTTGAAATATGTGGCTGCTTAGACAAAATGTACTTGTCATGAAGGGAAAATGCTGTTGTAATAATCAGGCTGGCATTTCTTGGAGGCCCAGTGATAAAAACGATTTTGTGGATTTCAGAACTAGTTAAGTTTTGAGAGTAGCTACTGGAGGTTGTTGAGCACTGGAGAAGTAGGAAGTTGAGATCTTTTTGGTATAAATCAGAATGAGAGTTTAATTTGAAGATACTACTGACAAGAGCCAGTGGTCTCCTATTTGCATTGTTTCTGATGTTTTCATATTGGAGCATAAAAAGCATCATCTCTCTGTAACTTGAATATTGAAGGGAAAGGATGCAAATTGAGAATTGCTGTTCAGGAACATCTTCTGGGGAATTTTTCTTTACCATAAACCCTTCTTCAGCTTCATTTCTTTTTAAAGCAGTATTACAAACAGGCTTTGCTGATCTAGTTTCTGACATGATTCCAAGCTGTACTGAAGATCAGACACATAGTGATGAAAGTTTATTCTTCTCTAGTAAAGTTCTGTATTACAGCTGAAATCAATGTCTTAAAAGTTGAACAACTTTAACTTTCTTGCTTACTTTCCTCTCAGCTTGGAAGCCCAATAAGTAGAACAAATATAATACATCCACAAGTCTACGTGAGTATATATTTTCATTTTTTGAGAGCTACTTAAATAAGACCAAATAATTCTATAAGTGAACCGGCTTTTCCATCCTTCTACAGCCTTTTCAATAGAAAGGAAACAAAAAGTCGAGCAAACAAAATGGACTTTGAAATCAGAACAAATATTTATGACTTACTAAGTTCCTCACTAGTTTAAATGTTTGAAGGATGGGTCTTAAACTCCAATATATGAATTCTAGCATGTAAATGCTAGAATATGAATTGTTGTTTTCAGGATTGAAGTGGCAATGATTTCATGTAATGTAGGAGGTAAAACACCACAGTAGAAGAGTGAAGAAAATGTGAATAGTTTAAGAAAGCTTGATGTTATTTTCTAGTTTAGACAGAGGGAGTAAGTGACTGTTAAATATATAAGACTTGGAATTCAAACTCCATGGATTTATAAAATAATTTAATAGTGAGATGATGTATGGAGGATCTGGGATTGCTCTTTGTTGAACTTCCATTGTTTTGAAAAAGACAATGGAGTTACTGGTATGTAGAATTGCTTTCTCATAGTTAATTTTACTGTCTTTTGAGGGAGAGGTACAGGATTATAAACGATTATTATTATGAAACTATATAGACCTTAGGAGTTGCACATGGTTGGACTCAGTTTTTCTCCAGCAGTTACTGCTTCCAAACTGAGGTTTCCCTCTTCTAGGTATATTCATTACCTGAGCTTTTTAATGCTTTTAAATATCTTCCAGTTTTCTTCATTGCCTCCAGTTCGTGTGGTGTTTGAAGTCACCATGGAGGGCAGTGCCCGGAAGGTGATAACGGTGCGCTCGGCCCTGATGGTGAAGAACAAGCTGGAAACTCCAATGGAACTGAGACTGGACAGTCCTTCTGCCCCTGACAGTAAGTGCTGTAAATTCCTGGGCCCTAAATGCCTGTAGTATTCCTTACATACCATGCGAAGTGTAGCTTTCTCCCCAAGAGGATTCACCGCTGTCCGTGATGGTTCACACCAAAATAGACCTCCCTGGAGAGAAAATGGGTATTGTTAAGAAGAAAATAATCAACAAGGTGAGCTAGAGGATCCATTAGGATTTTTTGCTTATTGTTCAGGTAATCAGGGGAAGTTGAGACTCTGTAAATACTGCATCTTATTTCTGTGTGTAGCAATACTGTCTCTTTTACCAGTGTCTTAGGAAGTTTTACCTGCAAAGGTGTAGTGTAGAAATGTGATATGTTGACGATGTACCCAAAATGTATAAGGATTGAGGGTTTTCTGAAATAAGCATTTTCACTAAAGCATCCAAGGGAAAAAGAACTTGAATTCCAGCAAGTTTTGGGGCTGCTTCACCTAAATTTGTCTGCTGCCAGATTGTTAATAGAGCTGAAAAATTTTTCAGGCGTTTGAAACGTACATAAAGTAGGAAGTGATTTAAATTAAAGCAAAACATGTTGCTTCAAAAGTTTGAGACTCGCTACTTCAAAATGTTATGGTTTTCAGCAAAGGGGCCTGTCTTAATACATGTGTGTTCTTCTCTGCTTGCAGAACCCGTGGTCCTTCCAGCAGTTATGCCAGGAGATTCCTTTGCCATTCCATTACATCTGACATCCTGGCGTTTGCAGGCCAGGCCCAAAGGAATGGGAGTCTTTTTCTGTAAGGCCCCGATTCACTGGACTAACGTTCAGAAGACAGCAGAGGTGTGCAGCAGCAAGAGGGAGTGTCACTCCATGGAGTCTGAAAACAGCAGGTTTTTCAGGTGATTAAGACCTCATTCTTTTTCTGTAAGCTCTGTTATCATCTTCTGAACTAATTAACAGGAAAAGAAATGCTTAGAGGTGAAAGCTGCTGCAGTTTAATGGGATGTTTTGTTTGGTCTGCTGAGTGGTGAGAAAGCAGTGACGTGTAACTGCTGTATTCCTGCAGGGCTCCTTGAAGCCCCTCTGAGAATACAAAGCACAGTATTAATAGCTATTGTGAAAAATAAAAGATTAGAAAATAGAATGTGGAGTTATATTAAATTAACTACTCTGTCTCACTGAGGATAACGAGTGCTTTGCCAAAGGAGTGTTCACAAATACTCATTCTTTGTCTTCAATGTCCTGTGCTCTGTTCTAAGTCCAAAAACATTGCTGCATAGTAAGGGCTTAATGGAATTTTGTGGTTTTCTGATATGGTTGATTTAGGGTTGCTGTATATTTAGGAAATACTAGAATAGAGATTATAGAAGCTGGTCAGGAAATGACCTTTGCACACCATGTGGTTACTGCTGTGTGTCAACTCCATAGTTCATTTCTTAACATGCTGCTTTTGAACATATCACAGAGAGGAAAATGCACAAATTACTTAAAAGGAAGATTTACTTACTCAGTTTTTTCTTAACTAATGGAAAACTGAAGTGTCAGGTGGTCAGAGGAAGGATGTATCTACTGGGAAGAAGGACACAATCAGCATTCATGTTTCAGAACATGGTTATAGTTTACTTTAATAGTTAAAATCTCTTAGTAATAGTTGAGAACATGTTTTGCAAGTCTATGGAAGCTGCTTTTATAGTTGGTAACCTGTAAAAGCCATTTTCTGTTACATCTCTGAACAGAGCAGGTTTTTCTGAGTGACTGAATTAAGTCTTTGATTAAAATCAGGAAACTCCTGTTGTCTTAATGTTAGGCATAAATACAAAATACCTTGTGGTCAGACAACAAAGTGATTAGGTGGAGAACAACTCTTCTTATCAATTCTGAAGTTAGAGGACGTTAGAGGATTTAGTGCAATATAGAAAGATAGGATTCAATTTTACTGTCAAACTCCTTGAGTTCTCCTGTGTCTTGCCTTCCCAGGTTTTGTGTGGCTATAAAGAAAGAGAATTACCCTGATTACATGCCTTCCAGCATATTCTCTGACAGTGCTAAGCAGATTTTCAGGCAGCCTGGGCACACTATATATCTCCTGCCAACGGTGGTCATCTGCAACCTGCTCCCTTGTGAGCTGGAGTTCTACGTGAAGGGTTTGCCCATCAGTGGCACCCTGAAACCCAGCAAAGAGGTGGCCTTGCACACGGCTGACACATCGCAGAACATTGAGCTCGGTAAGGTTCTTGGCCAGGTACCATTCTCTGACCCTCAGTGGACCTCTGTACCTCAAAGGAACCTTTATCTAAAAGGAGCTGTGGTGCAGAATGGAAAAATTTAAAGATGGACAGCATTAATATGGTTATTTCATTGGCTTGCAGGGTTTCTTATATTTAATAGCCAAGTGCGCACATCCAAAAAAAAAACAACCCTGCTGATATTGCCATCATTCCCCTAAATCTGTCAGCTGTCTTAGTCTGTTCCTTGTTCAGCTCTTTTCTTGTTTTCCTGGGAGTGGAAACAAAAACTGGAGAGATCAGTGATAAAGAAGGGAAATATATAGGAAATAAATAAGTTGCCAATGTTTTGGGTTGGTTTGCTGTTTTTTTCCTGACAGAAACAAGTTGGTGTTGAGAATATGTACAGAATCATTCAGCACTGGCTGGAGTTGTGATGCCTAAAGCAATAACTAACCCTAAGCAGGGTTCCTTACTGAACTTTTTTTGTTTTTTGTGACCTAAATTGTGGCATTTCTTCCTGAGGTCGGAGTTACTTCACCGGGCAGATTTAAAAGTTGACCTGGGTATGAGCTACATGAAATATTCAGAAAGATCAAACACCAACCTCAACACTTAGCAGAAACCAGTGTTTCTGTGGGGGTGATGTCAGGTCTGATTTGGTTTGGGTTTGTTTTCATAGGGGTTTTGCTAGAAAACTTCCCAGTCTGCAAAGAGCTGTTGATTCCTCCCGGGACACAGAACTACATGGTGAGGATGCGACTGTACGATGTCAACAAACGGCTGCTGAACTTGACCATCAGGATTGTGTGTCGTGCTGAGGGCTCCCTAAAAATACTGATTTCAGCACCATATTGGCTAATCAACAAAACTGGTAAGTTTTGTTGTGGTCATGAACTGGGAAATAAAGATTTCCTGCAGTATTTTGATTTGCTTTCTGGCCAAATAGAGCTTTTAAACACTACGCAGGAGGAATTACAGTTGCAGGAATTAATTTTTTTAGTCGTGCCAGCAGCTATTGTTTGATGAGTGTTACAGATAACTTAGACATTTGAGTTGCTACATTACAGATTTTCAGACAAATAAATCAATATCTATTAGATCACCATTAAAATTCGGGGTTTCAAAGACTGAAATGCTTGGAGAAAGCAACAGGTCTTAATTGCAGTTAACCTGTGTTAACTTCCACTGGCACTTTCAGGTCTGCAGGGACCAGACCCCCTGACCTCCTGCAGCTGTTTTGAGCAGGTTAAATGAAGAACTAGGAGGATACAGGCAGACTAATGGATAATACGACAACCAAAATATTTTAGGCTGTTCCTTAAATTGAAGTAGTTTCCACCGTTCTCATGTTCATTTGTTCAAAGGTGACCTGTACTTTAACACTCTTTTTATCTGTCTGTGTGTGTGTGTGTTTATTTAAAGGATTACCACTGATCTTCAGACAAGATAATGCAAAAACAGATGCTGCTGGGCAGTTTGAAGAGCATGAGCTTGCTAGAAGCCTCAGCCCACTGCTGTTCTGTTATGCTGACAAAGAACAGCCAAACTTGTAAGTAAGAAGAGCAATCAGGAGGAACTTTACAAAGATGAAAGCAATTCACAGATTGGGTGCTGACACAGCAGTATGAGGATCATGTAGGAAAAGCCCTTCCCTGTGAAGGTGACGCGTTATTAAGTTTTTTAATACCGAAATGAGCATATTGGATCTTTAGACATTTCCTGCTGAAAATTCCTTGATTGGCTCATTCTGTTGTGTCTGAATTTATTTGAAGTTTGCTTTTTTTTTTCTTTCAAGAATAAAATAGATTCCAATGTTGTTGTGATTAATCAGCCTGAAAATTGCCGAGCCCTTTACATGACATGGCCACTGAATCCTGACCAATGTGTTGAAAGAGCTTGTGGCAGAAACGCAGAATGAACAACTCAATAAGAGATTTATCATGACTTTTAAGGCTTTTATATCCAAACACAGGTGTTCTTTTTGCATCTGGGCATGTGTTTGGTCACCAGAATCATTTTGTTATCTGATCCTTCATTTAAATGAGTAAATCTTTGTGTTTTCTTCTTACCCTTAGCTGTACAATGCGGGTTGGAAGAGGAATCCATCCTGAAGGCATGCCTGGCTGGTGCCAGGGATTTTCCCTGGATGGGGGCAGTGGTGTCGGAGCCCTCAAGGTGATCCAACATGGGAACAGGCCAGGCCTCATCTATAACATTGGTAGGTGGTGACAGGAATATTGGAAGAATCCTGTATAACTCTTGGTGAGATGTGATGTCAGTGGCACGAGAAACAGAACAATTGCAGCAGAGAAAGATATGTCATTAAAGGATTTTGAGACTCCAGAGAAAATTATTAAACGAGGAAATAGTGCTCTAAGTATTTTTATTTCTTTGTTTTAAATTTTATTAGCTTAAAAATCACTTTTTGGTTCTTTTTAATTTTACATTTCGTAACTGAGTGTTAATAACTGCATTTACTAACTCTGCTGCCTGTTTTTCTGTCTTTATTCCCCCTGTGTGTTAATTCCAAGTACATTTGGAATCCTTTCATGTTACTCTGATTATTTTGAGTGTCTGTGCACTGTCACTGTTCAGCCGTGTGCTGCTCCTGTGGGTTTTGCTTTGTACAGGCTGATGTGCAGGAGTGCAGCCTCTGGCTCCTGGTGTACAGAAAGCACAATTTCTCCGTAAGGTTTTAGTTTTTAATTGAATGAGAGTTTGGAAGTTACTCCACAGTGATTTTTGAGGAATTTTTCATACGTTTAAAACAGAAATAATTACTTGCATTGACGTACTTGTGATTGGAAATAGTTTTGGAGGGGGTTTATCTTCAGTGGCTGTGATCTTTTGTTGTACTTGAGAAACAGAGGGTGACAGATAATAGAAAATTACATTTATTGTTTAACGTTGCAAATATATTGCATTATTTGTTTTCTTTTTAAATAATATCTTTATTTTACCTTGTTTTTATCAGGCATTGACGTCAAAAAAGGCAGAGGCCGTTACATTGACACCTGCATGGTCACCTTTGCTCCCCGTTACCTGCTGGACAATAAATCAAGCTACAAACTGGCCTTTGTCCAGCGGGAATTCGCCAGAGGGCGGGTAAGAAGATTCCTGGGGATTATTTTCAGTGCAATTGTGTAGTTTAATCACAAAAAAAAAAAACAAAAACAAATGTTGTTCTTGAAAGTATCGTTGGTTGGTTATGGGGATCTTTCTCATTATTCCTGACAGAATAATTACTGTGTTGGTATTTGGGAGGTCTGTAGATTAAATCCTAAGGTTTCAGTAGCAGGGTTATTTACCAGTTTTTTCCTGATTCCTGTCCTAGGGAACATCTAATCCTGACGGATACATCTCCACCCTCCCTGGCTCCAGCGTCGTGTTCCACTGGCCACGGAACGATTACGATCAGCTGTTGTGCGTGAGGCTCATGGATGTCCCAAACTGCATTTGGTCTGGGGGCTTCGAGGTCAACAAAAACAACTCGTTCCACATCAACATGAGGTAGCGATTCTACAAAAATCTTCTGTCACGGGCTTCTGGGTTTGGTAGAAGCAGATGTTTAATCCTTGTTCCGCATCAATAGTAGCTGTGATCTGTAAATCTCCCGTGTCGTGCTTCTTGGTTTTGATAGAAGCAGCTGTTTCATGCTTAGGACTGCAGGTAATGCAGATCAGCAGCTTACCTGTGTTGTACTTTGCTCTTTTTCAGGGACACCTTGGGAAAATGTTACTTTTTGAGAGTAGAGATTACCCTCCAGGGAGCCACGTACCGCATCGCCTTCAGCGACACCAACCAGCTCCCGCCGCCCTTCCGCATCGACAACTTCTCCAAGGTAAAAGAACAAAAACCCACTTTTTTCCCCCTCTATTTTTAAGTAAAAGTAGTTCTTTATATCTGTTAGAAGAGAGAGATGAGTGGCTTGTGTAATGAAATAAAATTAAAGTTTGTGTAGCAAGAGGTCTTTGTAATAATTGTGTTTTTCTGGAGTTCCAGTGAAAATTGGAAGCACTTAATTACATCTTGTTCAAATAATAGTGCTAATGTTGTGGCTTTCCTGAGTGCCCTAAAAGTCTTGCAAGGAAGAGCATTGTTACTGAAGAGAAATTGTTCTGGGGTGGTAATTTGAAATCTGTTCTAGTCTCCTAATTTAGATTAGGAGGTTTTGAGATGCTGCCATGGAACTGAAGACATTTTGAACCACAGATGACAGATAAAAGCAAAGATGACATTTTTCATCCCTTTAAGACTATTTTTAATTGAGACATGAATGGAAGAACTTGCACATTGCGGGGAAAAAAGAAGGGCTCTTTTTTCAACTCCTGTGATCGACTCCTGGCAAATGAGCAAATGGCAGCAGAAAATCTGCCTGGTTAACAATTCCTGTGGGAAACAAACTCCTCTTTCCTACCTGTTGCAGGTCCCAATTGTGTTTAACCAGCACGGGGTGGTGGAGCCCAGGCTCTACACTGAAGTGAAGCCCATGACCTCCCTGGATTATGCCTGGGATGAGCCTGTCCTGCCCCCCTTTATCATGCTGACAGTGAAGGGGGCAGGCTCCTCTGAGGTTGTCTGCTGCATGAACGACTTCCAAGACAGCAAGCAGCTTTACTATGAAAACTTCATCTATATTGCTGCTACATATACCTTCTCAGGGTAATTCTTTCTATTTTAGATGAAAATATTTTGAGTGTTTATGGTGTTCAGTAAGCTTTGCATTAATATTCTCTTAATGGTTGCCATTCCAAAGTTTTTCAAATGCAGCTAAACTTCTATCAACCTTGTAGCCAGCAGAAGAACTGCCAAATTCAGAGTTGTCTGGCAGTCGGTAATCTGTGTATTTTACCTCATTTAGTCACAGTACCTTTGTTTTAGAGGTGCAGCTTGGTATCGTTTATTCTGTCACACAGTGAGAGATTAAGGCTATGGCATCTGCTGTGACCCCACTGTCTGATCTTGGAAGAGCAGGGATGGTTGGGGGTCCTCTCTGAGGGCTTCATTTTTATTGGTGTCTAAAGGACACTTTGCCACAGTTCACACCTATTTACCACATGCCTGTGAAGTGTAAACTTGCAGCAGTTTATATGCTACTGAAAACAACTCTGGGAGGGTGAAACAGGCTTTGTTGCTTTCCTCAGTATAAGGTAAAAAGTTGTCTTTGGAATTCATCTGTTTTGCCTGTGAAGTTCTTTGTTGCGGTGAGAAATCAAAGCCTCTTTTAATAATGTACTCAAATTGACAGCTTGCACTGGTAATTTCTAGGGGAAAAACCAATTTAAATTTTATATCTGATGGGGCTGTATTGGAAGTGTAAAGTTCCTTGATTCAGTTTTAGTACAGATCTAATTGAAGCTACAGAAGAAGCAGCTACTCTGAATAATCATGATATTTTCTTGGTGTTCTAGTTTACAGGAGCCAAGTGTAAGACCTGTTGCTTCAAATAAGGATGTTGCAAATGCAGAGCTTGTCCTCGATGTTTCTCCAAAGACTCAAAGAGTTGTGCTGAAAAAGAAGGTACCAAGCCACATTTGATTGTTTTTAAATGCTGTTGCTCTGTGCTGAAGTAAAATCAAATGCTGAGAGCAGGACAACATTAAAAAAAGAGTTCTAACTTTTAAAGGGTGGAGACAGGCTCCAAAGTGACTGGTTATTTTGAATTGTGGTGGTGCTTCTGTGTAAGACTTTCATGGGGATAAAGATAGTAGAAAAGGGAATTGAAATAAAAGTAGTAAGGAATGTTATAAATGGCTCCAAGACAAGGGAGCATGGTAATTGAATGTTGGATATTCTAATGAAGTTACAAGGTTTCATGGTAAGCTAAGTCTTCTATTTCTGGACCTCTTAAGAAATAGAAACTGTATTTAAATAATGTTGAGATTAAAAAACACCTTGTAAATGCAGCTCTGCATCTAACTGCTAATGTGTGGTGCATATTCATTGAATATCAGAGTTCCATTAGAAGTCTTTATCCAAACTAATTCCTACTTCCAGTTCAGGCCTTTGAAGTTAAATATATAGAAGTTACTCCAAGAGTTACAATTCAAAGCCTCTGACAGCAAAACAGAACCAAAGTACTTGCTCTGTACTGTATTTAAATGTCGAGTTTTTATGCAACAGGAGCCAGGAAAGCGCTCCCAGCTTTGGAGGATGACAGAGACAGGAATGCTTTGCCATGAAGGTTCTTCAGTCCCTCACAACCCCCATAAACCTTCCCCTCGCTCCGAGGACTCCAGTATGATTTTGGATATCGCCGGCCTGGCAGCTGTCACAGACAACAGGTACTGCATATCCAGCTCCTCAGGAAACTGCTGGAGGTTCTAACTAAGCACAGTGAATAGGATATGCTCGGAATAAGGAAAGAAATGGCTCTGAAGGCACGTGGAAGAGCTGGATTTTAGCCGGTTTTGTAAACAGCCCTCATGATCACCTGCGTGACTTGGAAATACTTTTTAAAACGTGGCTAATGCAGTTTTAGCAGGTTAAAAGAGCACTTCAGAAGTGAGACCAGGAAAACGAACTGGAGCAAAATAAATGTTCACCATTAACACATCTGCAGAGGAAATCCTCTTGAGCTCTGGTGCTTGCCCTGCAGGTACGAGCCCCTGATGCTGAGAAGGCCTGACCGCCGGCGCAGCACGACCCAGACGTGGAGCTTTCGGGATGGGAAGCTGACCTGTGGGATTCATGGACTTGTTGTCCAGGCCAGTACTGATTATATATGGTGATCTTCTGTTTGTTGCTGATATAAATGACAGTCATTTGGGTTTGGTGTTGAAGTGAACTAAAAGCTTCGAGGCGAGAGTTCAGGATGCAGGGAGGAGCAGGCTTGTGCAGACAGCTTGTGTTTTAAATTCATATTTGAATATTCTTGTAAGTGTCAAATAATTAAACATCTTGCACTAAGAATTAGAAAAATAATTGACTTAGTACCATGATATTGCATTGATCATTTTGTGATCCAGTTGCTGCAGCTCAGTAAGTTACTACTTGAAGCAACCAAAAAAGCCCTGTGTTGCTGTTTTTAGGTGTTGACTCAGTAAGGAGTTACTCACTGCAGATCCAGAGTTCATCTTTTAAAAAGATTTCTGTCATTTTGGAAAACTTTTCAGGAAGGACTTTCCCATATCCATTGATGATGTGATAGCTTCAGTTTTAAATTAAGTGGGAATACTTAATTATCAATTTTGGCTGCTTCTTTTAACTGCCAGACTGATTAAACATGAGTTACCAGAAGCTTTAGTAATAGTAAGTAAAATGCTGCTGGACTGCTCTTCTTTTAGTTCTGAAGAGTGAAGAGAGGAAAGTAAAATACACTTTTAAATTAATGTATGTAAATAGTTATCTGAAGTTTTTACTTATCGAAAAACCTGTGTTTTTTCCTTACTCTTTTTTCTTTCTCTAGGCAAAGGGAGGAGTGCTGGGTCTTCGTGATGGAGCTGAAGTTGTTCTAGGTCCTGATAATTCCCTTGAACTTCTGGGGCAAGTTCCACCTGAACAGCAGTTCATAAACCAAAAGATGAGGCCTGGCTCAGGAGTCCTGGCTGTGAGAGTCATCCCAGATGGGCCAACAAGAGTTCTGCAGGTGACAGTCCTTCCTTAACTAGAATGGAGTTCTATTATTTGCTTGTACTTGAAATGCTTTTTTCTTTATTACATCTTTAAGTCCTTACAAAAAGCTGCCTTTATAATGATACGAAGGGGGAGGGAATATCATAAACCAGAAACAGTTACCACATTTCATTGTAACTATTTTTTTTTTTAAAAATGTAGCTGTTATTTATAGATAGGAAAGTGATAATTTCGTAACTGATTTGTTTTCAGATAACTGATTTTAATCAGCGTAGAAACGACCGTTTGTTCAGTGAAGGAGATGAACTTCCAGTTACGGAGCAAGATCTGCGCAAGCTGAAGAGCCCAGATACAGAGCAGGAGTTGGAAGTAAGATGTTACAACCAGTCCCTGTCTCTTCTATATATCACTTTCCTTTCTAGATTGTGTGGAGAGGATGGTTGGTCACTAACTTCTCCCTGTGATGTTGTTATGAACTTGTAGGTTTTCCTGCTAAAACTCCTCATTCTCAGAATTTGGGTTAATATGTCTTAATTCTAAGATTATTTATCAATGAGCTGGTCAGTCTCTCTGGAGATGAGTCTGAAAAAATAACTGCTTTGCAGAAGTATGTATTCGATATCACAGGTTTTTCAGTGTTGGTTTGCTAGTGGTGGTTTGTTTGTTTTTTTTTTTTTTTCCTTTTCTCAGGTTCTTGTGAAACTGGAAGGTGGAATAGGGTTGTCTTTGGTCAACAAAGTCCCTGAAGAGCTTGTGTTTGCAAGCCTCACCAGAATTAATGTCCACTACACACAGCTCTCGACAAGTCAGGTGCTGGAGCTCAGCGTGCATGACATACAGGTATTCGAAACAAATTTCTTTGTTCATGGGTCTTCTTCAGTTTTTCTTGTCACAACAGGTTTAAAAAATATTTAGAGCTGCTTCTGAGATTTCTGTTCCTAAACACCATTCTTTTTTTCTGCCTTGTCCACTGTGTAGGTGGACAACCAGCTGATTGGCACCACACGGCCTTTCATGCTCTTTCTGACGCCCAAGATGAGTGAGAACGAGCCCCTGGAGACTGGGCCTGCTGTGCAAGTCAATGCCATGAAATTCCCCAGTAAAAACGCCCTGACTGATATATACAAGGTAAAACACAACGTTTGGTTTGTGCCGTGTAGGTATTACTTGGCTTAAATGACCTTTCCTCTTCCTAAGTTTTGCTTAATTCAATGGTTCGTGAAATACACTTTGTTGAATTAATACTGAAGCTTAAAGGGCACCATGTCCACAGTGTTTAAAGCTACAATAGAGTGATGAACATGGTAATATGTAAGTTTAAAAATATAACAGACAAAACAGCTGATTTCAGGGCTGGAAAACAGCTAAGCGGGAGATCTTGAAGTGTTAGAATTAGGATTAGGTAATGAAGCACAACACCTTCTAGAAAATTGGAATAATCATCATGAGTTGTAGGTAACTTGAAGACATTTTGAAGGTGGGAACTTTGCTACAAATCCATTCAAGTGAAAATATCCCATTGAACTAGAGCACGTTGTCCTTTTTAATAGCTTATGTGGATTATATTTCTGGTGCTAATACTGTAAGCTGAGCCTTGTTTATCTCTGTAGCATCTGATGATCACTGCCCGAAAGTTCACAGTTCAAATTGAGGAGAAACTACTTCTGAAGCTCTTGAGTTTCTTTGGCTACGACCAGTCTGAGTCAGGTATGGTATGGAATTACAAGGAGCAGTTTTACAGTGCACACAAGGTCTTTGCATGAAGTTCAAAACACCAGGAAGGCTTTTGGCTACTTGGAACCTCCCAGTGTTGAAGAGAAGGCTGGGAATGCCTCAGTGGCCCCTGGGAAGCTGTTCCTGTGTGTTGGAGTCATTACAGTGCTCAGGTGATGATGGCCCAGGCAACAGGCCCAGGACACAGTGGCTGAGCTGAACTTCTCTGCAAGGAGTTCAGTGTTCAGCTTCAGTTCCTGGATCTGGATTCATCTAAACTGGGATAAAAGAAATTGCGTTATTAATTTAGCAAGCCACTTTGTTTAGTAATTTGTTTGGTTTGTTTATTTAACCCAAGGCTAGAAGTAGGATCCCTGGTAATTTGTTCCTTGAGCAACTCCTCTTGCTTCACAGGAGGAAAATTTTGTCTGTCTGACCTTTTAGTTTGTGGCATCCATACCCCTGACTGTAATTGTAAAGTGAGTTTTCTTTCATTCAGTGAGGCAAGACAGACCTCTTCAAGCTTCTAATCTCATAGATGCTGTTCTAATCCTCCTATTTTAGGGTTTGTCTGTACTTTGGAAACTTTCTGAACTGTTTGTTTTGGAGGGGCGATTGAAAAAGTCACTTGGATGATGCAGTAGAGTTTGTGTTGTTACATAATCCCTGTCACAGGAAAAGAACTATTTTTGGCATGATTTCCAAACGGGGCCAAGCCTGCAAATGATGCACCAGAGTTCTGTCCTGCTAATGCACAGTATCTTCTGAATTGTCTCTGAAAGAAGAACAGCCTTGCCTTTCACAGAGGATTTACAGAGTTAGATCTCTAGTGATGAGGAAGATGAAAAAATTTTGAGTTTTGCTGTTATGCTTTTTACTACTCTGTCCTTACCGAACCTCTGTTTTGGTTTACCCTGATGTTTTTGCTGTTTTTTTGTTTCCTTACTGTACGTTATTTGTAGTTTATCCACTGGTGGTGCTGATGTCATCCAAGATTCAGATAAAAATTATTTTATCATTTAGAGTCAACGTGTTTAATTGTTCAGCCTGAGTTCATAAGGCTTGGGCATCTTTCATCTTTCCCCTGCCTTCTCACACCACCAAGATGCCCTTACAAATAACACCAACCTTGTTAATGTCAATAAAATTTGACTCACTCTCTTTGTAAATTGATTTATTGAATGTCATCCATTCTGCAGTGATAATTGAAAACTTGCTCTGTACGTTATATTCCTAGTTGAGTGTGTAAGAAATTACAGAGAAAACAGAGAGGAAAACAGACTGGCAGAGCAAGACTGCACAGTAGGAAACATTGCATAGTTATGTGTTATCTCCTTGTTTCTCTGTGCTGATTAAGATAAATTAGAAGTGAGATTAAAAGCTCAAATAACAGGTTTTAGAGATGCAGAGAGATCTGACAAAAAATTCTTGAGCCTCAGAGGTCAACTTGGTGTCACAAGGCATGAGTAATTCTGCTGGCTCCACCAGCAGTCACACATACTTCTTATTTGTACAGAGCACTGTTAACTCTTCACAGAGTGTGCATTCCTAACCCCATATTTATTTATCTTTAATCTCTTCTCATTCCTGTGTTTTGTCTGGATGCAGAGGTTGAGAAGTACGATGAAAACCTCCATGAGAAGGTGGTTGAACAAGGGGGAGCACAAAAACGATACTACTTTGAAAACCTGAAAATCAGTGTGCCTCAAATCAAACTGAGTGTCTTCACTTCCAACAAGCTCCCTTTGGATCTCAAGGTACCCCAGTGCATTCCCAGAGTGGGCTTCTGAGGAAAGAGGAGGAAATGGGAGCAGAAACTTTAACTTAATAGTATTAATTTCCATTTACTCTTCCATTATGGAAGTTACAAGTAATAGAAGTGCCAATAAGTTCTGTTATTTAATTTGCATAATTTCCAGTCTCTTCTGTCATGCTCTTTCATTTTTCTAACTTCACTTGAAGCACAGACAATGACTCACTGCTTTACAAAGGATCTTAGTTACAGTAATGGAAGTGTAAAGAGCTTAAAGGGAATAACAGTCATAAAATAAGAAGTTACTCAGAAATACAGGACAACTCTGAGTGTTTTCATCCAAAAAAAGTTTCATTGGAATTGGTGCATGAGCACCGTGCAATTTGGTTCAATAATAAAGTAAATTCAGATTGAGTGTGGACTTAGGTGGAAAATCTGGTCCTTTTCATGTGGTAATAAATCTGGCACAGTTGTTCAGTGAACCAGGGAGTCCAGATTATAGCAAGAAGATAATCTCATCCAGTGTTCCCAAACCTGGACATAATAAAGTGGCAACTTCTGGGATAATAAAATGGCAACAGTTGCCATTTTAATAATAAGAATTAATTTAATATTTCAATCAAAAATATTTCAGTTTCCTCTGAGCTAATACAACTACTCTACTCCAATGTGGAAGAGTTGAAACAAAACCAACCAACCAAACCACAAAAAAACCCCTCCCTGCTGAGCTGCTGCCTATTCAAAAACCAAAATTGAGACACTGAACCAGGCTTTTTCGTCTTTGATGGTAAGAACATCAGGATGTGCAGGCTTTTCAAGCAGGTTAGTTTTATGTAATGAATGAGTATCTTACCAAGATAACCCAGAAGATCATCAGTCCTGCATTTTTGTGTTGCTTTTACCAAATCCTTGTGCAGAGGACAGTTCAGTAGCTCGCTGGGATGTTCCTCAGCTGGGATGTTCCTCACACTCAACAACAGCAGCAGCGTCCTGAACGTGTGTTTGCACTTCCACCCAAAAACACCTTGCCTTGATTAGCTCAAATGCACAGAGAGTTAGTGGTGAGTGCCTTTAAGAACCCAGCACTGTGCACTGTAGTGTTTGGATTTCCTACCACCCTTGGAATAGGATTCCATATGGATACGTCTTGGCAGCCATCAGCAACGTTCCCAAGGGAAAACTGGGCCTATACATTTTCCCCCCCCTAATGATAACAGTCCCTGCCTGAGCTCTGTATATTGACTTTCACAGACAGAGTTCCATTCAGTTCTGTAGCACAGGAGAGTTCAGGGCAGGAGGCAGAGAATAATCACAGTAGAGCCTTTGTGGAAGTTTTTCTAACTACCTCTAATGTTCCTGGCTTGGACATGGCTGGCTGGTAATTTGGTGTAGACAGATTATTTTTATTAGGTACCAGTATTAACAAAGTTGCCTTATATAATATTTGATAGTTAAACAGGAAATTACTTCCTACCCAAGTGAATAATGAGGACTACTCTGGTTAGTCATCCATTTACTGAAAAAATAAATAGCTCCTTTCTTACTTGCAAACTTAACTCAGACCTGTAACTTGCCTTAATTGCCTGCAGATGGCACAAAAATCGTGTTACTTACACCAGCAAGGCTTTGGTGATTAATGTGTAAAGATATAACACAAGTGTCAGGCTTCTTGTCTTCCTCGGATTGTCTGATGTTGGTGACTGTGCAGTGCATTTTTAAGACTTGAAACAGGGGGGATCTCTTTCTGTCTTAATTTCAATTAAAACACTAACAAGAAAATTAATCTTTTATTTTATTTGTGTGTGTGTATACAGATGTATAGCTTGTCCACCTTGAATGTGTTTTTTTTATGTACAGATGGCCTATGAGTTAATTACAGTCTTGGTTTTCTTCCTGGAAAAATAATGGAAAACGCTAGTTTAAAGAGTTTCAGTGCACCATATAATGTTCAGAAATGAGCCCCAGGCTTACAGGAAATTATGTATGTTATTTCAGCTCATCCTGACACTTAATCCCTTCATAGAACTTCAGCAGGGTGAAAAATTTCCGGTTTTGTCAAGGAAATTCGTTTAGGGTTTGGTTTAATTGAACATTAGAGCAGTTACAGCAAAGTGCTATATGTGGAATATTAGACACATTTTGTTCTGAAATATTCCTATCAAGTGTAGGAAATAGATTGCATTGGGAAGTTTAGTGACTATGGAGTTATTGGAGAAAGACACTTCTAATAACTGATCATTGCTTACAAGTTATTAAAAGGTTTGTGGGTGATTGCTCCCTATATCCCAGTGGTAAACTACTCCAGCAGCTTCAGAGAATGTTGGTTTGTTACCCATTCAAAGGTAAATCGTTTGGGTGCTGTGAATGGGCAGTACAGAGAAAACTGAAAATGGCAACGTCTTTTATTCACTTAGGCATTGAAAAGCACGTTGGGATTCCCCCTGATCCGGTTTGAAGATGCTGTGATTAATCTGGATCCCTTCACGAGGGTCCATCCCTATGAAACTCAGGAGTTCATCATTAACGACATTCTGAAACACTTCCAGGAGGTAAATGCCATGGATTGTATTGCGGCACAGGCTGAACCTCTCTGGATTTGGGAGTTCTCCTCTGAGGGTGTGGGAGCTCTTCCCTGACTATTAAGTGTCAGTGCTGTGTTGCTTCTTTGGCATATGGGGTAGTAGTATCACATGTTTCTAAGAATATACTACATTTTAAGATCAAACTATTGTTGATCTTACTGGTGTCCATTTCTCCAGTAAAACTACCTGGGTTTTATGCTTCTGTTGTGGATGGGATATTTTATCTTTTAACCAACCTTGCTGCTGTTAGGGTGATCCATAAGTGGTATTTCATTCTCCCTCTTGATTTTTACAGGAGCTGCTCAGTCAGGCAGCAAGGATCCTGGGTTCTGTGGACTTCCTTGGCAACCCCATGGGTCTGTTGAATGATTTTTCAGAAGGTGTTACTGGCCTTATAAAGTATGGCAACGTGGGTGGGCTCATCAGGAACGTCACACACGGAGTATCCAACTCTGCTGCAAAGGTAATAATTGTGATATTAAAGTTGGCTACAGCAATAAGCAAAATATAGTCAGGCAAGAAGTCAAACAGAATCACTGACCATGTTTAAAAATTGCCTTATGTCCTGTTTGTTTTGTAAAAACAGTGTTTGAAGAGTAGATTTTCTTTGTTTTTTAAATGCTTTTTTATACACATCTGAGGGATGCCAGAGACAGGAGTCAGTGACCCACTCAAGGCCTTATTATTGCTCTTTATATACATACTTTGCAGATTGAATGCAGAAGTTAACAGAGTGAGAACTAAAAAGTTGCTCAAGTGTGGCCTCATCTCCCAAGTGCGAATGAACAAAGTTGTATTATATTATGTATATAAACTACATAGAGAAGAGAGCATTAGAGAAAGGTGGAGTGTTTAAGGGGTTATTTAGTGTAACAGGCATTGTTAGCTCTTATTTTTGGCAAGTGCTTAAGCTGATGTGAATAGCAATTATTATGCTGACACTTGAGGTTTGGGGGTTTTTTATGCCACATAGCAACAAACTACGGAATTCCTAGATTGCTTTGAATTTATCTTCAGTTTAATTCCAAAGTCTCTGCATGGTGAACATTCTTTTGTCCTTCCTGATAACAACTGGGAGAATTCAATTTTATCAGTGGAAATAACTCTGTTTAGTGCCTGAGAGAGGGATGATCTGAGGCAACAGTGAGAAATAGGAGCACTTTGGGTCATGGTCGGTTCTGTCCTTGATACTGAGCAAATGTATGTCCTTGAAATGTTTTTATTATGTGCATGGTGTGTCAGCATGAACTACTTCAGGGGCAGAACTGGAGCAATGCTTTCTTCTCGTAAGGATGTGTTGTTAAAATTTGGTTTGGGGAAAAATACTTTACTTTCTGTTATTTTCATTTTCCAACCTGGTAGGTTTGTACACGTGCATTGTAATGGTTCGTCCTTTCACAACCTTATTTGTATAGAAGGAAAGCTACTTTTTTTTCCTCTTCTTAGTAGGGGAAAAGTAACTCAGGAGATGTGAAATGTAGAGTCTGGATAATTACAGACAGCTCAAGACTAACATTACCAAACCCAGCCCATCACCAAGTGCAGAGCTGGAACTAACCCAGCGAGCTGAACCAAGAGCAAAGATGACATGCACCTTGTCTAATTCATCTTGTTTGCAGCATTAGCCAATTTTGGAGACTTCCAAGAAATTCAGACAAAACACCACGTTGATATTCCTGTCTGAGTCCCCTACTTAGTAATTCTGTAATTAACACCACTGCAAATACAACCCTTTCCAAGCAGTGTGGTCAAAGACTTGAGGAGCTCCTGGAAGGCAGCTGTTCCCATCTGCTTTTGTCCATCCTTTCTCCTCGTGGTTGTAGTCTCTGCTGACCCATCCACTCCACCCAATAGAGTGTGTTTCTTTAGAGTTTCCTTTCTATAAAGTGTCGTTTCCTCATCTCAGTCACATCTGCAGCAACAGCCCCATAAATCTTCCTTTAAAAGGCACGAGCCTTCCTCTGTTTCCCACAAGGGCAAGGTCATTCTTTGAACTTTGCAGTCATTTGTAACCAAGGGGTTTGTGAAGGAAGATTTTCAAAGGCAGAAGGGCAGTTGGATGCTGAACTCCTTTCAAAATTCAACAGGAGCTGAGTGCCTGCTTCCCTTTTATACCTTTGAAAGTCACCCCATGTACTATTTATCTGTCTTCCCAGGTATTTTTTTTCCTTCTCCTTGGTACATCCGAAATGTCTCTGTGATGCAAGTCTCACACAGTTCCCTTTTAAAACCTTGTTTAATGGTTTATATATTTGTCCCTTCTGAACAAGGAGACAATTATATCCTTTAAGAAGGCTTAATAGTATTTTATGGAGTTCCTTGATTACTCCTCCTTCCAAAGGCTGGATCTTAATTCTGCTACATAGAAGACAATGGTAAAAAGGCTCAAATAGTCAGGATCAATCCTTCCTAATGTGTTACACTGCTTTTAAGTCTGCTAGAAAACTAAGCCAGGAATGTCCAAGTGATAAAAAACTGGCATTTCAAGTACAGTTTTTAGAACTTTTATCCTTTCTGTTCTATTTGTATATGCCTTATGAGTGTGTCTAAGATAGGTAAAGTATCGGTAAGGAAAATAATGTGGAGAGAAAAAATAATTTGAATTGCCCAAGAGAAACAGGACTGAAGCAACAGCTCATTTTCATCTTGCTCTGGGTGCTCTCTGTAGGGAAGGTATTTTCAAGTATATTTTTACTGCATAAATTTTCACCTGATTCGGAGGTGCCACAGAGGGGCCTCGTCTTTGCAGCTTGTTCTGTGGAGCTGGTAACTAAAGCAGCCAAAACCAGAGGAGCCTGTTCTGCCAAGGAACTGAGGGCTGGGAAAAATCCCCATTTTGGTTGTTAGAGTACCTGACTTATGAAGTGTCTAAAATAAAAACCTATCCTGGATTTTAAGATGAGTTAGGTATTACGGTGTGAGTAGATAGATAAACAGAGAGTAATACTGTAATCATTGCTTTGAAAGTAACACTGCTCGACTGCAGCAAGAAGTAAGTATTGGAGTTGTATCTGGTTTTGTCATTTTATTGCTTTTCTATTTTATAGTTGTGCTGATTATCCCTGTAATGGCTTTTCCATGCATTTCAGAGCACGCAGTGGGTAATGCCTTCTTTCAAGTGGAGAGCTGCAGTGTATTTAAATTGGCACAAAACCTTAGGTTAAATAAAGTTCACTACAGACAGTTTTGTAGTTTTTATCCCTTGGAGACTCCGAGTTCTGTATTTTAAAAAGTTCTTTGATCCTAAATATAGACACCTGAGGGAATTTCATTCCCTCTGAATGGAGCCTTCTATAGTTGCCATATGCGTAGAAATGTCTCGCATTCTTGGCATCCACACTTTTTTTTTTCATTTCTGCCGTTAGGCAGGATAGAACTCAACCCTGAATTATTCCTGTTTCAGAGGTGTTTCAATTAGAAACGAATACTGAACTCTGAATTAGCATCTGAACAAAACTGGGTTCTCCAAATGGCAAATGTAGTGTGGTTGTATCTGTTAGTGGCAAATAGGTGTTATGATGACACAGTGAAATTCCTGGAAAGATTCATCAGCTTGTCAATACTGTATTTAATTTGCCTGATTTCTTTCCACCCCTACAATGAATTCTGTTATCTTTTATGAATTATGAGCACATAGTAAAGTGGCTGTTATGACTCTGGGGTTAGGCTTTATTTCTGGGTATATATACCTGTATATATAGGATGGAAATAATTGTCCCTCCCTTCCTCCTGAGAAAAAGAACTCAATGAACTTCTTGAAAGAGCTTAATTTTCATATTGAACTTTGAAGTTTCCAGGGAGAAGTTTAATTAGGCTTCTTAAGGAAAGGTAAGCCATCAGCCACAGTTTCCTTGTTAGGTTTTTGGGAAGTGTGCAGGATTCTGGAAGGCTTCCTGAGGCTTGGGAGCAGGCACCTGAGATGCCAAAACTTACCGAGAGACGAGTTGCAACAAATTGCATGTGGGTGTCTCTTTTCTTTTATGGCTGAGGAAGAGGCACAAATGAACTTCTGCTCAGAACTTTCATTCCATACACTTAATTCAGTTCAGAGTAATGGCAGAGGTGTGTCAGTGTTTAACAGAGATAGGAAAAGAGGTGAGGTGTTGCAACCAGGTAAAAAAAGACTAGTAAGGATGCAAATATTGCTCCAGGTGAGTGTTTTGACATGGAATCAGTCGTGGAACGGGAGCATAAAAGCAACACAAAGGGAAATAAAGAGTTTTAACCCTCACTGTAAGATAAATCAAGGCAGAACCTCAAGTGGTTGGCAGTGACAGGGAAAAAAAGATAACTGAATGGAAAATGAAGAGGAAGTAATAAAAGGGTTATTTAAAAACAAATCATGAACAAGTGTTTGACTTGCACGAATGTTAACTTTAACAAAGCTGGCAGTAAATAAGATGGGAAGTGGCTGTAGCAGAGCACAGAATGGAGGTGCAGGTTGAGCAGGTTCTACCCAGAAAGGGACAGAAATGTTTCTAATGGTTCCCTTTCATTTAAATTTCCTTAGTTTATGTAACCAGCCACTCCTATTTGATACCATTCAGAAGCAAGAACAACTGGCATCCTCCCATCTTCAGAGTCACTGGGGTTCAGCTCTAGCAATATCAGCTCAAAATGCCATGGAAGTAGCTGAAAATCAAATCATATCTTGGTGACAGGGGACCTGAGAAAGAAATAAATGGTGGTGTTTTCCTCAGGAGGGTATTAAACAACATAGTCAACCGATAATGTAGAAAGATCATGGCGGCATTCGGGTTCTGAGTTTCCTATATTCTATATTTTCACAATTTTCCTTTGAATCCCTGCTCTTCTGTTCAACTGTTGACAGCAGAATATGTGTGATCACTGGCAGTCTCACACTGGATAAAAGTAGGAAGGCTGGAATACCTCTCATCTTTCTGGGCAACTGTACAGATTAGAATTTTGGGTTTTTTCTTCAGGAAGGCTGACAGTCGTCCTTTACAAGGGTAGTTGAGGTATTGAAGTCGTGGGATTTTAGCAGCAGCTGCCATGGTTTTTTCTATTCCTAGAAGTGGTTTATACAGTTTGGGTCAAATGTAGCTTTTCCTGCGTTTTCTTCAGTATAATCTTAAGATTTTTCCCCTTGTGTCTTCCCCATTGCAGCACACAGGCTCCTGCAGCTTGTCCAGGTGGCACAGCACCTCATCCTCAGTTTAACTTGCATTTCGTTCACAGATGAGCAGTTGATGTGCAGGTTTGAGGGCTGAGCAGTGAGAATCTGTATCAAAATGTGCAGATCATGAGATGGAAAGAAACTGAAATTCCCAGGCAGAAATGTTGAGTATTGGGAGAACGTTATAGATGAGGCCATTTCCCCATTTCCTGCCAGTTTGAAAAGACACCAAGTTTTATGGCCAATTAGTGACAGTCAAAAGCCATGGAAAGTGTCCCTTTTAATGGGCAGAGCATCTGGGATCTGCAGCCAGTTTCTTTGAAAAAGGTTTTGGGATAAAGGATCATCCTTGAGAAGTTTGAAGTGTTATTTTGTTCTTCCTGGTTTTCATTTGTACCATGGGATAAAATGTGTGTGGCCAGCATCCAGGTTGAAAGTTTCCTTCACAGTTTTAGTTAAATTCAGCCTTTCTTCTACAAAGCTTCTTGCACAAAGTGTTTGTGAACATGCTTTGACTCCAGTGGAGACATGGGCAAGGGTAGATCACACAGAAAGGGTGATGTTTCCTGTGGGAAGAACGGGTTTGATCTGGACTTGATGTCCTAAGTGGGCCCATTCTGAATCAAACTGATACATTGGTGCAGCTTTGAATGGGTCTTTTCCAGGGGAAATTACTCAGTTGATAACAAGGAACCTTTAGTGATGCAGCAACTGCAGACAGGGGGATTGCTCAGCTTGATAGAGGAATGCACAGGTGACCATTTGATAATTAAAAAAAAAAGAGGGGGATTAGAGAGCTTGAAGTTTTACACCTGCTCTAGACTTCATTTTGAAGGGTTTTACCAGCTGATTTTCTTGCTAAATAAAATACAGTGTTCCTGTTTTGCTGACTCATTGGAGAATTAAGGGAGAAAAGGAGCATTTAAAATGAGGTATGCAAAGTGCTGCCAAATCAAACTGTGACACTGGAAATATGCATTTATCATAGGGATGAAATGAAATTTGATCTTAACCTACAGTTTTTGAGTTAGCATGTCATGAAGACAGGCACATCTGTCCCATAAATCACCATTAGCATCTGAAGGAGAAAAAATGGGGTGTGGGTTTGAAATTAATGAGTTCAATCTTGACAAAAGGCTGACTGCACCTCCCTACTGTGTATTTAAAGTTATAAAGTTATACAGCCGTGTAGAAAATGATAAATAGTACAGACTTAAACTTGAAATTCCTTGGCTGTGTATCCCTGAGGAGGAAAAATAGTGTTTCTGTGTCCATGGGTGATGGCCAAGCTGTACCAAGAGATCACTGGGATCAGGTCAGCAGATCCAAACCCATCAGCCCTCACAGAGTTGTTCACTGTTTACACGATGGCAGGTCCAATTCACGTGCTTGCAGCAGGTTTCCTTCAAAAATCCAGTGGAACGTGGAAAACCAGTCGTTTTTTTGAGCGGGAGGTTCTTTCAGATCACAGGTGTGGCCAGAGGTGACCGTGGCAGAAGAAGGAAGTGGCTGGAAAGGACCAATTGCTGGGGTTGGTGCTGATGGAAATACCCTTGGAAATCCCCAGCAACGGAGCTGGGGAAGACGATGTTAAAACCCAAACCTCACGTGCCCCCTCTGAGCACATTGTTGTTATGTATTAACTCAGGGCACTGGAGCTCTTCGGGCTCTTTCTCAGGTTTTCAGTACACGGAGGGGTTTTAAGGAGGGGGGGCGAAGGAGGGCAAATAATTCCACCCCCCAAAAAAATAAACAAACAGGAAGGCCTGAAAGCTCAGTTAAGAGTTAAGACCTGGGGGGAGGGGAATTATCTGTTAAGAGTATTAGTTGTTTAATAAAGCACAGTTGTCCTCCAGATGAACCCGCCAGTGACTCTGCAATTGGGGTCATTCCAAGTTCACGCTGTGGACTTTTGACTGCCTTCTGTGTCTGTGAAAACAGCCGGCGGTTCCTGCAGGGATCACTCAGTCAGCCCTGTAACACAAAACTATTGCCAGCGGGCACCTGCTGCTGCGGCTTCCCAGGAGGTCCCGCGGGGAAGCGACCCAAACTCATCAGGCATCCGCGGGATGGGAACAGCGGGGCTCCCCTGGGATACCCGGCTAATCAGGCTCCTCACAGCCTCCCATCAGGGGGCTTCCCATTACCGCCAGCACGCCCTTGTCAGGATGCATTAGGAAGCCCAGTTAACGATGGGATGTGAGCTAATTAAAGCCCCTTTACTTTGGGCGTGTGACATAAATAAGGGGTGGGGAATGCTGCAGGGAATCTCAAGGAACATGGTTGCTCAGTGGGAAAAGCCGGCGGCTCCTCGTGGTTGTCAGTAATTTGGAGAGGGTCAGAGTTTATGTTGCTCTGAAAACGAGAAGCTGATTATCGCTTTTTGCTGATTTAGTATTTTCTAAATTAAGAGTGTGTCGGTTCTATTCATAGTGCCAGGACACGTTTCCCTCTGCACAGTTTGGCTTGGTTAGAAATGTGTTTGGGGCTCAGCCTGAACTGCCCTTTCTGGTTAGGACTGGATGGAACAGATGACCTGGGGATGTGATGATGTGCAAAGGAACGGATAAAAGTCTAGAGCATGTAAATGTAACTGAATTCACAAACTTTCATGCTAAAATACCCCAAGTAATTCTTGAGACTGACTGAAGGCATGGAAAAGGTATTTTGTGGAACAGCTTCAGACCAGGAGGCCTTTGAAACCCAGTGAATAAACACCTGCTAATTTTTCAAATACTTAAAGCATTTCACTTTTTACTCGTATAATGCACCGTGACCACAAAGATAGGGAAGGAAGAAGCTGTGTTGTCTGTCTGCATACTGGGGTCCAGTTTGTAAAATGAAACATGTAGTGCTTCCATCCCATAGCAATGCGTGTGATGGGTCCCTTCCAGTTCAGCACGTTCTGTGGTTCTATTCTGTGATCTAATGATGAGCCAAGAAGCTGCTCTAACAGTTATTTTTATGGTATATCACAGAAGTGAGACAGTGCAGTAAAAGCAGGAGAACTTAGGCTGCAGATTTTACTAGACAACTTTATCCATCCCACTGCACCCCAGTCCTTGTGTATATCTCAAATACTGCAGGGCTTTTTGCTTTTTACACTTCTCAGAGAATGGCAGCAAGATTTGAGGATGGCTGACTGCTCTAAAGCTTTGTTTTGAACCACAAATCCTAGCAGCATGTATATATGTTTCCTTAGCCCAGAACACGTACACTGGGAAGGTTTTTGCCTCCAGAGAGCCAACTAAGTGCTTCATTTTGAACTGTTGTAATTTACTGTCAGAAGTCAGTGTAAAAATTGGCTTCCTCTAAAATACCTGGAACAGGTTGTAGAGTTGTAGGAAATAAGGTGATTTTTTTAATAATACTGCTACAAGGCACATGATCACAAGGGATTGAACTCCTTTCTAAATGAGTTCTGCAAAGCAAAGATGAGAACTGAATAAACCCTGTGATTTCTGATTTAAATGCAGTTCATTTTGAGGTTTGCACAGAAGTTGTAACTGATCTATATTTAATTTCATCACTTTCTCCCTTAGCATTCTATCTTGGAATGTTCTGCTTTGCTCAGTCAATAATATTTGTAAATGTACCGTTCTCTGATGCTAGAATTACAATGGAATGTTTGGACTCGAGTCATAATTGTGTATTTATCCTTTTGGGATGTCCTTGGAGAACCAGGCAGTGCCAAGAGCTTAAAAAGACTTTAAAAGATTACTTAGACCTTATTTCCATGCTGTGTGCTTCATGCATCTGGCTTAGAGGGAACAAGCAGTCCGAAGTCGAGTTTTCATTTGCTTTGAATTCTTCTTGTGCCCCATAAGCCTTATTGTTTGGCACCAGCTTTGGTTCACAAACACTGGTTTTGTTTTTCTTCTGTTGCTTGAAACAACAAGGGATACGTAGTCCGTGCTAAAGGTTTTGCAGCAAAACTTCCTTAATTATTGGACCTTTCAAAGAAAAACAAACACACCAAATAACCCAAAAACATGAGCAGATCAGTTTTTGTACGGACACTGTTTCCTCTGCTTTTGCAGATCATGGTGGGTAGTTAATACTGATGGCTGACAGTGTGTAAATGTAAAACAAGAAATGATGAATCGTTGATTTACTTCAGCCTGCAGGGGAGGCTGAGGCCAGCGTGCCCCAGGCTCGCAGAAGTGTGATAACATCTTCAATAACTGTGAAGTGCTGAGAGTGGTTTACATGCTTTTCCAAAGATAGTGGGCACAGTAGCATAACGTCCTGGGATTTGGAGGAAAATGTCATATTTCACCCTCCTCTGGAAGATCAGTTTGTGTTACAACGTGTAGGCTTAAGTGCAGTGGGAAATGTTTTCTGCTTGCAGCATGTGACCAGTTGGTAGCTTCACATCATGAACCAGAGTGGGATGAAGACCAGGGATCCACATATCTTTAGAGTGTAGACCTGGAAGAAATGGTGTGTAGGGGGAAAACTCAGGAAGTACCATCTGCTTTGGGGACAAAAAGGGTCAGGGGACACAGAGGGTATCTGTGAGTGAAGGTGGGTGAATGCTCAGCTAACTGGGGCTCTTTGGAGGGGTTCTCCTTCTGTCCAGGCAGGATGGATAAAACAAAGCATTAAACAATGCATATTGATGCTAAGTTGAAATATTTTCAGTACCTAAAGTGACAGAACTTTTAGTCAGTAGTGTGGAATGCTCCTACTTGGCTCTGTTGGGAGATGCCAAGTTGCCAAGTGAAATCCCCACTTCTCCCACATGCCTGGTGCAGACTGGCTTTGTTCAGTGCCACCTGGGTGCCTTTTGGTTTGGGAACAGGTAACTGCACTTTGCTGAGACTGATGTGCCGTGTTGCAGTTCCGTTTCAAGGCAAAGGATGTCAGAAATAAGGAAAATGCAGAGATAAAAGGCCAAGTGACTAATTTATTTTGTTCATTGGCAAGTAGACAAAGAACTCATCATGAAAATTAGGGTAGGGAATGGGGGGCGGGGGCTGGTTTTTAGAAGCCACTTGATTAGTCACATGTTTGTTCCACAGACTGTTGTGTTTAGTTATGTTGGCATTTACATGGGCTTGAGGAGGCTTTGAAGTTATCAGGTCACACCTTATTATCAAAAGCTGAGGAGGACAAGGGTGGGTCACACTTTTGGTGTCACCTTTGTTTATCTGGAGACTATCTTCTGTGTGACCCGCGTTAACAGCTCAGGAAGGACCATCTCTGCCCTTCCACCAGTCTCAATATCTCAGCCTTCATGTCTAATATTGCCCTGCCCAAAGGGGGCATCTGAAAGCAAGACATTTTGGGGAAAGAGGCAAGTCTGCTTCTGTGCTGTAACGTGTTCAGATCTCCCTTAGTAGTTTAAGCTGGACGTAAACTGCCTAAATTTCTGGTGTTTACCCAAGTTTTTGATCCTGAACTAACTTGCCACTGCTGAGGAAGTACTTCTTAATACAGTGATTATAATCTACACAGAGTGGGCAGAAAAGGTGTTGTGCAGGTGCTTGGGGGGGCTGTGTTAGAAATCTTTAATTTTCCTTTTAATATAGGTAGATACAACCCTGTTTGCTGAAATAGGCTTCAGAAACCACTTTGGGGAAAAGTATTTCTGAGGTGCACAGAAAAGGCAGAAAAAAGTGGAAAAAGTTGTGACCCAGCAGCAATTTCATTCAGGTGGTGGGTATTACACAAAACCTATATTTGATACCTGCAGTGGTGTTATGGGACGACACAGGATAACACTGACACTGCAGGCTGAGTCTTTATTGCAAACAAGAGTCTAAACCTCTCAGAAATGGTGAGTTGCTGCCTTGCCCAGCAGCCCTTAAGCTCACTGGTGCCTGTGAAGTGGGTCCTTGTTTTATCTTCCCCGGCCTTCCACCTCTAATTGCCAAACTCTGGACCACAGAGCAGGAAAGGGCTGGTCCCAGCTGGAGAGGGTTCAGAGGGGCCCCCCACTCCCGTGTGCTCACTGAGTAACCCCTGGGTTTGGGTACAAATGGTACAAATGGCAACAAAAGTTTGGCTTCAGTCTTTGTTAAATGAGGCTAGAAAACAAACAGGCCCCGGGGAGGGGGGAGGAGGAGCTGCGTCAAACGGTAATTCAACCTGAAGTTCATGTTTTGTAATTAATGTGTGTTGAGTTTAGATTTTGTCACCTGAGTCAAGGCAAAATGGAAACGTTTCATGGTACATTTGGTAAATTAAAATCCTTAAATTGTTGTATTTACAGCTGTAATTCAGTGGTATTCTCTAAATAACATGAACAAAAATGTCCCTGTTTAACTTTGGGTTTACAGTTAATGAAGAGTTGGACTTTTCAACTATGTGCATGGGATTTTTTTCCTTTTTCCTCCTTACTAAGAATAATACACTATTATGTTAAACTTCTATCTGTACACTAAAACAGAATTGTTATTGATGATTAAGTGTCAGATTCTGCTTCACAGAGGAAGGGAAATTTGAAGAAAGACTGAATTATATCCTCTGGGAAAGCTGGGTTAGTGAAGCTGGCCAGTGCAGGGGGGGCAAGGCTTTAAAGAGAGATTACCAATTCTGATCAATATTCATAAATTGGTATATTCTTGCTGGCTGATTATCCAATTATGCACTAATGTAACTTCTAAAATGTGTTCTGGAAAAATAATTTTCTGGCCTTGATATATTCCATAATAAGGTTTGAATTTTGAAGGCCTATTGAGCCTTTTAATTTTTATAGCAGCTGTTCTGATCCTCTTAAAGTATTTATCCAGAAAAAAACCTAACCTTAAACACAGTTCATAGACAGCTTCAGGTTGGTTTGTGTTTCTAGACTAATTTAAAAAAACTCCAAACATCTACATTAAGTTCACAGCAAGGTCAAGAAGTAATTCAGTCCCTGATCACCATGTTCTGTTTAGTGTCCATATGATCAAGTCACAAGAAAGGTCATGGGAGTTAATTTTCATCCCTGTTGTTGAAGTCTACTTGTTTAGATAATTGGAGCCACTGGACTGGTTTGTCTTTGAGCTGGGAAGGAGTATTTCAAACTGGAGTGTCATGTCATTAGTGAAGAAGAAATGCAGCCTTGGAAGAAATGACAGAAAAAGGAGGGGAACGTCATTGTGGCATCAGGCACAAAGGTTGTTTGTCCAGTTCTTTCTGAATCTTCAGTGGATCAGAATTTCACACCGGGTTTTGTTGTCCTCTGGTGCACACCTGAACCACAGAGGGTTTTCCCATAACTGATGTGGGTGCAGAGCAGATGGTCCATGAAACCAGGGCAGGTCCTTACACAGTTCTGGGACAGTGAAGTCCTTGTTGTGGAGGAGCTGATCCTGCAGGACAGCAACGACTTCACTGCTGCAGCCCTGAGTATCTCTGACATTCCTGGTACATTCCCCAGCCCCAGTGGAAGACAAAACAAAGCTTTAAACGATCTTTCCTTTGGGGAGGGCAGAGAGGATGAAGCTGTTCTTTTTTTGAAAGGAGATAAGAGTGCTGTGGTAGTTGAGAGTGGTACAGGAGATGTCCAACTACACATAATCAAAAACCAGCCAGTTTTTGGAGGTTATTCCAGGAAAATACCTGCTAGGAGTCCTTTCCTATAATAATATCCTGAATATAAAGCAAGGTTTCAGGTTTTCTGTCTCCTTTTCTTGCCTTCCTCCTTCCACTGAGCTTCTGGTTTCTATCTGATGACGTCAGACTAAGGGTCAGCAGATGACAATAGATCATTTTTATTTGGTGCCTTTTCACTGGCTCTCACACAGCAATGGTCAGAGTTCCCAGAACAAACCCTGCTTGGACTTGGCTGTTCTCTTTTATCTGTGAGCATGTCCCAGGTCTTCCCCCACGCTGTTAAAGGGAAGTGTGAGGAGTCAGAATGCTCCACACACACTCTGAGGGTTCCCCCTGGGCTTTTGGTTTGCAGTCTCTGGTACCTCTGGGTGCTTCTCAGGTCCCCTGTGTGTCAGGGGCTGCCCCACGTGCTGCAGGGAGCAGGGCCTGGCTCCCCACTCCTCCCCCAACACCGCCATTTCTACCCTGTGTTGCTAAAAAGAATTTAATTAACTCTTACAAATGTTTCGATTTCATGACAGGCATATTTGCCTCGAAGCTTTTCACATATCTTTGCAGAAGAAAAGCTTTATATCTGCATGACATTCCTGTGAGGTTTGGAAAGGTTACCCTTGGGTCACTGGCATTGCTTTTGGTACATCTTTCACAGCCTTGGTTTGTTTTGGCTTGACCACTGCACTTGGGCACCTCCTTGGTTTGTGACTGTCACCTCAGGATTTCAGTTGCACAGGCTGATGTAGTTCTGAGGCTTCTTCATGGCAAAAAAAAAGCTGGACTGTTACACAGACTCTGTGTGTGTAACAAAATGAGCTGTTACAAATCGGTATTTCCCAGCTGGGATCTGGGAGTTTTCTGCAGTGAATCTACGGAAGAGGAACAGCTTTTGTTCTTTTAATAACAGACAAGGTTATTTTTATTGCTATTATTGTTATTATTGTTATTATTTTTATTATTGTTATTATTATCTTGCAGTTTGCTGGAACCTTGTCAGATGGTTTGGGAAAGACCATGGATAACAGGCATCAGACAGAGCGGGAATACATCCGATACCACGCTGCAACCAGTGGGGAGCACCTTGTGGCTGGAATCCATGGACTTGCACATGGTAACCCTTAGCTGCAGTTTTAACTCATTTCTCTCTTACAAGTAATGATGAGCTTGCAAAGAACAGTGGCTGTTACTGCTGGGTGATTATCTGGAGCCAGGGCAGTGGAGCTGTTGGAGGCTTTACCTTCGAATTTGAGTGGGGGCAGGTTGGGGTGAGGGGATTGTTTGGTTTTAAAGTTGACAGAAACTCCATTTAAGAATCAGGTCTTTTCACGTGTAACTGGAAGCTTTTTTTCGTATTATAATGAAATCTTAAAGAAAGTTCATCCAGAACATCAATTTCTTTGTAAAGGCATAAAACACCCCCACAAAAAGTTTTTTTGAGGGCCAGACATTAAAATTAAAAATGAGTATGGCTGGATTGTGGCTTTCTTATGTTTGCTTTCAGTTCCAGAAACCTGAGTTTCCTTGGAATCAGTACAGCAGTTTTAAAGTAACATTTCACCAGTTGGGTTATTTTGTGGGTTTTTTTCAGTCTGCTAAGAACTAGAGACATGAATTTGTGTAAAAAGCAGTGGACTAGTCTTAATTTGGCCAGAATCTCACATCAATTTAGTTCATGATTTATCTGTTGAAGAAGGTTAAATCAATACAAGCCAAGTTTAAATCAAATATTTATATTTTGCATCATCTTGACTCAGTTTGTTTAAATGTTATTCTCAGTGTAACTGTTGCAGCCTGTGCAAAGCTGAGCTGCCTTTCACTAAAACAGGATCTTTTCTATGCCGAGAAAAGTCTTTATGCTTTGGTCATAAAGAGACACTGCAGGTATGAAATGCATCAGGAGAGGTTTCTCTCGTGGGTGCTGTACAGCCTGACATAAATTATATTGGTAGAAGTGGAAAAAGCCTAAAATATGTCAGTCTTTGCTGAACAGTCCATTCTAAAAGCATTTCCCTGCGTTGTTTTATGCAGTAATTAGCGTGACTGTTCTAGTCCTCATCCTGTGGCATTGTTAAATGCTTCCCATTTAGCTTTTTAAAAAAAAAAAACAAAAAAACCAAAAAAACTGCTAATTCCTACATTTCAACAGACAGGATTTAACCATAAACTATAGTTACTCAAGAGGAGGGATTTAAATAGTTTGGGCTTCTTGAGTTTAGCCATTGAGGTGCTGCCTGGTCTGTACTCCACTTACAGACCTCCTGGCTGAAAGCTGGACAGGAGAGAGCTTGAGCCAGGGCACTAAAAACTGAGATTCTGATTATGGAGATGTGAAATCTGTACAGTGTGTTCTCAGACACAAGTCCCAAGTCTCTTGAAGCCTCAGTAGGTTCTTGATTCCTCAGAGCATTGAGGTTCTTAGGAAGAGAAATGTGCACAGAAATGGCTGTTGGCATCATCTAAAGTGACAACTGAAGTCACTTAAAGTGCCAGTTTAAAATAACTGACTTTTTTCAGTGGAGAAATGCACTTTTCTATGTTCTGTCTCAAATTGTATCAGCTTTTGTCGCCTTGTTAGTAACTGCTTCACCTGTGCAGTATATGAGGACTGTGTATGTAAGTGCAGCTGGAAATAAACCACTATAAAATATTTTTTTAAAATACACATATTTAGTAATGAATTAAATCTTTGTCTGAGGGATGTTATGGTCTGTAGGTATGTGTGTGTATGCTACATATACAATGGGTAAAGTTATTGGTTAATGTAATTTGGTTAGCAACATAAAATGGACAATAAATCATGTCGGCGACAGCATCAGCTGGGACGAGGTTCTGGAATTTTTAGAGGCAGTAATTCTGGCCTAACTTGTTATTCTTGTCTTTGCCAGGTATCATTGGAGGCCTGACAAGTGTCATAACTTCCACAGTGGAAGGTGTGAAGACGGAAGGAGGGGTCAGTGGTTTCATATCCGGCCTTGGGAAGGGGCTGGTGGGCACCGTGACCAAACCCGTGGCCGGAGCGCTGGATTTCGCGTCGGAAACGGCTCAGGCAGTGAGGGACACGGCCACCCTGAGCGGCCCCAGGTCAGCAACCACTTCATGTTCCCGATCAATAATACTGGAAAACTGGGTATTAATACCTGCTGCAATCTCTGATTTGATTATCTTTCCTCAGGCAAAGCAACAATAATTTAATCAGATTTAGCATGAGCTGTGATCAGTGCTGTGGCCCATTTCATTCCATTTGGTTTTGTTTAATAGATGGCATCTGCTGATACTGTAACAAGGGTGAAATTTGCACAGAAGAGCTGCAGCATAAAATAGGAATTTTTAAGCTGCAGCATTAGATCAAGCAAAATTTTTAGAATAGCTGTTTGTAATGAGATTAAACTTCTACTGTGGAATCCTCACGCAGAGTTGAATTGAAGGAGTTCTTCACCCTGCTCTACCTCCAGCTTCCATTTAGCTGTAGAAAAACACCTCTTGAAAGGTTTGAAGAGTTCTGGCATCAACATATTGTCATTATCTTCTCCTTTTGTTTTGTACACTAGTTCTCAGTTGTAAGAGGTGTGGTTGTGTGCCCCTGTGTGTACACGCTTATCTGCTTCCCCATCCTCCTGTGGGTGTGAGGGCTCAGCACATCAGCACAGATGCTTTGGTTTCTTCCCTGGGGTCAGTTACAGGCTCTACAAAATAATGATGGATTTGCTCAAAGTGAAAGAGTGTTGATTGGCACTGACTGTGAGTGTGGCGGAGGAGAAGGGCCAAGTTCTGAAAGGGAACTGCTCTGAGAGAAGAGTCTTTGTGCTTTTTGTGGCCCAGAGTTCACTTGATGTGGTAAGTCCTGTTGTATGGACATGACATTTCTGTGCTGGAGAAGTGAAAGAAAACCCCAAGTAAGTTTTATTGTCGGAAAGCCTGGAGAAAAAATGTTTGCAAAATGTTGGGGTTTCTGCTTGTTTTGTCTTCCCAGTTGGCTTTTCCATTTCCTGTGTTTTATTATGCCACTCTTGGAATCCTAAAGGGTCTACACTGGGGACTGAGTAACGAACAATAAGCTTGATGAAGTGTGAGTGAGGTGTAGGGAGCTTGAAGAATGACCCAAGGTGTGCTTTGTTGTGAAACTGGAAGTGTGTACACGTGTGTCTTACATGTTTGGTACCTACCCTGATTTGTAAAACCAGGAGGTCAAGGATTACAGTTTGCTAAGTACATTTACATACACAGAATTAGATGAGAACTCCAAGTGCATCCCTGAGAAAACACATCTAGTGTTTCACTTGTCCATGTCTTAAATTTGTGACTGTACAGACTGATTGATACCAAGGTGGGGAGAAGCACACCTGGCTGCGCTGTAGCTGCATTTCTGGTTGAGCTCTGGGTCTGTTACAGTTTGTTTCAAGACACACAGATTCTTAAAATTCATGTTTTGACATAATTCTGTGAGCTAGTGATGGTGTTATAACAGTTGCCAAACTAGACAGCAACTGGGAGAGAGGGTGAGAGGGCCTCCAGGCAGCCTGGTCTTGGGCTTGTGTTTCCTTTGGGACATACTTCCCTGTAACTTCTTCACTGTCAATTAAGGGAAGAGGTTAAGACAGATGAACTGAACCACTTTTTGGTTCCACTAGATTCTGAAATACTGTTGTCACTGAGAAATTATTTTAGTGTCTACACACACCCTGCAGAGTTTCTGACCCAACAACCTTCTACAAGAGGAAAGGAAAAAGAATGGAAAAAAAAAACAAACCAGCAACCTTTCTCAAGATTACTCAATCACTACAGTTCTCCAGTCCACAAAAATCTGATCAAAACCTTTCTTAGATAAACAGATGTGCCTGAGAATACATAGATAATGTGAGAGAGGGGTAAAAAACGCCAGAAAACCCTCCCATAAGCAACTCCGCATTCATGTTTTGTTTGGTGTGGGGGGTTGATGAGCTTATATAATGAAGCAACCAAATGGTTCTTCTGGGGGTTTAAAAAAAAAAAAAAAAACAAACAAAACCCAGCCACACAACAAAGGGTTTGTCCACGTTTGGGGCTGCTGTGCACCACTATCCCCCCGCCGCATTTGTAACTGCTCAAGTATGTGTGGTTTGGACTGAGAGGAGAACAACGTTCCAAACCCAAGCTCCTGGCTCCGCTTGAGTGTTCTGCTGGAGCCTGCTGGGCTGGGGAGGCTCTTCCAAGCTCGGCACACAAAAGCAGCCAGCCCTGATGGATGTGAGCGTGTGACAGTAACTGATCTCCAGTGTCGTTTGGAACGCTGTGAGTTCCTGAGCGTGGCAGGAGCAGTTTGACCTGACCCTGAGACTGACCCTGTGTGTGCACGTTCCCGGTGCTGGTGCAAACCTGAGTCAGCCAGTTAATTGCAGTTGCATTTAAATGGCAGGATATGTAACTGCAAATTACAGGCCCCTTGTAATTCTCTAATTACATAGCTGAATTTTAAAAAAAGCTCCGAATTTCAGCTGCCTGACTTTGAACCATTGGATGAGGTTTGAGTGGGATGAAGAATTTTAATTGAGGTCGTGGGCTTTCCTAAAAGACGTGCTCTAATTCCAGCAAAGTTCATGAATGGAATAGAACAGTGCAGCTAATGTTCCTGTGATCAGGCTACATGGACATGAGGCTTTTCTGGCCTCAAATGTATGGATTTGTATTGGGACAAGCCATGTGTTGGGAACATGGAGCCAATATGGCTGAGGCACAGACAATGCCTTCAGAGCTTAAGGGGTGATGGGTTTAAAGGACAGGAAAATATTTCTTTAAATCTGACTTTAGGCTGGACTGTTTCAAGTCTAATCTTATTATTATCTAATCATATAATTTATTATGCTTGTTATTTATGAATAAATCTGCCTTAATACCTTTAATGCAGAGGACAGCATAAAACAGTTGTTGACAATGCAGCATACATCTAATTTATAAACAGTTAATGCCTGTGACCTGATACCTTTATTGAGTGGGTTTTATGTGTTCCAAGTACTCGAGTGTCACATACAAGAGTTCTGATTATTTCCATATTTGTCATATACTGCCAAAAGTCTTAAAGACCAGTTCAAAACAGGAAAGCTGTTGTGTCTCTGGATACGCTTGGAAAGCTCTCGCCTAGAAACGTGTTTTACATCCTAGTGCAGCACAAGTAAAGAACATTTATATTTAGATGTGTGTCTAATCTAACAAGTAGTGCAGGAAACTGCCTTTATGGCTTTCTCTCAGGCTTCTGCCAGGTCAGTGCGAGTTTAAGATTATTCTTGGGCTGTTGCTACAAGGGTTTGTGTTCTTTTCTGGGAGTCACAACGTGAAAATTAGGAGTAAGGAGATAACTCCATGACCTCCCCAATTCCAATGAATTCTGTCTGCGAGTTAGATTGTACTAGCAAAGAACATGAGATTGGCAAGCCATTAATGGTCACGGAAAAGTGTTATGTAAATATTTGGTTCTTTTAAACGTACTTCCCTGGAAAGGAGCAGCCTGTGCCGGTTGTTCCTTTGCTCTCCACTTGCAACACCCCGCTGGGAGGTGGGCAGTGAGGTTTCAGAGTTGGAGACAAAGTCAACAGCAGGTGATTTTAAATTAATGTTTTTTGCCTTTGTGCATCCACGTCTCTGTTAGCTGTGATTTGTACAGTAATGTCAAAAGCAGTGGAGTTGAGAGTATCACTGACAGTGAGAACTGGAAAATAGGGACCTAATTGTATGGAGCACTAGGTAAAATAAACTGCCAAGAGTACGTCCTTGAGGTTCTCAGGTTGTACTGGTTAGTATTGCTTGAACCTTTACACCTCTGCATGTGTCCCAGATTCTGTCCTGACCTTGGACTTGATCTAGATCTGACTTTTAGAGTCTTTACAGTAATCTCAGTCATTTATGGGCCACAGTTCAAGGCCACACATCAAGGAGACATTCTTATTCTCCTGGGAAGCCCTTCTTAAGATTTTCTTAGAAGCCAGAGAGAAAATACATTTATCAGTCTAATCATTGAATGACTTGAGCAGTGATTTCCTTCATGTCCTTTCTTCCTTTTCCCTGTGGGATAGCAGGTCTTCCCTATAACCTTGGAGCAGGTTTGTCCCTTTCTTTTGCTGTAGAGCTCTTTCTCTTGCTCTAGCTTGTTTGTCCCAGCCCTTGCACAGCTGTAGCCAAGGGCTTTTCCTCAGCATCAACCCAACCTCCCATCCTCAGTCCCCGTCCAACTGGATCTTATGGGTTTACATTCCTCTGTCATTAACTGTCTGGGTTGTTCCACTGCTTTTATGGAGCAGCTTTTAAATCCCCCCAGTGTGCAGGTTCCCATCAGTGTGGTGTGAAAAGAGAGCCAGGCTGTGCTCTCTAAACCATCCAGAATTGTGTTGGCTGCTTTTACTGCAAATTGCACATTGCAAATGGGTATCTAGTTTTCTGCTTGCTGGTTTCCCAACCCAGGAGGGGGGGTGTGGTTTTTTATGCTTTGTTTTATTTTACTGCTTTGCAGATATCTCCTTGTCATTTAATGTTTTCCTCACAGATTATTTTTCCCCTGATGAACCAGGTTGCAATTTTGCAGGTTGAATCCCATTTAATTTCCTGCCATATTCCTGACCTCTTCAGGTCCTTTAGTACTTCACTGTCCTCACTGGAGTTTTAAACACCTCCTTATTTGTCCTCCAAATGTAGTTTCACATCTCTAGATCCTGGAAGTTAAGCAAGTCTGGGTTTGCGTCAACACATTTTGCGGCACCTCAGTTGATGCTTCTTCTTCTGTGACCAGTCTCACCTGCTCAGTGTTCTCCTGTTAGGTTTTATTTTATCTCTGGTAACTTGCTGTAGTTCATATGGAGAACCTGGTACTGTTCTTGAAGTGTGTGTTCTTCATTGTTGATTTACTTACTGTAAATGTGGATTTCCTTGTGGGAGAAGTAGTTCCCCAAACTGCAGCCCTGTGCCTCTTCAGGCACATTTCATCTCAAAACAGGCTGATTTCATCTCAGAACATCCATTCCTGTATGAAAATGCACCTCAGCTATTTTAGTGCCTTAAAGAGACAATAATCCACTATCTAAAACGTAAAATGAAGCTGCCCTTTAGCATAAACAGAAAGTGATTTTCTGTTCCCTTTGTTCAAGGAGTGTTCTTTCTACCATCTTCTGAGACACTTCTGAGTTGTAACTGTGGTTTTCTGTTCTACAACTCTCTGTAGGAATGTGTGTGGGGGTTTCTTGGTTCTCCCCAGGTTTTGCTTTGCAAAGGAATGACTCAGATGAGAGAAGTGCACACGTCTCATGCTGTACATCAAGGAACTAGGAGGGCTTTTTGTCAGAGAGGTCTCAAGTCATTCTTTGCCTGGGAGTGGAATCCTGTCATGCTCAAGAGTGCATGCTCACTCTTCTTAAGGGGAAAGTCATCTTCCCCTTAAAGCTCCATGGGAGGAATTGAAGCAGTTGAGACTTGTGATTCTTCTGGAGCTCCTAAAATCAGGAGAACTGAGGATGCAGTGCAGTTCCACCCCACATTTCACTCCACTTCTGAAGCTTTATGGGCTAATCGTAAAGAAGTCAGTCTTTAATTAATAAAACTTATTCTTTCAAGAAATAAAAATATAAGTTTGAAAGGGATATGACTTCTGAAATAAAGGAGAGTGGAGTTAAACCCAAGAACTTCTGTCTGAGAAAGAAATACAGGGGGTAGGTTTTTCCTCTGTGCCCTCCTCCAGGACTGACAGGTTGGGAATCTAACAGTTTGTTCCCTTTGCCTTCCCCCCTGGAACAAGGGGCTGAAGGACAATTCCTTGGGAGCACAGGCTCTGTTCTTCACAATAAAGCAGGATTTGCAGTGCATGGCTGAAGAAAATAACTCTGATGCATGTTGTTTTCATGGTTTTTTTTTTTTTTAATCCACAGGATGCAGTAAAAGACAGATGAACCTTTAAAATGTTGAGTTTGCTTAATCATATTTTATTGCAGAGGCTATAATTCTAGAGCCACATGTATAAAAACATCAGAGTTTCCAGAACAATGCATTGTCCATTGCTTGTGCTCAGCAAAAGTCCAGATGATTCGGAGAATCCAAACTCGGCCCTGGCATATCCTTCTCCCTTTTCCTTTTTAGAGGGTTGAGTGGGATTGGTTTTACAGTTTTACCAAACTCTTAACACTTTTTTGTGCGTTATTGCAAATACCCAGTGTATGTCTGAATAATGTTTCCAGGAGGCTATTCCTAAGTGTCTGCAATACCAGAGACCTTTTATATTTCAAGCACTCAGTTGTCTGCAGTTGGTTGTCCCCTTTTTTGACCCTGACTCAGTTTAACTATTTGGAAGGAGTGGAAGTAAAAACCACAGTGTTTGGACCTACAGCAGCAACATAATCCTTCATTAATATTATATAGATGTGGTTCCTGTCACATCTGCTCTATAGGAATGTTTTTAGGTAATGGGAGGTTTAAGGAAAAAATAAGCAGCTCTGGGTTAGGCAATGTTTAATCATACAGGTCTTACACTTTACATATGTTACACTGATGAGCCTCTGGAGATTATGAGCCAGACTTGGAGTAGCAGGGGCTGAGGGAGGAAAACCCCAGAACAACCCCCTTACCTGTTTGTAAAAAGACCCTTTTCCAAGCCCAGGGGTTCAAGCTGCTGAGGCTGTTCATTGCAGCTCCCTCATGTTGTGCCTCTGGGGTTTTGTGCACCCTACATTTTAGCAAAGAAGCTGTAGATGGTTTCAATTCCAAAAGGGAGGGCTAAACCTTTAGTTGAGACTTGTGTGACTTTTTGCTTTGCCCTGACAGAATGTGTTAAACTGAACAAAAACCTGGCTTAAGAAAACTGCAGTCATTGGGTTCACCAGTCTGTTGGCATTGAACAGGGAGGGTTTGTGAGGGACTGGCTGTCATCCTAAATCCCAGCAGCTCTTCTGTGAGGAAGAAGGGTTTCCCATTAAAACACTCGTATTCAACTTGACATTTGAGGGCAGAAAGATACCCTGGATGCTTTCAGACTGTGGTCAAGGGAGAGAGGCTCTGGAAGGGAGTGTTGTGAGGGGAGGACTGATGGAGAAAATGGAACACATTGAAGTGAGCAATGCTGAGGACTTACCTGAGCATAAAATGTGAAGTTGTGTTTTAATTTAGCTATCCATTAATTAATAGCAACACATAATTCCATAAAGGTAATGAATGCAGAGTTGTTACTGTGGTGGTCTCCACAACTCCAGAACATTTACCAGTGCTTTGGTAAGTTCACTTATAAGGGCAGCTGCATTTCCAGCCCTGGGGAAAGGTGCTGCACCCAGCAAGCTGTGCCCAACCAGGGTTAAACTGCTGCTCGGGCTGGGTTCAGAGCAGACACCAGACCCGGCCTGATGGCACTGTGTGCACTCACAGGTTTGGAAAAGGGGTGAGTTAGTGAGGAACAGGTGTTGGGTTGTATTAGGCTGGTCTGGTGTGAAAAGAGAGATGGCTGAAAATACACATTGTGGGCACGGCATTCGCTCCCTGCCAATGCAACATGTCTGGAGGCCATGGAGAAGTTTCTTGGGACACACAGACTTTTGCAGTAGGTGACTGATGTTTTCCACTTCGGTTAAATCCAAGGCACTGTCACGTTGGCCTGGTGTAGTCCATCAGAAATAGAAATAATTGTGAACTTCCTTCTGAAAAGAGCTGATAAATCCTTTGTTGGATTTACCACTGATTTATTCTACTACTTAAACTTTACATGACATGAAGCATTTGCTTCACAAAGTGGAATTCTTCCTCAGTGTGCCCACTTCACAGTATTTGGCTGTTAACTCAAAGGAATGCAGCTAGACAGGGAGAAAGTTTTATGTCCTCTGGAAATACTTGTCTTTCTAGAGCCTGCATGTTCTGTCTAATTATCTTCTATTTCAGCCAAAGGTTTTGGGTGCCAGGGCTGAAAGGGAAAAGCAACACCTTTTACTCTGTTGCATGTTTTCTGGTATTCATGTGGTTCTTAGATCAGAGAATCTCTGCTAAAAGATGCTGCTGTCTTGGTGTATTCTGTGTAGCACTTGTCTTGGGTAGAAACAATTCCACAGAGCTGCTGATTTAACTAGTCTGCAGTGGTGCCTCCTAAAATAAAATCGGAGAGTCTTTGGAAAAGAAAAAATATATTATATTCATTCATTAACATCAGCAGAACCAAGTACAAAGTCATCAAAGACCGGGTCGTAAATTATTTGCAGTTTCCATTCACAAATCTGCCTGCCTAGAACGAGGTGGGATAAGGTGGGAGCGTCTGCACCTCAGGAAGGAACAAAAGCTTTATTCAAACCAGCTGGAATGTCCCGAGTTCTGCAGAGAACCCGTCAGGCTTGAGCCCCACGACTGACAGACATCCTATACACATTCTGTGGGTTTTCATAATCTTCTGGCCCGTTTTCTAGGATTTTCAGCTCATAAAAATAGCAGGAAAGATGAAACTGGTGTAGTGCAATAGGAATATAGGATTTGTTTATTTACTCACTTCTAAGGCACGAATGGCAGGAGCTGCTCCCCAGCGCAGTGACTGTGTGACCTCCTGGCCTGACACAGCTGCCGCTGGTGCCAGAGGGGTGAAGTCTGGTACAACGGGTCTGGGCCATTCCTGGGAATGTCTTACTGGTCTTAATAGGGATGGAGGTAAGCATGGATATTTTGTGTGCTGAAGAATGAGTCCGTGGGCACCTTCTGTTACCTGCACAACCAGGGAGAGTCCTTGGGGATTTCTGTGTACGTGTTTGCTTCTCTTTTGTGGATTTGGAATAGAGTCTGTCAAGTTGTGTTTCCATTTGCCTTCACTCCTGGTGATTTTGCCTTGAGGTTATGTTAAAGGTTTCTGTACATCCTTCAGTTTGTGACCTGCATCAAGAAGTGCCCTTTTATTACCACAGTAATACAGCTTTGAGTAGAGAGTGTCTGAGCATACCCAGAGATGGACTTTTTCCATCTTCAGACCACCTATAAAGATGTAGGAAATGCCCATTTTAGACAAAATGAAAATCTTCTCTCCATGCTGTATTTCCAGTCATTTTGTGCCTTACTAGAATTCCTTGCCACATCCTAAACATCAGGGCAGCAGGTTCTCTGAGGTTACTCCCCATGTTTAAAACAGTGGAAATATTAAACCGTGCAGCCGGTCAGGTTTGCACTGGCAGGTTTTGTTTTCAAACCAAGAGATACAGCATTGCTTTAAAACTAATACCACTTCTGAGCAGTGCTTTAAGCCAGCTTAGTCGGGGTTCATATTTATGTAGCAATTACAGGCTTACTTGAAAAGCAGGAGAGCTCAGGGCGAGGTGTGTTCTCAGGGCTGTTTACCTGTTACTAGACAGACTTTTCCCTGTCATTACCGGGAGGTTTTGTGTTCAGTCCCAGTCCGGAGCCGGTAGATGGGAGCCCAGGGCCTGCTGGGATGGGGTTTTACACTTGTGCTGTCCTTTTGCCCTTCCCCTGAACTCTTTTCATTTCAGTCATGAGCAAACAGTCAGTGCCTGAACTAACAACCCCGCAATCCTCCAAAGCACGCTCCTTACAGTACCAAACAAAGGGAGGCCCGCGTGGGCCGGCCCAGGCCAAGGAATGCAGCTTCGGGGTTCTGCTCCATAAATTTAACCAGCACGACAAAAAGGAGATAATATGAGCCTTCGTGATGATCTGAAAGGGGGAGGTTTGTGTCCCATTGATTGCGGTCTGGCCCCGCGCCAGCCCCGAGCCTGACCGACAGTTGAACCATATCGTTAAGGCGTGTAATACAGCTCGAGTCTTGTACAGCAGCCAATGAGTACATATCCAGAGGGCAAAAGTTTATAAAGAGTCGAGGCTGTCCTGTTTAACCCTCTCACACTGCCTGTAATGTACACTGCTGCCATTCAGAAATAGGCACTTCGCTATTAAAATGTAAACCTTCGTCTTGCTGTGCTTGGAAAACATACATGTGTGTCTGATTTCTAATGTGCAGCAGATTTATAAAGTGATCGCAGAAAAATATGTAAAACTGATCTTTTCCTTTTTAACCAAAAAAAAAAAAAAAAAATATCCAACCCAGTGCTTTTTTTCCAGCACTGCTTTATCCAGAGTTACTTTTTTTGTTCAGAGACGTCTTCTGGGTTGTTCTGCAAACTCTTTCATACAGATGGAGCTATTTATTGCCTTGATGTCACCTCATTTAGCATGTGGCTGGTATTTTTATAGATAATTTTTTCACCTAATGTTGCTGTTAACATGTGGAATGCTCTTTATCAGTTCTGTAAGTACAGCCAGTCTATCTGAATTGTTCTTGCAACTGTGAACTTTAAAAATCAAAACAAACCTTGTGAGTAGCTTTTTGCTGGGTGAGGTTTGTGCTGGAGGACTTTGCTGTGCCTCTTGGATCCCCAGTTGTAGTAACTGAGAAGTATAAAAGGAGGGTCTGAAAGAGAGAAAACATCCAGTCATCAGAGTTGATTCACAGAGTCCTTCATGCACATCCAGAGTCACTGTCCTGGTGCTGGGCAGGGGCCCTGATTCCTTCTTCCCCTAAGTGGATTTGCTTTCCCAGAAAGGCAGGAGTACAGTGTGGAAGCATTTCTGTTATACTCAAGCTGTTTTACACTCAGAATGAAGTGACCACGTTTGCTTTTACCACAACTAGATATTGCTTGGACGGAATGGATGGGGTGTGATGGGACTGTTATTAATGTGCTTCTCCATCCTTGGAAGTGTCCAAGGCCAGGTTGGATGGGGCTTGGAGCAACCTGGGATAGTGGGAGGTATCCCTGCCCATGGCAGGGGGTGGAATGAGTTGAGCTTCAAGGTCCCTTCCAACCCAAACCAGTCTGGGATTTTATGAGCACAGACACAAGACCTGTAACTGCTACAGGTCCCTGCCTGGCAGCAGACAGGATTTAATATTTCAAACCCTCCACAGTGCCCTGAAGCTCAGTGGTGTTATGGCCCTGGGCACTTTAGTTTCACTAAGGCATGTTCAGCTCCTGTTTTCAGATTGCTGTTTGCAGGAACTCCCTGTGAAGAATCTTTTACATTGAGTCAGAAGGTGAAGGGGAGCATTTTTCAACATAATTTTGAGACAGGAACCTTCAAGGTGACAGCTGTAGTCATGCCTGTGATCCATACAGGAAGAGTCTGGGGGAAATTGGGAGCGGAGATGGCAGTGTTAGGTTTTGTCAGCTTCTTAAGCTTGGTGATAGCAAAGTGCTTGGAAAAGTGTGGGTTTTGCTGCACAGCTGTTCCAGGCAGAGGTGGATTGGAAGGAAGTGCTAGAGGTTCATGCCCAGAGTATGCCTGGTGTCAGTGCAAGGCAGTTGTCTGGAATAAAAGCACATACACCTTATGCACACGCTGGATTTGTAATATGGATGCCATAATTAAGTCATGTGTCTTAACCCCTTCTCGCTTCCTTTTGAACTTGAAGCCCGAGGAGGTTGTGTACAACCATTAACCCAGGGAATAGTTCTCAATTTGGTTTTGATCTGGTGTACAAAAGAAGAGGGGAGGGAGAGAAGAGCTCCAACTCCAAGAAGCTGGCAGGAACAACCTCCATGATAAACACTTGCTCCTTCAGCACACTGGATCCTCCTAAAGGCACGTCGGGTCAGCTAAAGGTCTGCAGCATCTGAGCTGGGAGATCCCTCCAAAGAGGAGGGATTTGACTGTAAGTGGGAGGTTTTAACCCCAGGCACCATTTATTTGCATGTTTCTGCCTGAAACGAGCATTTTGGGAACACATTTAACAAGCACAATATATTCCATGCGTTTGCTGGAATCAACGGCCCATATGAGCTTCCTCAGATCTGCAGTCAGCAGGGAGCTGTCTGGCCCAGGATTTTACACATTCTTGCATCTAAGAGAGACATTCTGATGCCAAATCCAACACTCAACTGACTGCACCGTATGTGCATTTGAACACACCTTCACAGCATCTGTGTTGGAAGCGGGGAGTGAATCCCGTGGCAGAGCTGTGCCGGATCTCCAGGATCAGGCAGTGACCTGCCTGTTGGGAACTGCACCCCAAAGCTCAGCACGGGGCAGGAGGCAAGTGCATTGAGCCCTTGAAATAAGAATCACCAGGGAACATGGAATCCAGACTGCCACAGGTTTTCCTGAGGTGAGGCCCAAGGCCTAATCTCAAACGCTGAGACCTGGTGCATTAAATCCTGCTGTCTGTCCCCTTCTGCTCAGGAAATTCAGGGCACATTCCTGCTTGTTGCAAAGGATCAGCATGTGAAACAAAGTGAGTGCACCAGTGAGGAAAGGAATTGTGGAAATAGTGGCTATTTGGAGCTGTGCAGAGGTGTGATGTGCAGAACAACCCCTGTCAGACGTGGCACACGTCTGGTTTCGTTTGGTCTCCGTGTGCCCCCAAGGGACAGCTGCAGCATCAGGACTTGGTGGCTGTAATGGCTGAGTTTGGAGCTCAGTTTTTTAAGGCAGACATTTTTCAGCACTTCATTGGCTCTGGCACTTGTGAGTGTGCTTTGCTTGGTGTCCTCCCATCACGTCTGACACAAGCACTCTCCTCCTCCTGCATTTCATGGACCTCACGTGCATGGGATGGTGATCCCAGTGGAAGGCTGCAGGTGCAGCTCAGGCTGGAACTCCAGCAAGTGTGTCAGGTAGTTTAGTCGTGTATTTTAGGGTAGAAGATAGAATCACAGAATCACCTTATCAGATTAAGTCACTTTTAATGTCTGAAATGCACTGAAGCCCCCTCAGACAAAGCGCTCCCTGTATTTAGGAACCAGACTTTTCCCAGAGCCAAGTAAGGAGCAGTTTGATATGATTTCTTGACAAAGCCAGCAGCTATTGAAAATTGTCCCTTACAGTACCTGCCATTTTGCTTTGTTTGAATTAAGGTTGGTTTGTAATTATTACAAGGGGATAAAAACTGTTCCCAGGCTGGAAGTCACTATGCCAGGTTACAGCCCAGAGCAGGCTTTTGGCAATAAATTTTATGCAAACCTGAAACAACAAGTTTACAATGGAAACACTGACTGATTTTGAGCTGTACCAGAAGCACTAAGTTACTGCTTCCCTGGGCTGGGCTGACAAGGTGGTCAGACTGGAACACACCTTTGCTGGTGACAGTTGCTGGAAGTTTTGGCAGCACAAACTGGGTCTGGCTGAAGGAAACGATTCCTAGAGAGTGTGAGGGAGAGCCCTGGGGCCAGGGATCCCTCAGGAGGGTGCCCCTGGCTGGGGGCACACCCAGGTGTGGCCCTGGGGTTTGGGTGCAGGCCGGGGGTGCAGTTAGTGAAGGCTCTGTGAGGAGGCTGGTCTATTAAATACTATTTAAGGTGTCAGAATCTCCTTGCACTGAGAGCTGTTGTTTTTGCAGGATTTGGGGTGTCCGTGCTCAGGGTGGGTTTTTGGACAGATCTGTAGTTGCCAAGTGCTGTTCTCTTACCCAGAGGACAGATGAGAGATTCCTCAGATACATGTTTTAAACGAAAAGTCTAGTGATTAATGTGTCGGTCATGGGGTTTGTCCTTGTTTTTTTCTCTCAGGAGAAGTTGCTACATTTCCTAAAGTTGTTTTATTGTGAATAATTTTATTCTGGGTGTGATACTGAGGAAACTGGAAGATGTAAATTTGTAAATAATTTCTAAATCATTTTAGAAGTGGAATGGTTTGTTTTCACAGACCAACATCTGTTGATATGCAGAGTTTGATGCCTTCTGAATTTTATTTTTAAGGTTTTTGTCAGGGCAGTCTGGGTACCCTTCAGGGAAATTTTTTAGGTCCAGAAGACCCTCAAAGATGAGTAACAGTTCCTGTTCTTAAAACCACTGTGTATTTATGCATCTCTGCAGGAATCACGTCTACAGACCTGGTGGTGTGACCCTGGTGGGTGGGTACCTGGTAGGGATGAATGTGGAGGGAAGGAACAAGGACAGGGGATTCTGGAAAACTTGTGGTGTCTCTTACAGAGTTTTCTCAACCTAAGTTGGTAAATAATTACCCCACTAATACCTGACCACTTCCTTCATCAGTGGGTTGGTGAGGTGTCTGATTGCAAAACTTAAAACTGATCAACTGAACCCCAAGGATTCTGTGAACTACTCAGCAAACACCAACCAGCTGAGGCCGTGCCCTGGTCCCAGTGTGCCCAGTGAGCTGGATGAGAGCTCCAGAGCTCAGCTTTGAGCAGGGCACAGCTCTGTGTTGGCCTCAACCTCCCGACACCCTCTGGAAGCCCTTTGTGGCTCCATCCAGCAGCACCACTCCCTGCTGTGCCGGGCAGACGTGAGGGCATTCCTGCCTTGTATTGCCTTTGTGTGCTTATTAAAAAGGAATCAGCAGATCTGCTGAGTGCCTGGGTAATGGGACCCAGATGTGGGCACCACCACTCGCTCTGCTTTACAAATCTGCAGCTTTTGGGGATTTCATCAGCGTTGCTTATTATTTACAGAACGTAACTTGAGACAGTAGAACAAATTTTTAGATTAAAAAAAATCAAGTGGTGTGGAATGTTTTTAGCTGTGCAGACCAAACAGAGCAGTTTGCCAAGGGGGTGATGGACTAAATCAAAGCAGTTTAGGCTCGAACCAGTGGCACTGGGTTGGAAAGCTGCCGACCTTATCACCGAGATGGGAATGATGTGTTATCACCAGGATGAATGTTTCGAGCATGGAGGGGACAGCAAGCACTGTACTCTGAAGTGCTTCTTCCCTTTAAAAACAAAACCCAAACCCTAAAACCAACCACAGACCAACCACAGCTCAGAACTGCCAAACCTTCCAGAAATCCACTGTGGTGCCCAGTACCTTTGTAGTACTGGTACTTCCTCTCTGACCTGCTTTAAGCCAGTGTTCACAGCTGTTCTAGTTCCTATGGGATTAAAAGGCCCTATTTTATTCCCATTTTTAGGGTAGTCTTGCTTGCAGTGCTTCAGATCCCTGTTGTCAAGGTACCACAGAACATTAGAGAAGATGGCACAGGTGAACATTTATCTGGAGGGTGGTTCATGTAAAACCCACTGCTCGGTGCTGCTCCTTGCTCCCAAAGGGGCTGCTTATCCAGCCTTCCTGGATGCAGGATGGGAAGTGTCTCAGCAAAACGTTACTGACTGGCCAGTAGTTAATTAAAACCCACCTTAAGGAGTGCAGACACTCCTTAAGACTTGTCAGTAGAAGCTGTGGGTGGCATAGAGAGGTTTATCAGCTGATGGAGGCTTCTTGGGTCACTGGTATTTTGCCATTTTCCTGCTTTGGGAAGTTAGGAAGTTGGACAGGTGGCAAGATGTGAATTACACTGGTTTGAATTCTTTAATTTCTTTGGAACTTCGCCTCAGCATTTTGCATTTCGTGGAGGCAAACACATCCTTTGGTTTACTGCTTTGTAAGAGTCTTAATAGGTAAAAACAGGCATGTGTTCATTTCTGGTGTAGGTTCAGGAAGACAACAGTACAGGTGAATCCTGCTCATATCTAAGAAATCCAAGGGGCAGGTAAGAATTCTAAGGAGCAGAAGGCAGATGCTCTGTGTGCTCATGCTGGGCAGCTTCAAAAGCAAAGGTGATGGTCTGTGGGACTTTCCTCCCGTCTCTGGATCAGAAAGGCTGGAGGCAGTGCCTCGTGCAGGGTCTTTACAAAGAGTCAGGATGGGAAGCAGAGAACACTAATCCAAAATGGTGCACTTGGCTGGGAAATCAGTAACAGCAGTAGCCTGGAAGAGGGATGAAATAGCAGGGAGCAGCCCCAGAGTGATGCTGCTGGGAAGGGACGGGGCTCGGCAGCCTGTAACACAATTCTTCAGGGGCAGGGCGTTCCAGGAGCTTGAAGGAATTCAGAGTATTATTTTTTAACAAAATACTGCTCAGGGAGGAACCAAGCCTGCAGTGCTGTGGCCAATACTGACCTCTGATGTCTGTCAGCCCTCACGTGTGTGCCATTATTATTGCCATTTTTTAACAGACACTCAGAAAGGTAAAGTGTGTTAAACCCTGCTATGGAGATGCTAATTAATGAGGATTTTTCTTTTGCCTTAATTTAACTGCACCTTCCTGTTTCCACAGCCCTTCAGTTTGCAGTCTACTGGCACTGTCCCATCAGAGCTCTCTCTAGGTTGATGTACTTTTATTTTCTGTAGAGCCCTGAGAAGAAACAGTCAAATCAGTAAAGCTCTGCTGATAAATAGATCCCAAATCTGCAGACAGTAGACTCAAGTTTAGGTTGCTTCTTCCTACTAGTTTAGCCACTGCCCCTTCATTGTAGAAGAAAACTGCAGACACTCCTTGGAGATGGAGAACCAGCCAGTGCCACGTCTTCCAGAGCAGGTCTTCCAGGATCCATAGGCTTTGTCTGTGAAGACCTGGGATTTTTGAAGGCTTAGCCACACCTCATATTTCAAAATGAGCAGAGCTCTGTGTGCTGACGGGTGTCAGTGGGAGGCAAAGGGCTGCCCCAAGTCACTTCTGTGTCTCCCGTGCAGGACGCAGGCGGAGCGAGTGCGGAAGCCGCGGTGCTGCCGGGGGCCCCAGGGGCTCCTGCCCCGCTACCTGGAGAGCCAAGCCGAGGGACAGGAGCAGCTCTTCAAGCTGACAGACAACATCCAGGATGAGTTGTGAGTACTGACTGACACAGCCATTCAAACTGCTCTGTTTGCACTGTCGTGTCTGTGGGGAACAGCGACTAAAACTGCTTCAGGCACACGTTCAGTTTTGGGCCTCTCACCACAAGAACGTCGTTGAGGGGCTGGAGTGTTCCCAGAGAAGGGAACGGAGCTGGGAAGGGTCTGCAGCTGGGGGGACTCAGCCTGGAGAAAAGGAGGCTCAGGGGGGACCTTCTTACTCTCTGCAACTCCCTGACAGGAGAATGGATCTGGTGGGGGGGGTGTCAGGTTCTGCTCCCAGGGAACAAGGGACAGGACAAGAGGAAATGGCCTCAGACTGTGCCAGGGGAGGTTTAGGTTGGATACTGGGAAAGTTTCTTCATGGAGATGGTTGTTAAGCACTAGGGCAGTGGTGAGACCCTATCCCTGGAGGGACTTAAAAGAAGTAGATGTGGCCCTTGGGGACATGGATTAGTGTGGCCTTGGCAGCGCTGGGGGAACGGTTGGACTCGATGATCTTAGAGGGCTTTTCCAACCTTCATGATTCCATGACTGTACAGGAGAGGTCAGTTTGCTGGATGGGGGTCTAAAGGCAGCATTCCTCCCTTACCTGGTCTCCACCACAGTTACTGATCAGCTGGGTCAGTGGGGAGTGTCAGAGACTGTTCTGTCTCCCATCAGAGCCTGTGCCAAGGCAGAGGGGCAGAACTGCTGATGGCAGAGCTGCAGAGGGAGGTGCCAGTTCAGCAGGGTCCCTCGGTGTCCCCAGTGTCCCTGGGCAGGACCCTGACTCAGGTCTGAAGCTGTGAGACACTCCAAGTTCTGTGAGGAAGAGTTTGCAATCTGCCACTTGCTTGTGGCCCTGTTCCCATCCCATTCCAGGGTCTTTGTGCCTGGCTGGCTCGCAGGCAGGGGGAATGGAAAGAGCAATTTGTGACCAACAAAGATCCATAGCAGAGCAGTGGGCTTTGTCATCGAGTCCCACTGTTCATTCACTGTGACTCTTGCCATCAGGAACATCATTCAGCAGGAACACAGTGTTTCTTGTCATGGAAAATAAGTACAAAATTATGCCTCTGACTTTTATCCTAGTATCATAATCAGAAACACATTTAAAGACCTGATTATTTGCATATTTTCCTTCAGAGTTAAATCCATAAAAGGGGGTTTAATACCTTGCTCTACTGTTCTAACTAAATGTTTCCACATTTTTTTCCAGTTAGGCTCGCTGTTTCACTTCTGGAAAATATTGTGTAATTACTTCCTGATGTTGTTAAAAAACCCACAAATTCTCCAGAGATCTGGTTGCTTCTACTTTGTTCTACTGGATCATGTTTCATTTAATTTTTCATTTTATTAATTTGAGATATTTTTAATAGCGTAGATAGGTTTAAAAAATTAAAAAGTTGTATCTTTAAGTAGCATCTGAAAAGGTTAAAAATACCTGTTTTGAGAACTAGACGCTGAGAAGAAAGCAACAGTTGGCAAGAGCAAAGGGGTAATGATGCATGACTCAAACTCAGAACAAAATGTAGAGCTTGAACTACAAATTAGCTAATGTTTCTGGGCTTCTCCATTAAATCACTGACCTCTGTTTCCATTCCTCGCCATATATACATGACACCAGTAAAAGTCTCGCTGGGAAAGTAGATGCATCATGTGTTGTTCTCACGGAGCAAACACAACCCTGCAGTCCCGCTGCCCAGGTGCTTCCCCTGGACCTGGGAGGAGCTGCTGGTGCCCAGTTTCTGCCCGTGGATGTCCCTGGTGGCACCGTGACCCCGTCGGATCCGGGCTCTCTGTGAGACCCTGTGGTGTTTGATGTGCCTGTCCAGGCTGTTCCTCCGCAGCTGTAGTGCTGCTCTGGGTCTAAATTAAGTTTTCTGCGACACTTCATAAAAAATGTCACTCTCCATCCTATTTAACTAATTTCAAAGGCAGAACCTTCCCCTCAAGTGTTTGAACTCTGGCAGAAAACTGCAGGGCAGCTGCTGGTTTCCGGGCCTCTGTTAATGTTGTCTTTCACCTGGGCTCCTTTGAGCTGAAATTCCCCTTTTTTTCCCAGTTCATTTTACTTAAAGGAACACAGTTCAATTTATCCTATCCTGGAGCTCTGTCCAAGGGTAGAGCTGGCAAAGCTCTAAGTGGCCCTTTTTAATTAGGCTGCTTGTCAGCACTGAGATGACAGTGGGGGTTGGAATTGGTGGGGGCACCTTTCTCAGTGTGAGGGGAGTGAGGAGGAAAAGGCAAGTTCAGTGCAGAACAGTGTCTCTGAGAGGACTGGGAATACAAAATTACTGGAGCTACTCTTTTATGCCACAAAAAGAAACCATGACCTGACCTCTTGCCGTATTTTTGGCTACTAACATTCCATTTATAGCTACGGGTTTATTTGGCTACAGCTCAGAGTAGTTTGTGCACAGTGTTACTGAAATGGCAGAGCCAGGGGTGGGTTTGGAGATGAGAAGCTTCTCTGCCACCAAAAACACTGAGTAGTGACAAACTCTGTGGGTTTCCAAGGCAGTGTTCTGCAGCATGTCTGAGGACAGCAGCACTCAGGTTTGGATAAGCAGTGGTTCAGAAGGCAGGGATTGGGAACCTGCCTGACAGCAGGAAAATCCTCTTTTTACAGATGTGCTTCAACCCTGGGGCTATTGGCAGAGCTCTACTACTCTATTTAGCACTCCATTATTCTATCCAGTTATGATTTCACATTCAAGTTGCTGAATTTTTCAGCATTTAAAAACCCCACTAATGAGGCTCATTTCAGTAGTAAATCAGGAGTGGGGGAGAAGCATTTGTGTGTGCAACGTCCACTGCACTTCTGCATCCCTTATGGTTATTTTACATCCCTGCCTTTTCAGCCATCATAACTCTCAATATTCCTGACTCACTCTTCTCTCCCTCTTCCTATTCATCACTCAGCCTAATCTCCCTGGGGAAACCTGTTTGCTGCTTAACCTCTCACCCCGTGTTAAACAGCTAATTTCTCTTTTCTGCTACTGATCCCAGCAGCAGGTTCAACTTGTTTTGTGTTTTGAAGGGGGACCAGGGCAGCACGGGAGGGTTACAGCGTGGACAAGGAGAATGCTCCCATCATAAATGTCTGCACACCTTTCCCGTAGCAGCTCTGGAACTGAAGTTGGTTGCAATTAAGCTTCAACATTAGGACTTCCAGTGCAAGGAAATCACTCTTCCTAAACCTTGTCAGAGGACATTTTTATGTGCCCCTGTAATGCCCAAAGCTGGCTGCCAGGCATTTAGCACTAATATTTTGATTTACAGCACAATCTTTTTTATAACTAGGGGAGAGGGTCCTTCGTCAGCTCCGCTTTTAAACTGCCTAAATTAAACACAGCTGAGTGGTGCATGTTACGCTGCTACATCTTCCGACACACTCCCGGAGGTCACTCAGACCAGCTGAAGACATGGGTTACTTTGCTGGGTTTAGCTCCAAGGTAATAATTTTTGGGTTTTTTTCCTCTGTCGCAGCTTCATAGCAGTGGAGAACATCGACAGCTACTGCGTGCTGATCTCCTCCAAGGCCGTGTACTTCCTCAAGAGCGGCGACTACACGGACCGCGATGCCATTTTCCTGGAGGTGAGGTACGATGACCTGTACCACTGCCTGGTGTCCAAGGACCACGGCAACGTCTACATCCAGCTCACCAAGAAGGCTGTGAACACGAGCAGCGGGGTGGCCATGCCAGGCCCCTCCCAGCAGAGACCCATGGTGAGCTCCTGGCACCTCCTTCCCTTCGTGTGCCCCGAGGGTTTGCGCCGTCAGCACTGGAGCAGCTGTGCTGAGGTTTCAGTGAGTGCAGAGGTTAAAGAATCACGATGTCCTGAGTTGGAAGGGACCCACCAGGATCATCCAGTCCAACCCCTGGCCCTACACAGACACCCCAACAGTCCCACCCTGTCCCTGAGAGCGTTGTCCAAACGCTCCTGGAGCTCTGGCACCACCCTGGGGAGCCTGTTCAGTGCCCAACCACCCTCTGAGGGAAGAACCTTTTCCTGAGATCCAACCTAACCTCCCTTGACGCAACTTCAGGCACTCCCTAAACTCCTGAGAAAGCTCAAGAAAGGCAAACCCTAAAATATTCCTTCAGGCAGAAAAGTGACAGGAAGAAACGTGTTTACCTATGAAAGGCTTTTAACTTTACCACATCAGTGGTCCTTGGGTACTTTTCTGGCTTTTTACTCATCTCCTGCTTGTGGTGTTTTTTCACTGTGAGGTCTCTACAACTGGAAACAGTGTTTATGTCAAGCATATAAAAGTTAATCAAGGCTTTCTCTTCTAAAGCCCATTACAGGGCTTTTTGTGCCATTACAGTAGTTGCTCAGGGGCTGTTTTACAGGCCCAGTTACAAGCTCACCCCTGACCCAAGGCAGTTTACATTCCAAACAGAGCAGCCAGATAAAAGGTAGGCGGGGAAGCAAAGGAAACACCCTCAGAAGATGGTAAGATGTTCCTGCTCTCACCCTCAAATACCTGTCTGTGTGCACCTGGTGCTCCACTTGCTTCTTCCTTCCTCCGCCTCAGCACTGAGTAGGGATCTCCACTGACACCTTTCTGTTCCTCACTCCAAACCTGAAATCTCTTCTGCTTTAGTTGACGGCAGGAAATGAAAATCCCCTTTCTTTCTGCAGGTGAAAGTGAAATCAGAAGCCCTGGCAGTAAAGCTGTCTCAAGAAATCAACTATGCAAAGAGCCTTTACTACGAGCAGCAGCTGATGCTGAGACTCAGTGAAAATCAAGAACAACTCGAGCTGGACTCTTGAAAACCCACTTCCTCACTGCCAGAGTGACCTGCAAGCACCAGGCTGGAGCCAGGACTGAGAAGGAAAAAATATAATTTTAGTATTTAGTGAGAACAAGAGAGGTGGCTTTTCTTTTTTCGAGCACTAGGTGTGTAACAGAGGTGTAGGTGACACAGCTTTGGGTCTGGGAGAAGCCCTGTATTTTGCTAACATGTATATATGTACAAGTGTCCATGTAAATAGGAGCGGGCAGGCGGGTGTTGGTATAAATACAAGTCTGTTTACTGTGTAAAGAAATTAAAGGAGCTCTACTGAGTCATACTGCACTACCTGACACGAGCCCTCCTCTCTGTCTTCTTTTTTTTTTTTTTTCCTTAAGAAAACTGATTTTCAAAGTGCAGGAAAGTAAATTAACATTTAAAACAAAAATAAGAGTTAATTTCAGCTGTTGGAGCACAGGTGGCTTGTGGTTTGGAGCTTTAACACTGTGAGAAGGGTGCATTGGTTGGGGTAGTTTAATGGGATTTTTGTTGGTTTTTTTTTTTTTCTCCTAACTCACTGGTACAGGTGAATGCAGAGAGACCTGGTGTTCCACTGAAATGTCAGCCTCTTTTTTTTTTTTTAACAAAAATTGCATTTTGGTAAATATAACAGCGAAGACTCACTAATTCAGTTTTACATTCACACTGTGCACCTCAAGGCTCCTTCTTCTGACTTGTTTCTAAAACAGCTGAAGGGAGGAGCCTTGGAAATGGAATCTCTGACTTCAGGTTTTCCCCTCTCTCAGATGCAGGGAGGGTTTAGAGCTGGGGGGAAGTAGGGAATGGTGCCTGGGGTGGGGGTGGAAATCACCAGCTTGTGTGACTTCACAACGACATCTTCAGAAGTAAAGTTTTAAAATAATAAAAGTAACATGTTTTTTTCCAACTCTGTACATCAAATCAGTATTTGTCTCATTAACCATAACCACGCTGAAGATGAGGAATGAGTGTCCTTAAACACCTTAAACCCACAGGAACTGGAACCCTCAGTGTCACTGCCTGGAGGTGCCACTTTTTGGTGTGATGTAATGCTGAGTAACCTGAATTTTAAGGTAAACCTTCAGTTATTGGGTAAACCTTTGAGCTGCAGCTTTCAAAGATTAACTTGAAAGTAACGTCCTTCCATAAAGGCACATGGGAGTATTTTGGTAGTGAAGGTCAGAATAAAACCAGTTCTGAACTCCTGTGTAATACCTGCCTGCTGGAGGTGGGGAAGGAAAACAAGTTCAGTGCTGTGCTGAGCATTTACAGGGATGGATTGAATACCTGGGGTCTGTAACCATCTTATGCAGAGATGATGTGCAAACAGCAGAGCAGTGGTCGAACTGTCACCCTTGGAGTGCCCTGAACTCAGGGAGCCACAGTGGACTGTGGATCTCATTTGTGTTAAAAAAAAAACCTGCTCAAAGTGTAACAAAGAGTAGATGAAAAAACAGCTCAGCAGGGGCAGGAAGGAAGAACTGTCTCTAAGTGGGAAAGAGGGGCCTCAAAACACAACATGGAAGTGACACATGTGACATGTGGGTGGTGGCAGCTCCCCTCTTTATCTTCCTTTTCTGCTACTCCCCTTCCCTTTCCTGTCTTCCCCAGTCCTCTCCTCCCCTTTATTTTCCTGTCACATCCATTTCTTTCCCTTTCCTGTCCTCCCCTTCCCTTCCTTCTCCCATCCTTTCCTATCTTTCCTGCCCTTTGTTGTCCTTCCCTGCCTTTTCCTGTCCTCCCCTTTATTCCCCCTTCCTCCACTTTATTATCCTCTCCTTCCCTTCCCTCTCCTCCTGTCCTCTCTCCCTGGCACACCGGGGTCAATCCCATGCTCCTGCCAAGGTGGACAAATCCAGGGAACATGTCCATGCTGTCACTGCTGGAACCTCCCCAGTGACTGACTGTGCAATCAGGTCTGACTCCCGTGCCCAGAGATAACTTATCTGTGCACGTGCTGCCTCTTGAGAAAGGAAATGTCAGCACTTTCTAAAGTCACAGAAGAAACTGGAAAAAAGGGAAAGTCAGTAACTTTTAGACGCTTTACACGAGCCAGGGGTGAAGTTCTCCGTGTCCCTCTGCATCTCACTGTGGGGTGTTCACAGTGAAATACCCCTTTCCTTGACATCATTCCTGGATCACGGACAGTTCTGTTTCCAGCAGGGCCTCTGTGGTGAGGTGTTCCTGCACGGAGGTGAGCACGGGGCAAATGTGAACATCATCCTCCCCGGCCCTCTGCTCCTGAACAGATTCCCAGTAAATCACTGTGATGATGATACATCCCAGCAGCTCCAGCCCCCAGGGCTGTTTTCCAGAGCACTGCAGTGCTTACATTTTTGTGGGGAGAAGCTTAAGTGGCTAAATGGGCCACATCTCAAACCCGAGAAACAATCATACATTTCCCAGTGACAGGGACCTTTGGATCCATCTGCTCATTCCCGGGACTGCAGGAGGCCTTAACATTTATCTGTTTTCAGTAAAATACCTTAAGGTCTTAACCCAACGATATATGTATATTTTTTTAACTTCTTTTTCTCTCTGAAACACAGCTAAGTACCAACCTGCTTCCTCCACTGCACGGCCCACTCAGCTGACAACTCCTCCAGGCCCTGGCTCTGTTTCTTCTCCTCCGAGGAACCTGCCTCAATCTGCTGGTCACAGTGATTTCACCTGTGGTACTTGGCTCTGAAAAAAAAGCAGGTTTCAGTGACACTCTTCAGCTTACAGGCTGCTGCACAGATATTAAAAACAAAAACACATAGCAAACTCAAAACACATTTTAATTAAGTCAACAGTCGCTCAAAATCCACTTACACAACTTTTCTTCTAACAAAGAATAACAGTGTCTGTGCTTCTGTACTACTTTCTTTAATATACACCCCCCCCCCCCAAACGTACATTCAAAGTTCTCTTGGAAAGCAAAAGCTGTATTCCAAACTCCTCTATTCCTAAAGGCAGAGCTGTTACAAAGAAGGAACTTATTCTTCTGGAAAAAGTAAAATAAAATAATGTGCCCAGAGCTTCAGACTCCAGTACTGCTGTAGCATTCCAGCTGACAGGACACTGACTCCACACTATGATCCTTAATTTTATCCAGTGGAGGGCTGGGACAAACCACTTCCAAGTCCCCACTCCTGTTACTGGTTTGACTTTCTTGCAGCCCATTTCTTACAGCCACTGGTCTGACAGCTTTGAAAAAGGGCTCAGGGCAGCACAAACCCGCCTGCCTGAGAAAATATTAAGAGGACACGGAGCAGTTTGACTGAACCAAAGACTTTTCATGGTTCTCCAGCAGCAGATTTTACAGATTGAGAGAAGCTGAGGAAACCCAAGCACCAGGCGGGCACTGCATGTGCCTGAGCGGCAGGAGAGGGCAGAATCCTACAAGGATTCCTGCCAGAAGGAGAAGGTTACCCATTAACCAGTGACAAACACTGGGGAAAAAAACAGGCCTTTTTTTTTTTTTTTGGTGTTTTGCTCAGTAGAACCACAGCACATCCTGGGCCAGAAATACAAATATCTGGGAGCAAACTGCAGCTCCACGGGAGCAGCAGCAGCTGCTTGGGGTCAGCTCTGCTCAGGGCCTGGGGACACTTGTGCTGCCTCAGAGCGTCAGGCTCCGGTGTCACACGGGGTTTGTTGCTTGTGGTTTGGGTTTATTTTTGTTTCATTCCCTGCCTCTGACACTCCAGTGCCTGCCCCTGGGCCCAGCACAACGTGTTCTCGTGGTGGGTAAAAACAACCTTGTACCTCCGGCCTGCTCTGGGCTGACTCAAAAAGCACTGAAAGGCCACGAGAGAAGTAAACAGCTTCCATGTGCATTTACATTTTGGATAAATGGCCGGGTCACCCAAAGGACAAGGGCTGCTACGGGAGCTGCAGAACAATGGTTTCTGAAAAATGCCAGCAAGAAAAAAAAAAAAGAAAAAAAAAAAAAGTCCCCTGCACGCTGCAGCTGGAGAGGAATTGTAACAAATAAAAGAGAAATCCATCATACCAGCCGCCCCTCAGCCCTCCAGACACCGCAAAAGCAAACATTTGCTCTGCCCCGGGAGGGTGACTCACCATTCCTGAGCTCTGCTGCTCCAAGGCCCTTGGCAAACAACCCACAGCCAGCAGAACAAACCACCGGGTATCAAAATAATGATGTAGCAAAAAAAACGTGTGTCTGCGTGGAGGTTTGGTGGGAGAGGGGGGGGAAAAAAAAAAAAATCAAGTAATTCTTTAAAATGATCCACAATTCACAGGCCCAGACTCTTCCCCAGCCTGCTCTTGGGAAGGTCAGACCCCTGACACAGCAGCTCCAGTACCAGGAGCACCATTACGGATGTTCCCCCTCTGCCAAGGTGCAATTCTAGGCCCTTCCATTCACCCTTGTTCAGGATTTATTTTAATCTCAGAGTATGGAGGAAACAGTTTTGGAGGTAAACATCCCAGAAATGTGAAATTCTATTCAGCACTACCTTCTGTGCTGGGACACATCTGTATTTGTGGTGGAACAGCACTTGCACTGAGAATCTTCAAAGGATTATAGAGACAGCACAAACTCATTCCATTATCTCAGTGGTCACTCCCTGGTCTTGCAGCACGACACCAGTTACTACCTGTACATTTTGCTTCACTGACGCTAATCCCAACTGCTCATCCTGCCCATTAAAAAAATAACATTTTAAACCAAACCAGTTTCCACCTGGAAAAACTCTCTGCTGCTGCTGATAAAACCTCGGGAGCAAAAATAAACAGCTGCCAAGGTCATAATCACACTGAGATCACAGCAGAGCTGACATTTATAAGCAGGTTTAAGAGCCAACTCCCCCACTTTGAGCTTCCCGACTTCAAACACGAAAAATCCACATTACACAGACAACTTCACTCACCTTTCCTTCTTTTCACGGACACCTTTTTGCCCTCTCCTTTGAGCACACACCAGAGGAGTCAACGTGCAGAAGAACAGGTATTTTATACACCACCCAGAACGCATCCCAGGCCACACGGGAATTCCCACAGCAGCGTCAGGTGTGCTCAGAGTCTCAAAGACAAGCACCCATTGCCAGAGCAGACCTCCCAGGCCTGTTTGAGTACCAGCCATCAGTGACAGGCACCTCAGCACTGCTCATATGCCTCAGCCTTAGCTCTACATTCACCCCAGGATCATCCTATTCCTGTGGGATCCACTTGCTGCAGGTTCCCATGGAATTCTGAGATAACCCCCACACTGTACAGGAATCCACGTTCACACCTTGCACACTGTGCCAGTGCCTCACCACCCTCATTGTAAATTATTTCTTCCTTATATCTGGTCTAAGATTAATCCCCTTGACTTTGAAACCACCGTGGTTTCTGCTACTGCTAAAAAAACTTTGCTGCACACACAAACAACCCACGGATGCTCTCGGGGGTAACTGCCCTGCTGCGGGGAGAGAGCAGGTTTCACTGCATCTTCCACACACAAATATCGAACCACGAGCCACTTCTGACAAAAAAACCACCCCACTGACTGATGATGGACACAATCCCAGTGCCTGTGTATCCACGGAAAGTGCATCCACACCTTCTCCAGGCCGTGCCCAGCCAGGATCCTTCCCATCCACACCTTCTCCAGGCCGTGCCCAGCCAGGATCCTTCCCATCCACACCTTCTCCAGGCCGTGCCCAGCCAGGATCCTTCCCATCCACACCTTCTCCAGGCCGTGCCCAGCCAGGATCCTTCCCATCCACACCTTCTCCAGGCCGTGCCCAGCCAGGATCCTTCCCATCCACACCTTCTCCAGGCCGTGCCCTCCAAGGATCCTTCCCATCCACACCTTCTCCAGGCCGTGCCCAGCCAGGATCCCTCCCGTTCCCTGCTCTGCCCAGCCAGCAGGATGGAACAGGTTCCCACCACAAGCAAGACACCGAGCGAGCCTCCTGCTCCCGGAGCCGAGCAAGGAGGAGGCATTTCTGGAGCGCTGGCTCCTGTTCAGCAGGGAAATGTTTCCCTTGGCTCGCTCGAGTCGCCGGGACCGCGCGCGCGGTGCGGGGCCGGAGGAGCCAGATTTCCATCCCCCCCTCCCATTACTCTTTTTGATTGGCACTTTAATGAGGGCGCCGGGGGTCGACCCCCTGCCAGGGGGCCGGTTCATGCCCCGTTTATCTCACAGTCCATGTAAGACTAAAATAACACGCCAGGCTGAGTTTCACTGGCTTGTGATCCCGCAGCCCACCGTGATGGATTGAGTGACTGCAGCAAGTTGGCAGCTAAAGTGTGTTGTAACAGTATCTTTCTGTCAGCGCAACACAATGGATTTGCTGATTCCCGGGCTTTTCCCAGCGCTCACCGTCACCATCGGCTCGCGGTTCCCCGAAGTTCATTTTCCAGGGGGGCTGCAAAGTGATAATAAATAACACGCCGAAGGTTAGGCCGAGCTTTTCTTCCCCCTCGGCTGCCGGGGGAGGAGGGGTTCGGTGCCAGCTTCGCTGCACACACGCAGGAACAGCCATAAATCCACTGGCTCTTCCAGAAAGGAGGGGAGGGGGGGCAGCTCTACTGCTCTTTTGTGGGAGCTTGTTCTGCTGGGCCAACACAAGACTTTCCACCGTGAGAACAGTCCAGCACCAGGGCTTGCTACGTAAAGCAGTTCTCTCCACGAGAGCTGTTGGGTGCTTTGGGGCTGAACTTCATGGGCTGCAGAGTCAGGATTAAGAAGCCACAGACCTTGTCATCATCTCACTTGTTTGCACCAGAACCACCAAAATATTCCACAAGTGCCCTAGAATATTCAGGAATCCTGTGCAAGGTAGGGATTACACTTTACATCCCTTTATTTAATACTATAAAATATCCTCGTATCTCCTCTACAGGAAAACCTCAAACAGGAGGGATATTTTTTTTCCCTTTAAAAGCCTGGAGTCTTAGGAAATGGACTGAATTTTTATAAGTCATCCAAAGAAGTCCTCTGCTGAGACCTTATCTCTGTGCTCTGTTTCCTCAACATCCTTTCATTCTCCTTGCCACTGTCCGCAAAACAAACAGCTTCCCTCAAATACTGGGGAGAACATTCTTGTTTTCAGTTGTTGCCACCCCAGCCCCTCCCAGCATGGGCGAACAAATGAGCTCCACAACAGAAGGGTCTCCTCACTTCCCGTGTAAGGATTTTTGACAGCACAAATTTCAAACCAGTGACTCTCCCACCTCCCAAAAGTCAGATCAAGAACCCACCCTGGGGCTGACAAATGGGAAGGATGAAAAGCTGCTTTCCTCGCTTAGAGGAGAACAACTCTGTAGCCCTGCCTACAGTTTCTTTTAGGCCTTGCATGAGACAGTAACACAGCCAACAATAGCTCCAAAATCAACTTTAGAGCTTCAGCTGCCCTAATGTCAATATGTTCTCAAATATTGCACCGTGGGCATCTAGAACTGATCCAACCTCACCCTTTTCCATCTCTGGACTCAAGATCCATCTCACTCCAGCCAAAACCAAGTGTGTTCCTGCCAACAGAAGACGTTACTAAGAGAGAGAATGAGTGAGGAAGGTGAAAAAAGAGAATATATGTGAAGAAGGTAAAAAAGAGAATATATATGTGGAAGGGCCTCAGACAGGCAAGATAAAGGAAAAACGCACTGGGATATGAAAAGGGAACATGATGGGAAAAAGGGGCAAGACTGAGGAGCTGCTTGAAGAAAACACAGCTGCTCTCAGCGGCAGCTCTTGACCATACAAATCACTGCAGATTCCAATTCACAGTGCTGGAGAAAAGAGCCTCACGAGTTGAGGGTCTTTATTTGGGAGAGAAGAGACAACTACAGCCACAAACTGGAGCAGCAGCAGCAGCACCCGAGGTCGCTGCCAGCGCAGTCCTCCCCGAGTGCGGAGTGTGCGATGATCCCAGTGCTGTGCAGAACTGCTCCAGAGATCCCCGGCCAGTCCTGGGCACCCCAGCTCTGCAGCCTGCACACACATCACCCACTGAGCCTTGAACCAGCCACCTCAGAGCCTGCCAGCAACACCAGCCCAGCCCAGAGAGCAGGGCATGTGCTGCAAACACTTTGAAGCCTCACTGGAGCTCCCAGTGGTCCCTCCACGTCCCCAGCTCCATCCCAGGTCAGATCTGCTGCAGCCAAGGCCTGAATGTTCCTCTGGGGAGAACCAGACACTTACACCTTAACACAGAAGAGGGCATCCTGAGCCTACAGCCAGAAAGCCTGGGAATTATTATGAAAAACGAGTGGGTGGGGGAGCTCAAGGGACCAGTGGGAGGATGCGGGAAATCAGTACCACTGATTGGAATAACTGGTAACAATTATTAGATCTTTTTTTGGTATGAATCATCTCAGGGACTCATCATTTAAATGATGTCACTCAAGGGGCAGTAAAAAGTACAGTAGAAGCAGCCAGCCTGCCATGACACAAGGGTTTGGAGCCACAATGGGATTGGCCAAACTGGTCTGGGAAACTTCACCGACGCGTGGAAAAGGGAGGAAGTTTTATGGAGAATACACACTCTGACAGATCAGACAAGCAAATTTGTCTTTAGCAAGATTATGATGTTACTTAGAGCTCTGCTGAACCTGCCTGAACTGCTGGAGAAGGAGTAGCCTCGTTTATCTGATGACCACTGACCTTGTCCTTGCCCCGTCCCCTCCCCAGTGGTGGAATTTGCATTTGAAACTACAGGTTGTAAAATCAGCCAGCCAGAACCATCCCAGGGGAGCCAAACCAAACCAGAACAACACAGCAAAACAACACAACAGCCCAAACCAAGCAAACAACAGAGTGAGTTTGAACAGAGCCCATTCTGTGGGCTCATCAAACCCACCCAAGAGCTCCTGTCCTTGCAGGGGAAAGGGCAGCAGAGAGTGGTGCTGCCCTGTGCACATCTCAGCTCCTTTTATCTCCTTAAACAACTGCAGGAGGGGAAAAACTGTTTGATTAACAACTAGTAGCATCAGCAACAGGCTCAGGAACTCAACAGCAAAAACATTACAGTTCTTACTCCCTTTGTTTCTCACCTAATGGGCAAAATCCTGGGTGCTGTCAGTGCTCCTCTGCAGCCAGACACCTCAACCTGGCAGTGGCTGAAGAGCTGTGTGTGATCTGGCACTTACAGGTAGTCCCAGAACAGCCTGACCTCCTTCCCAGATCCAAAATTGGGGGGG